>CM045745.1:5610281-5650281 GCA_024760905.1 Plotosus lineatus | reverse complement strand
ATGAACCTCTCACCACAGACAGTGACAGACACGGCCCGCCTTTGATAACCCAGTTAGCTGCACTGGGGGGGACAGTGACAACCTTGTGGAGAGTGGGACTCGAACTACCAAGTAACTGAGTAGCTGCAAAGTCGTCAGCGTGTTTCTGTCTTTTGCTAAAAAGGTTTGTGACAGGAAGGGCATCCGACGTAAAAACCTCTGCCAAATCAAACGTGCGAATCAGATGATTTGCTGTGGCGACTCCCGAGTAAAAGGGAAAAAGCCGAAAGGAAGACAGACAGATATATATGTATATATATATATATATATATATATATATATATATATATATATATATTCTCCTTTTCTATTATTATTATTATTATTATTATATTATTAATTATTATTATTATTATTATTATTATTATTATTATTATTATTACTAATGAAACAACGGCCCCATCCTTTTCATGCATTTTAATTCCTGGACCTTTTGGTAACTCTGTGGCATTTTAGAAAAGCTATTTATCAGAAATGTCAGTCTGAGTGGTTACTTAAAATTTAAAGAGTCATCACTGCTCAGCCTGAGAGTCACGGACATGTTCACATACAGAATCTAAACAGTAGTTGTGACAGTTCACTGCACTTAATAGTTGAGGTGAAACATCAAATGTAGAAGCTTTTCTTCACACTGTGAACTATTTCAAGGCAATTTGGACCACATTAGTGAGACAGACAGACAGACAGACAGACAGACAGTGCACGAGAGAGAGGGGGGGGGGGTGGCAAGAGAGAGAGAGAGGGGGCCAAGAGAGAGAGAGAGACAGAGAGAGAGAGAGAGAGAGAGAGAGAGAGAGACAGAGAGAGAGGGGGCGAGAGAGAGAGAGAGAGAGAGAGAGAGAGAGAGAGAGAGAGAGAGAGAGAGAGAGAGAGAGAGAGAGAGAGAGGGAGAGATAGGGGGAGAGGGGGCAAGAGAGAGAGAGAGAGGGGGGGAGAGGGGTGGGCGAGAGAGAGAGAGGGGGAGAGGGGGCGAGAGAGAGAGAGAGAGAGGGGGCGAGAGAGAGAGAGGGGGAGGCGAGAGAGAGAGAGAGAGAGAGAGGGGGAGAGGGGGCAAGAGAGAGAGAGAGAGAGAGGGGGGAGAGAGAGAGAGGGGGAGGCGAGAGAGAGAGAGAGAGAGAGAGAGAGGGGGGGCAAGAGAGAGAGAGAGAGGGGGGTCGAGAGAGAGAGAGGGGGTCGAGAGAGAGAGAGGGGGCTCGAGAGAGAGAGAGAGAGAGAGAGAGAGAGAGAGAGGGGGCGAGAGAGAGAGAGAGAGAGAGAGGGGGCGAGAGAGAGGGGGCGAGAGAGAGAGAGGGGGGGGGGGTGGTGCTAAAGCTACAGAGGATAAAAAGCACTGCTGGATTTGTAGAGCAGTAAAAAGATCCAAGGGTTTCGAGGAGGCTGCATTTATGTTGTAAAAGAAAATTTCGTTTACGGATGGAGGCTTCATGTTTACACTCTGTATATTTTACTTCTATTTTACTAAGAATTAAACTTTGCAATGCGTTTTCATTATCTTCTATCACCACTCATACATGGCTGGCTGTAGGTGAGCAGGAACCAATCATGAACATTGGATGAGAGCTACACCTTGGGGACGACACCCGACTATCAGGAAAACAAACAAGCATTTCCGGTACATTGAAATGATCTCAGTTCATTTAATAATCTCAGTTCTGCTAATTAAGAATAGTCAGATGGGCAGTCTCCCCACGAGCCTTGTTAGAATTAAGCGTGAATGAAAAAGGAATGAAAGAGTAAATTAGTTGTTGTAATCCACATGTCTTTGAGTTGTGAGAGAAAACCCACACAGGCACGAGGAGCCCAATCCAAACACCACACACCAGGCCCCAGTCCCGGAGCAGGTTTGAACCAAGGACCTGCTCGTTGTGAGGAAACAATAGTAACCAATGCACCTGAATTTTATTTTTCACAAGATAGAAAAATGCTTTGCAAATTATAGTAAGTGAAAAAAATATCATAAACAGTAAATTCAAATAAACTGTGTTATAAAAGGTGTGTGTGGTTTTTTTAAAAATAATAATTAATTAACCCCACATGCAACATCCATCTAAGTGCCTACATTTCATGATGAACTTTTAGCTTCTTAATAATATTTTTATCTATTAGATGACCGTCACAGGGACACTGTGAGACGATCCAAATAAACTCAATTTATTGGTACAAAACCTGAGTTACATTAGACGGAGTTATTCCTAGAACACGCTGGAGGGCCTATGTCTCTCGGCTTGTCTGGGACCGCCTCGGTGTCCCCCCGGGAGAGTTGGAGGAAGTGGCTTGGGAGAGGGACGTCTGGACCTCTTTGCTGAGGTTGCTGCCCCCGCGACCCGACCCTGGACTAAGCGGAAGAAGATGATGATGATGATGATGATGATGATGATGATGGAGTGATTCCTCGAAAAATCATTAATTTCATTGCATTTTCTGAACCACTTTATGCTTTATTAGGGTGACAGGAAGATTGGAGCTCATTCCAGCCTCCTCTGGGCAAAGGCACAGTACACCCTGCACAGAACGCAACACCATTTCAAGGCCATTCATATTCATATTCACACCTTGGGGAAATTGAGAATGCTATAATTAGCCTAATATGCACTGGGAAAGGAATTGGTGTCCGTGCAGGACACCCTGACGAGCACAGGGAGAACATGCAAACTCCACACAGAAACATCCTGAGAGGCATAGAGTTCAAACACAGGAAATGTTTACTTTGAGGAAGGAGTGCTGACCTGTACTCGACTGATCAAATTCAATAATATACTAGTATATATTAATAACTGGGATTCGAACACAGGAGGTTGTGTGTTCGAATCCCAGTTCGACCCCTGGGCCTGGGCTGAACCACAAGTGTGCCTCTGTTCACCCAGCAGTATGAATGGGTACCAGTAAATTCAATAATATACTAGTATATATTAATAACTGGGATTTGAACACACAACCTCCTGATCATGAGCTCAGTACCCTAACCAATACGCCACAGGGTACTGAGCTCATGATCAGGAGGTTGTGTGCTGTAGCGTATTGGTTAGGGTACTGAGCTCATGATCAGGAGGTTGTGTGTTCGAATCCCATTTCGACCCCTGGGCCTGGGCTGAACCACAAGTGTGCCTCTGTTCACCCAGCAGTATAAATGGGTACCAGTAAATTCAATTATATACTAGTATATATTAATAACTGGGATTCGAACACACAACCTCATGATCAGGAGGTTGTGTGTTCGAATCCCAGTTCGACCCCTGGGCCTGGGCTGAACCACAAGTGTGCCTCTGTTCACCCAGCAGTATAAATGGGTACCAGTAAAAATATAATGGGAAGGTAGCCTGCAATAGCCTAGCGTCCCATCCAGGAGGAGCTGTACACGCTGTTCACGCTATGGAAACCGGGAATAAGCACCGGCCTGATGAGCCGCTATGGTTCGGGTATAAAGAGCATTAACTAATATTACACAGAAGGGCTGAACAGAAGTCAAGGCTCCTTTCACTATTAAACTGTGAATCCTTCACTATACACAACTCGATGCAGATTCTTTGTTTATTTGATAATTTGCAGGAAAAAACTCAACACAACCCCAATAAAAAAACAATACAAAAGTTCATGCAGTTAATAAAGTGAAATTCTTAGAGAATAAACAATATGCATTTTAAAATATGTCCTCAAATAAAAAATGGACAACATGTTAAGTATGCGTTCCCGAAAATATTTTTGTAGCTACAACTCTGTATAACAATAATTAACTTATTTCTTTTATTAATATTTCTTTGTATGATGACAAGGGCAGTGGTGTCCTGGTGGCGAGGTGCTGGATCACTGATCCCACGGTTGGGGGTTCAAGCCCAACTCTCCACGGGTTGTCACTGTCCCCCCCCCCCCCCCAGTGCACTCACCCATGTCTCTCACTGTCTAGTGCTGACTTTCGACAAGAGTAGCTGCATAGCCGTCAGCGTGTTTCTGCCCTGTGATGGACTGGTGAGCTGTCCAGGGTGTACTCTGCCCTTGCACAGAGTCGGCTGAGATGGGCATCAGCCTCCACGTGACCCTAATTAGGATTAAGTGCTTCAGAAAATGAATGAATGTATGACAACAAAGATCGTTCCGTTTTTAAGAAAGCTGATTAATTATCTTTTTCTTGCTCACAAATTAACCAGAAGAAAAAGATTTCTATTTGACATGTGCAAAAATGAACACTCTTACAGTACAGCTACCTCGGCCCCATCCAGGTTCTTCTTTCTTCTTCTTCTTTTTCTTTCGACTGTTCCCTTCAGGGGTCGCCACAGCGAATCATCTGCCTCCATCTCACCCTATCCTCTGCATCTTCTACTCTTACACCAACGACCTTCATGTCCTCCATCACCACATCCATAAATCTTCTCTTTGGTCTTCCTCGAGACCTTCTGCCTGGTAGTTCCAACCTCAGCATCCTACTACCAATATACTCACTATCCCTCCTCTGTACATGTCCAAACCATCCAGGTTGTGTGATTACATTGAAATAACAGAGATCTTCTGTTCGCTGGAAGTTTAAATCGAGTGAAATTATTCTTAATATTTTGCCATTTGTTCTTCAAGTACAAACCGTGATTATTATATCCTCTTCCACTGGTCTATAGAGCACAATTCTCTGAGAACTTCTTCTTAGTAATAGATTTCTGTGTGGTTCTCAAATAAGAAGTTCTGAAATAAATGAACACTCGTGATTTTGCTCAAAGGATTTTTTTGTGCTGGCATTTCTTGGAAGGTTACCTTTAACCATGTACTGTGTCTTTAAAAGGTGGACCCATTGATTGAAAGAATGAGAAAGGGGGAGTATCACAATAGAAAATCATTAGCTTAATGTCGTAATATATTGTCCATGTTAGACCTGCCATAAATCAAGTAATTGGTGTTTTTTGTGAGCAGTAATGATGTGGTTAATAGCTTTGTGATGCTCAGGTTGAATGGGTGTTATCACTGTGCTTCAAGTGAGTGACAGATAATTAGTGTGTGTTCATGCAGAACCCTGATATCAGGCTGAGCTAATAACAGCGCTTCCTAGTTCAGTTGTGATTACAGCACAATTACACAAACCTAATAACGGATAGGTGTTTATAATAAAAGTAGAGATGCTTTTGTCTCTGCACTGCAACGATGAAATATGATCTCAGCAAGTTCCACAATTTCCTTTGATTTGGTTCTGTGGTTTTTGGGTGTCATGGTGGTGTAATTGGTTGGCATCCTCACTGCAAGAAAGTCCGGGCTTAAGTGTTTCTTTGTGGAATTTGCATGGCATCAATAGGTGTGTGTGTGTGTGTTTTCTTGTTTTCATGACATTTTTGTAATGAAGACGCGTGGAGAAATGATGATATTTGACTTCTTCATTTTTCCAAGCAATGCATAGTGTTGCAGACCCCCCCCCCCCCCCCCCACACACACACACACACACTTTCTCCCAAACCAAAAATTTCAAACGTACTGAAATATCATTCATTTTTTTGAACCTCTTAATTAGGGTTATGGGGAGGCTGGAGCCCACCTCAGCCGATTCTGGGCAATGTCTCTGCAGCATTGCATGGTCATTGGGGCCGTACCTCTGGATTGGCAACCCGGGGTGGTACCAGAGGGTGTTTTCAAATTATCGTTGAATCACACTCCTCAGCCTACCCAGGAAAGTCTATGCCGGGGTACTGGAGTGGAGGATCAGACCATTGATTGAACCTCGGATTCAGGAGAAGGAATGTGGTTTTTGTCCTGGCCATGACTCTCTTAACCAACTCTATACATTCTTCAAGATGTTGGATGTGTTTTCTGGATTTAGAGAAGACTTTTGACTGTGTCACTTGGTCTATCTTGTCGGGCTCCGGGAGTACAGTGTACCAGACCTGTTGTCTTGGACCATTCAGTCTCTGTATCACTGGAGTCAGCGACTGATCCGCATTGGTAACAACTGGTTGAATTCATTTCCGGTGAGGGTTGGAGTCCACCGAGGCTGTCCTTTGTCACTGATTTTGTTCAGAATTTTTATGGACAGAATTTCTAGGTGCAGCCAAGGCATTGAGGGGTTCTGGTATGGTGACCATGTGATCTCGTCTCTGCTTGTTATGGAGGCAATCAATCAGGGACCTCCGGCTCTCATTGGAGCAAATCGCAGCTAAGTGCGAAGCGGCCGGGATGAAAATCAGCACCTTGAAGTCTGAGGCCATGGTTCTCGGCCGGAAAAGGGTGGAATGCACCCTCCCGGGCTGGAATGAGGTTCTGCCATAAGTGGAGCAGTTCAAGTATCTCGGGGGTCATGACTGAGGGAAAAAAGGAGCCAGAGATCGATAGGCGGATCGCTGCAGGCTCTGCTGTAAAGCAGAACTTGTACTGGTCCATTGTGGTGAAGCGGGAGCTGAACCACAAACCAAAGCTCTCAATTTACCAGTCGATCTACTTTCCAAACCTCATCTATGGTCGCAAGCTTTGGGTAAACAAAAGGAACAAGATCCGTTGCCCCCCCCGGAAGATCTGGAGGAAGTGGCTGGGGAGAGGGACGTCTGGACCTCACTGCTTAGGCTGCTGCCCCCACAACCCAACCACAGATTAAATGGAGGAAGATAATAATGATGAGGAGCATGTTTACTATTTCAAAACACTGCCATTAAAAATGACACCGTATGAGCTAATTGGCCAGGAGATGTCAAACACCTCAATGGTGATTTGTTCATCAGTTCATTTTCTGTAACCGCTTCATCCTAAATAGGGTCGCAGGGAGGTTGGTGCCCATCCCAGCCAACTCAGGGCGAGGGCAGAGTACACCCTGGACAGCTCGCCAGGCCATCGCAGGGTGGAAACACGCTGTCGGCTTTGCAGCTACTCTTGTCGAAAGTCAACAATGGTTCTTTTACATGCCTCACACCATAGACAGTGAGAGACATGGCCGGCCTTTGATAACCCAGTTAGCTGCACTGGGGGGGGGACAGTGACAACCTTGTGGAGAGTGGGACTCGAACCTCCAACCTTTGGATCAGCGATCCCACGCCTTATACCACTAGACCACCACTGCCCCTTGGTGATTTGTTGCCACTTCAATCAGGAAGTGAACACTAAAAGACCACCGGTACACGCCTTTCTTTTTTCTCTTACAACAACAATGGAAAATGTTGCACAGACAGGGAAAACAAGAAGGTAAGAATGAGAGGTGGCGGAAGAGTGAGAGGTAGGGGTAGAGCAGGTCTTGGCCAAAGAAGACAACTTTAGTATGAAAACTTAATTTTGGAAAAAAAATCAAATGGAATTGTGAGAAATTCAAAGGCACATCAAGACACCACAATATTTCACAGCAAGCAGAGAGTCATTGGCTTGCATTCTCAACTCAAATGGAATCAGAATGAAACTTTATCATGTGCCTTTGGAGAGAAACTCTCAAAGAGCTCAGGCGAGCGTATGTAGATGTAAGTAGAGTATTGACTACGGACCATTTTGACTGATTTTTGTTATTTGTTTTGATCGTGGGAACGTGGTGGAATCATCAGAATGTGTTCTGCCATCGCCGGGATCCCTCACTACATCACGCTTCAATTAATACGGTTTCAGTGCATCACGGTTTTACAAAAAAAATAAATAAATAAATATTCATCGAATTAAAAAATAAGGAAATTAAGGAAGACTAGGTGGAAAAGTTAAGGAAAATGCCACTAAAACAAGGCCGATTATGCAAAAAAAACAAAAAAAACCAAAAAAAAAAACCCTTAAACCAACACAAAACAAAAAACAACCGAAAATCTCCCATCAAAACTGGATCCATTGCTGCATCTGTATCTGCGCAGCCACGCCCCCTCTGCCAGAGCCTAGTATTAAGCGTACAGTACCTCAGGATGATGTTTAATCATATCTCATACTTATATTTATGATCTATCTTTCTGCAGATTTTATTCCATTTCCATTTCTACTTATTTTTCAGTTTCATTTCACGTTCACTTTCACTTTCGACCTTAGACAGCTTTGTTGGTATCTCCAGATGTTTGCAAAACAAATGTTGGTGAGTTGGAGAGCATCTGTATTTATATTTTATTTACATCTTATGTTATTTTTTCAATGTTTAATTGTTATTTATAAGCATTTATAGCATTGAATATGTATTCATTGATATTATATACACATATACATGTCCGTACAGTAGATGTCAGATGGGGTGGGGGTGTGTGTGTGGGGGGGTGATCCTACTTCGCGGATTTCGATGGTCGCGTGGGGATCTTGGTCCCAATTAACCGTGGAAAGTGAGGGATCCCTGTACGCATTGTGTCCTCCACCGTCATGTCAATCATGGGCCATACAACACAGCCGATATTCTCACATTTCTGGACAGATCCCACAGCTTTCTCATACCTCCACAAACATAATAAATAACAGAATATAACATAATAAAATCATAAACCCATAGCAATTAAAAGAAAAAATGATGTCTTATCACTGCCTTATTCTGGTGACTAATTGAGTTAATGTTGTTTGAACAAGCTGATGTGAAAGGAGTGTGTGTGTGTGTGTGTGTGTGTGTGAGTTTAGAATGTGTGATGTTTATTGCTTGGGAGAAATTGTGTTTTAATCTTCCTTCGTTCTCAGGTACAGAGTGACATTAAACTCTGCACAAACCCAAATATTATGAAAATTCATCTTCTTTTCATTCTGCACTTTGACCTTTTTCAACACAATGATGCCTCTCAGTCAGACCTCACTGAGGCTGAGCACAGAGTAACCCTCTTACACACCTTATGTTTCGTAACGTGTGAATAAGAATAGGAATCCATTTACATGCAAGATACCATCAAAGCACTATCTCAGAAATTGTCAGAACTAATACTGAATGGTTTTCTGGATCAGCGTACGATGACAAGCAGCTCAGGCCTGTCATGAACCCTGTCATTCCCGAGCATGGCTGGGATGGGCTCCAGCCTCTTTGCAATCCAAATAAAATATAAAAGAATTTTGGAAAATGCAAAGAGGTCACATAATAGATATCATATGAATATGATATCGCGGTGCAGTGGTTATCCTCACAACGTGTTCTCCCTTCAGGTACTCTGATTTCCACTCACAGTTTAAAGACATGCACGTTACGTCAACTGGCTACTCTCAATGTTCCATCAGTGAGAACGCTTGTCTGTGGGAGACCTGCAATAGATTCACTCGTCTTTCAAGTGTATGCTACCTTTCACCAGACGTTGTCAGGGATTGACTCCAGCTTCTCCCATGACCCTGTTGAACGAACTGTATAGCTACTAGGTAGATGATTCATGTACACGAGTCAAGTGTACATGCGCAAGTCTATATAAAAAAGTGTATGTGGTCATGATGGATCTAATCCACCAGTTTCTCCATAAGAAAGGAATTTACATTTGTTGGCACATGTGAACATTTTAGAAACTGAATATGAGGAAATCCGTTCAGCTAATAAATCATGTATTGTAGCTGCATTTAATTCATAAGCCAGTTACTGGGATCGCAGGGAGGCTGGAGCCAACTCTACCCTCAAAAGTAGAGTACACCAGGGGTCCTCAACCACCGGGCCCTTGACTGGTACCGGTCTGTAGATCATTTTGTACTGGGCCGCAAAGAATGATTAATAGTGATTAAAATATATATAAAAATATGTTTTTGCTTCCGGATGGCTTATTTTGAAAGGCAACCACTTTCGCCCTCGCCTAACTTCCGCGCTTGACTCTTTGGTGCGTATTTATCCTGCATCAGCAATGCAAGCTAGCCCTCACAAAATGAGCCAGAAACAGAGTTGACTGGAGAGCTTTTTTTTGGAAAGGGTAAACGAGACAATGACGAGACAGCAGAAGGGTCAGAGACTGCCTGCAAAAAGAAAGCTGCATTTAAAAGAAAATTCAAAGATTCCTACCTGAGTTATAGGTTCATCGCAACAGGTGATTGTTTATAGAATAAACAACCTATGACCCCACCCTGGGCCACGGTAAAATTGTCGAGCATTGACTGGTCCGCGGTGATTAAAAAGGCTGGGCTCCACTGGAGTACGCCATTAACAGCTTGATAATTTACCACACACAACCAAAAGCAGGGGCAATCTGGAAAAGCCAATTCGCCGAATGCATGTCTTTGTACTGTTGGAGGAAACTGGTGTACGGGGAGGAAACCCATACAAGCACGAGAAGAACTCCATGGACGTCCAAATCTTAAAAACATGGACCAAAATGGCCAGACGTTGCTAAATTCGGAAATGTATTTGCATAATGCTTTGCCAGACCTTTAACAGTAAAACTGTTCAGCATCACTTTCAAAGAGATGCTTTCTGAGAGAAAGGAATACACTCCTTCATTCCTTCATGCTCTTTTTTCTTTTTTCTTTCACTTCTTGCTTTTTTTTTTTAGCATTTCCCAATTTTCTTGACTAGAAAGATATAATTTATAAAACCTGTGCACGTAGTGGGAGGTCAGATTGATGAAAAGTCTTTACAATGAATCCAAAAAGGTCTGTTTCCAATGAGGGTTTTTCCACAAAAACTTCCTGGCAATAAAAATGCATGAAGAACAGACAGTACATTAAATCTCAGCGCAAGGTGAAGAAAAAAAATCAATCGCTGGTTTGAAGTAATTTATTGCCCCCATTGGAAGTCTTTCTGAGATGCTGTTATCATTTATTAAAGCACGACGGTGCTCTGGTATAAAGATGACAAAGGCAATGTTTTCAAGCAGACAGATGGAGTGCAGGTTTTCTTTCTTTTTTTATTAAAGGCATTATAGCAGACAAGCAAAACAGCTCAGCAACCTGAAGCAGGAAAATGATTGACACACTAAACACAACATGAAGGCAACAATGGCATGAATTCTATTTATGCATAATGTTGGAGTGAGACCTTGCAAAACAAGAAAAGAATTACTGGTGTGTTGACATGCCTCTGGCATCACTGGCCCCTGCATGTATCCTCTCTCTTAGCAAGAGTGGAATCCCTCCTGAACAGCTCACTGGCCATCGCAGGGCGAAAACACGTTGACGGCTATGCAGCTCCTCTTGACGAATGTCAGCAATGGTTTTTTACATGAACCTCTCACCATAGACAGTGAGAGACATGGCCGGCCTTTGATAACCCAATTAGCTGTACGGGGGGGGGAGCAGCTATGACAACCCATGGAGAGTGGGACTCAAACCCCCAACCTGAGGATCAGCAATCCAGAGCCCTTTAACAGCAGGCCACCACTGCCCTATACTATACTATACATGTTTATCTATAAGTACATAATGTGTCATTTTGACAGACAGACAGATAGACAGACAGACAGACAGACAGACAGACAGACAGACACTCATTCACTCACTCTTTATTAATCCCAGATGGAAATTTGCATTTTTGAGCAGCATTGCGGTAAAACAGCACAGACTTCATTCATTTTATGAACCACTTAATCCTAAATAGGGTCGCGGGGAGGCTGGTGCCCATCCCAGCTGACTCTGGCTCAGGGTAGAGTACACCCTGGACAGCTCGGCAGGCCATCGCAGGGCGGAGACACGCTGACAGCTGTGTAGCCACTCTTGTCGAAAGTCAACAATGGTTCTTTTACATGAAGCTCACACCATAGACAGTGAGAGACACGGCCTGTCTTTGATAACCCAGTTAGCTGCACTGGGGGGGGACAATGACTACCCGTAGCGAGTGGGACTCGTACCCCCAACCTTAGGATCAGTGATCTAGCACCTTTCACACTAGGCCAGGTCGTGGATAGACTGGTGTAAGCTGACATTTTGTGAAAGAAGGCAGGGTACACCCTGAACAGTTCACCAGACCATCATAGGGGCAACACACCCACAACCATTCACACTCACACCTAGTGGCAACCCAGAAGAGCTGATTAGAATAATGTGTATGTCTTTGGACTTATCTGAGGATTTGAGATTAAGAGCAGTCAGTGCTTGGTGTGCTAGAGAATAAAAATATCAGTTTATATAACAACAGCGGGGTGCACAGTGGTGTTAGCATGTCCGCGTCACAGCATGGGTTCGAGTCCTGGGCGTGGCCATTTCTGGTGGAGTTTGCATGGACTTCATATGCTTGTGTGGGTTTTCTCTGGGTACTCTGGTTTCCTCCCACAGTCTAAAGACATGCAAATTAGGCTTTAACCAGAGCAGCACACAGTGTGAAAGTTTATGCTGCATTATTATAAATTAGAAATAATAATTTATACAGAGAATATTAGCCATTATTAACTATTATACACATTTTTTTCTATTAGTATTCATTTCCAATGTACAAAATTGATAAGGGCAGCTTTTTTGTTGCTTGTTATTTTTCCTAATATATGAATCTGGGTTTCAAAGTACGTATGCATTAGGCATTACCATAACAGAATATAAGTCACTCAGCCTGCAGCTCTAATTTGGTCTCCTGTTTGTAATCCAGTTCTTTATTTTCTTAATCCGGTAAAACTCTCTCTCTCTCTCTCTCTCTCTCCCTCTATCTCTTTCCCTCTCGTGCGTGCACGCAGTGTCTTATCTGAGAATGTGGAATGAATACGAATGCCTCATTTCTCCCTCAGACACTCATCACTCTCAATACTCTGCAACCTTCTGTCCTGACATTCTCAAGAATTTGGTTGCTTTCCTCCAAATTCAACCAGGGCAGTTCTGACATTGATCCATCTTTTGCATCTCATTTTCAAATTAAATTAACCTTCAATCTTTCTTCTCAAGCTTTTTCTCCATTTTTTCCCCTGCTCCTGATCAGATGTTAAATTTTAAGCATTATACATTTCACTGTGATTTCATTCATCTTCTGAAACGCTTAATCCTAATTAGGGTCACGGGGAGGCTGGCGCCCATCTCAGCCGATTCTGGGCGAGGGCAGAGTGCACCCTCGACAGCTCGCCAAGCCATCTCAGGGCAGGAACATGCTGATGGCTATGCAGGTATTCTTTATGAAAGTCAGCAATGGTTCTATTACACCTCTCAGCATGGACAGTGAGAGACATGCTCGGCCTTTTTACTTCCTTATACGTAGTTACATAAAATGTGTTTGATGGCAAATCTCTAGAAAATAACCTTGGACTTTAAAGGATTAATCAACTATTAGGTACAGAACAAACTGAGATAAAGTCTGAGACTACAGTGGAACCTGAATTTATGAAAGCCCCAACAAACGAAAAATCCAGGTTACAAAAAACATTTTCCAAAAATTTTTGTCTCTGGATACGAAACAAGTTCACGTTACGAAAGCGCCACCTCAAATATTCAAGCAATGCACGAGTTGCTTTCCCATTGACTATCTCCTAACATCCCACCCCGCTGGCAACCCATTGGCTAGGAGGGATGACACAGCTCCCTTGAGCAGCAGCTTGTTTCATGAGTTTTTCGAGTGTGCTCATTGCAACTTTATTTTTTGGCTCAGGCTTTTAACCTTGCATAAACATTTGTAAGATTATAACTCTGCTAAGAAGACATGGTCAACACGAAGTAAGTAGCTTAAAATGTATGATTTTATCATTTTTAAAGGGTAGTATTGGGGGCCTTGGAACAAATCATGTGTTTTACATGTAAAATGCGGTTCAACTTACGAAAAGTCCAGGTTACGAAACAACTTCCAGAACAGATTAATTTCGTAAATTGAGGTCCCACTGATTTCGTAAATTGAGGTACCACTGTACATTGAAAATTCCAGTGCAGAATGTTTTACTATTGTTACATGTTTTATATTATAATGTTGTATTATAAATAATGAGCAGTGCTGACCTGGTGGTAAAGGTGCTGATCCTAAAGTTGTGGGTTCAAGCCCCACTCTGAACAGGTTGCCACTGCCCCCCCCCAGTGCACTAACTGGGTTATCAAAGGCCAGCCATGTCGCTCACTGTCTATGGTGAGAGGTTCATGTAAAAAAAGAACCATTGCTAACTTTTGACAAGAGGAGCTGCATAGCTGTCAGCGTGTTTCTGCCCTGTGATGGCCTGGCAAGCTATCCACGGCGTACTCTACCCTTGCCTAGAGTTGGCTGAGATGGGTGCCAGCCTCCCTGCGACTCTATTTAGGATTAAGCGGTTCAGAAAATGAATGAATGAATTATAAATAATTGAATATTTAATCTTTCACTAGTCACTAAGGTCTGTATTTGATTGGGAGGGCTTAAATAAAGAGGGCAGTGATGACTCAGTTCTGCCGTAATTAATTTAAACATCTATCTATCTAGTGCCTGAGTCATAGGGCGACCATTGGCAACCTGCCATGAAAGATAATGCTCTGGTTATCATCTTTGTGGAGGTTTTTCTTGGCAGGATTAGTGCAGTGGTTTGCCATTGCCTTCTGCACGATGTGAACCTACGGGCAATTTAGAGCAGCCAATTAACCTACTGGGCATGTCTTTGGACTGTGGGAGGAAACCAGAGCACCCGGAGGAAACCCACGCAAGCACAGGGAGAACATGCAAACTCCACACAGAAACGCCCAGGCCGGGAATCGAACCCAGGCCTTCCTGCTGTGAGGCAGATGTGCTAAGCACCATGCCACCGTGCCGCCTTTTAACCATAGTTAAATCAATAACGTTAATCAGCGTTAACTACTTAATACAAACGATCCAATTTTCCTTATCTCTCACGTCTTCTTCTGACGTACATCTTCTGAAGATAAGCAAGTGGAATTGATTTAAAACAAGACGATCAAGTTTTGTACTGTACTGTGTATCGAGTGCACATTTTCAATACGTATTACTACGAAACTCTGAAATATATGTAAATATGTCAAGATTTTTAGTTCACGATATGTACAGGTTGGGTTCTGCATCCAGAGCTGAAAGCAGGGTGCACTCCGAACAGCTGACCGATCCATTACAGGGCAAACACAGACATAACCATTCAAAGCAAAGCCTTCTTGCTGTGAAGCCATATGCTAAACCCTATGCACTGTGCCGCCCTATACATTTGTATTTTTATTCTCCAGCACAGCAAGCACTGACTGCTATTATTCTAAACTCCCCAAGGTTCCGTTAGTCTAGCACTGCTTTGGCTTCCTTTTTTTATTTAGTCTATCTGTTGGACTGACATTATTATAGGGTGGCATTTAGGGAATACACAGCCTGTAAAGTCTCCACTTTGCTCTCAAGTTCAATTAACCTCATGAATCATTGAGGCAGAAAGTATTCTTTGTTAGTTCAGATCTCTTGTTCCTTCAGACAAAATGAGTGACTTAGTGTCTTTTGTGAATTAATACTTAATTTCATCGATCAAAGTGATACAGTTATTGATGGAGCTTGAGGGTTATAACCAATCAAGTACAGGGACCGTCCTAATTGACCGAGTGTGCGAATTCCCACATCTCATAGGTCTTATGAAGGAGCACAAATTGAGCCATTTGAACTATACAGATATTTAAGTCTCTGACTGGACAACAAGTTTCTTCTTGAACACATGTGGAACACTCTGCCTATAAACAAAGTAAAATTAGATTTCTGTACAGACTGAAACTCGCTATACATTAATTACTCATTTTCATATACAGTGGTACCTTGACTTACGAAATTAATCTGTTCCGAGGGCGAGCTCGTAAGTCAAAATGTCCGTTAGCTAAAACAAAAATTCCCATCAGACATAATAGAAAACCAGTTCATCCGTTCCAATCCCCTCCCAAACTCATATAACCTGACACAAACACTTATATTTCTTCTTTTTCTTTTGGTTGTTCCCTTTGTCTCAGGGGTCGCCACAGCGAATCATCGCATGTTTTTTTGATTGGTATAGGTTTTTACATCGGATGCCCTTTCTGACACAACCCTTAGCAAGGGGCAGAAACACGCTGACGGCTATACAGCTAGTCTTATCGAAAGTCAGCAATGGCTCTTTTACATGAACCTCACACTATAGACAGTGGGCGACATGGCCCGCCTTTGATAACCCAGTTAGCTGCACTGGGGGGACAGTGACAACCTTGTGGAGAATGGGACTTGAACCCCCAACCTTAGGATCAGTGATCCAGCGTCCTTTACCACTAGGCCACCACCGCACTACAAACACATATTTGACCTAATATATTAAAGATAAGCATGTAAAAACAATAAATATTTCATAATAATTATACATGTACATTAACATTAATGATAATTAGTAATAAATAATAATAAAACATGAATAAGCAATAAGTCAACTAACCCTTTTGGCAAAGATGTCATGTGGGCGCGAAGATGTCATGTGGGCAGGCAGGAGGTGGTGCATAACAGAGGAGAAGGAGGAGGAGAATTTTGTGCATGTGCACGATACAAATGCCAGAGAGGAAAGGCTCGTGGGGAGCTCCCACAAGGCCAATGCTTCTCAAATACTGGGGCGCTCCCGCCTTGGCGGGCGTGGTGTGATGCCGGTGGGGCATGACCCTGGGGAACATGCTTTTTTGCCATACTGTACTAGGATTAAGTGTAATTGCGTATTTTCTACAGTAAGTGGCAGTGGTGCTCTCACTGTGTTCCCTGTGGTCTGTGGATCATTTGATACCGGTCTGCAAACAAAATCTTTCATGGTACAAATTATATTTTTTTTATTAGAGCTTTGGATCATATTTCCAAAAATGTCCGTTTTTGACATTGCCACACTGAAAGCCATTCTTCCGTTTCCAACCACTCAGCATTGTGAGGCGGGGTTTTCTGCGGTGACGGTCACAAAAACAAGACTACGGAGTAGACTCTAACCCAGGGGTAGGCAATCTTATCTGCAAAGGGCCAGTGTGGGTGCAGGTTTTCACTTCAACCAAACAATAGCCACACCTGCCACCTGTTTCGACCAATCACTGATCATCAAAAGAAAAAGAAAAACAAATCTAGACTGTACATTACTGTTTCAATTCTGAAGTGGGGCCATCTTGGTGAGATCATATTACTGTTTAAGACTTAAAGCAAGATTGCCCACCCCTGCTCTAACTGGTCCACGGAAACATTTTCATACATAAAACTGGTCCCCGGTGCAAAAAAAGTTCTAGACCACTGCTGTAAGGAACACAGTGAGAGCGCCACTGCCACCTAGGCCATGTAGAGGATGCGCATTTACACTGGAGCTCGTAAATCAAAAATTTACTCGTTGGATGGGGCAGATTTCTGGTGGGATTGAAGCTCATATCATGGAAAATTCGTTATAAAAGACACTCATAAGTCAAGGTCCCACTTTATTAGTTCATTCATGCATTCATTGAGCTGTTTTATTCTCATAGGGTTGTAAGAAGGCTTGAGCCTATCTCAGTCGACTCTGGGTGGTACAATCTGAAGGGTTGCCAGTCTAGCGCAGGTCCAAGACACAAAGTACCATTCACACTCATACTAACATCCAGGGGAACTTCAGAACAACCAGTAAGCCTAATACAGTAGGCCCTTGACTATTCGCAGTTTTATCACTCGCTCCCCTGAATTTTCTCCGATTGCCGAGTAACTGTCACGTGATTCAAATTCATCCAATGACTCATCCAATTCTCCCTCCTGCTGATTGGTTGAGATGATGTATACTTACTTACTTAATCCTCTTCGTACTGATTGTACATAAGACTGTCACCCTAAGAGCTCCAATGCTGTCTGTCTTGTGCCCATCTCTGCACCTGTCCCCATGTCCATCCTACTTCCTTCATTTCTTTCTCCACTGATTGCCTCCAGGTTTCCTTAGGTCAACCTCTCTTTCTCTTCCCCGGTGGTGTCCATCTCATAGCTAGTCTTGGGATGGAATCTGGTTGCATTCTGCAGACGTGTCCTATCCATCTCCATCTTCTCCTCTTTATCTCTTGGTATAGTAGGCAGGTGTTGGTTTGTTGGTACAGGTCTTTGTTTGAGATGATATTTGGCCAGTATATATGGAGTATTCTCCCAAGGCATTTGGTCTGAAATACATCTATCATATTGCAGATGGTCTGTGTTACTTTCCAAGATTCTGATCCATAAAGGACTCCAAGGACATTGCTTTAAAATTTCCTCAATTTGGTGGTAACTGTGATCTTGTTTGACTTCCAAATGTTCCTCAGAGAACAGAAAGCTCCTCTGGCTTTAGCTCATCGTGATCTTACATCAGCTTCTGAGTCTCCACTGGCATGGATCTTACTGCCCAGGTAAGTGAATTCTTGGACCTCTTCAATGTTCTCATCTCTCAGTTGCACCACTTCTGTAGACATGGCATTAATCTTTTGGAGTTTGGTTTTATCGGTATTGATCTGTAAGCCAATCGTTCTTCCTATTGTTTCTAGATCATAGGTTTTTGTCTGGATATCCTGAAAACGGTGTAAAAGAAGGGATATGTCATCCACAAGTCTAGATCTTTTCGGTGACCGTCCACCTGAGTCCTCTTGTATTATTCCAGGTGACTTCCTTCATCTTCCAGTCCATGCATAGTATGAAGTGGATAGGAGATAGAAGACATCCTTGTCTTACACCTGTTCTTATGAGGAATTCTTCTGTAACACTGGATCCACAGATTACTCTGGCACTGAAATTTGTATACAACATCTGTATGATTGAGATGATCTTATCTGGGATTCCGTAGTGTCTCAGTATGTTCCACTGGGCTGTCCTGTTGATGCTGTCGGATGCCTTTGAGAAGTCAATGAAGTTGCTGTACACTGTGGCATTCCATTCGTTGATTTGCTCTGCAATCTGTCAGAGAGTAAAAATTTGATCAGCACATGATCTTCCTTTCCTAAAGCCTGCCTGTTCTTTGTGAAGTAGTGGATCCACTGATCTTGACATTCTGTTTAGGATCACTCGGCTTAGGACTTTGCTTCTAGCAGATAGCAACATGATTCCTCTCCAGTTGTTACAGTTAGTTAAGTCCCCTTTTTGGGTAGTTTCACTAAGAGGCCTGTTTGCCAGAGATCAGGTGGTTTTTTCTGACTGCCATATTTTCCTGAGAATGTTGGTCAGTACTAAAGGGGTGACTTGTTCCTCAATTTTCAGCAGTTCTGCATGAATCTGATCCACTCCGGGTGATTTCCCATTCTTTAGAGTTCTTATCGCCTTCTTTACTTCAGCACTGTCTGGTGGTTCTGTATTGATGTCTAGCTTTTCCATTGCTGGCACAATACAAGCTTCCTCATCCGGATCTTCCCTGTTCAACACTCTCTCAAAATGCTCTTTCCAACACTGTAGGATTTCCTCTTTTTGGGATAGTATGTTTCCCTGTTGGTCTTTAATTGGGGAGTCCAATACTTGGTTCTTTTCTGCCAGGGTCTTTGTCGGCTTGTAGAGTGCTCCCAGATCCTGTTTGGCTGCAGCTGTTTCTGCTTCCTCTGCAATACTATTGATATAACCTCTCTTGTCTGCTTTAGCACTTTTCTTGACCTCTTTATCTGTGGCTTTATATTCTGCTCTCAGTTGTTTCCTCCTCCTCTCAGATTTCGTGCTGAGGAGTGTCTTTTTCTTAACCTTTCTTTCATCTATCTCCCAGGTTTTCTCCGTTATCGATTCCTCCTTCTTTCTTTTACTTTGGCCCTTGAAGCTTTTTGCCCATTTCCAGGAGTACCTCATTGAACTCTTGTAGTTCAATTTCATGATCCTGTAGTGCCATAAATCTGTTCTTGATTTCTATCTGGAAGGCTCTGTTCACCTCTTTGTTTTTCAGCATTTGTATGTTTAGTGCTGGTGATCTTTGGGCTTTCTGTTTTGCCTTGCGGAGCTTCAGCGTGTCCTTTGCCAACACCAGTGTGTGGTCACTTCCTACATCTGCCCCTCGCCTTGCCACTACATCCTATAGGCTTTCCCTCCCCTCCATCTGCTATTGATGATGACATGATCAATTTGGTTTTCTGTTTGACCATCGGGGGAGCTCCAAGTTGTTTTGTGGATGTCTTTATGTTTGAATAGGGTGCCACCTATTACCATGTACCATGAACAGTGGAAAGGAAAAGAAGATATATATATATATATATATATATATATATATATATATATATATATATATATATATATATATATATGTGTATATATATATATATATTATATATATATATATATATATATATATATATATATATATATATATATATATATATATATATATATATATATATATATATATATATATATATATATATATATATATATATATATATATATATATATATATCTATCAATATATATATATATATATATATATATATATATATATATATAGTATATTAGTATATATAGTATATATAGTATATTCATTTTTCAATAAATATCACAGTACAATACTAAAAAGTTTTTACTTAATTACTACATTTTACTACGTTAATACTGTATTAATGAGTTAGACCGTCTATAGAATGTGTTTGAGAAGCATACTTTAGCGCATTTAATATGTTACATAGGGTTTTACTTTTGATTGATCATTCGCGCATGTAATATGATACATAGGGTTTTACTTCCAGGTACACAACTTGCAGATTATCTTGATTCGTGGGAGGGGCCGGAAACGGACCCCCATGAATAATCGGGGCCTACTGTATGCATGTCTTTGGACTGTGGGTGGAAACCAGAGTATCCAGAAAATCCCCAAACAGGGTTTACCGAGAAACACCGTAACTGATTCTGGGATCCAAAACCCAGGACCTTCTTGCTGTAAGACTGAACCACCAAGTCACCTTCCTTCCCACGGCTGTTTTAACTTTGTTAAATTTTTAAAATCCTGTCCACCCTTACACTTTGCAGAACATTTTGAGATATGAGTTCATGCTCATATCAAACATCAGACTGGGGATAAAATGTAATCCCTGTGTTTTTAAGCATGAGTTAAGATGTTAAGATCCGCTATTTCATGTCAATGAATCGACATCAGCGTTGCTGTTGCTGTTGTTATTTAGCTCCAACTGGGTTATGTGAGTGTCCCAGTTGGCAGTAGATACCATCTTTAAACCTGGTTCCCCAATCTGGGGTGTGATCCATCTCTTGTCGGGGATATTGGAGAAGTCTGGATTGGTCTTTTCATCCCTTTGCCGGTATGAAAAGTGGACTGAAATGACTGAATGCTGTAAAATAATCTGATAATAAATTAATTCAATAATTCTGACACACACTAATCTATTTTGTTATGTGTTAGTAATTTCCCTTTTTTTGCACAGAGCCTGTTAAGATAAGATAAGTGTTCTCGAATCTTCTTAAAATATTGCCTGGCAAATAATAACTAATGAAATATACTCACTAACTGATTTTCTGAACCGCTTAATCCTTTTAGGGTTGTCTGGAGGTTGGTGTCTACATCAGCCGACATTGGGCAAAGGCGAAGCACACCCTGGACAACTTGCCAGACATACACATAACCATTAGGGTTATGACTGTGAATTTTTTTTCAAAATTTCTACTTTCCTGATGTTGCATTTGGTGAACTTTTATTCATATACAGTATTCATTTTTTGAAATTATTTTTATTGGGTAATGCAAAAACCTCCTGCACCCAACATCACCTCACTTTCGATAGGATTAATAATAATTATAACAAGAAATGAAAAGGTGTATCATCAATTGAACCCAGAGTGGTTTCATTTCGCAGTTCATTTCAAGTTCCATGAACGAGGTGCAAAATCCTTGAAAGAAAAAAAAATGACTGCCAGAATTGTGTTCTGACCTGGATTGAAATCTTGGAGAAGGCAAAGATTTGAGTTATTTCGCCTTGTGTTTTAGGTGATGTGTAAGAAGACAGTGGGACACTGGGTCAGTGGTGGTCTAGTGGGATAAGGCGCTGGATCGCTGATCCTGAGGTTGGCAGTTCAAGTCTCCACTCTCCACAGGGTTGTCACTGCCCCCCACCCCCACCCCCCCGTGCAGCCAACTGGGTTATCAAAGGCCGGCCATGTCTCTCACTGTCTATGGTGTGAGGCATGTAAAAGAACCATTGCTGACTTTCGACAAGAGTAGCTGCAAATCCGTCAGCGTGTTTCTAATCAGGGAGTCGGAGTCCCCTGAGGAAGTTCGTTTACAGTAACATTCTGACAACTCCTGCAGCGGCACTGGAACCCAGTTGTATCGGCACTTGCCCTTCCATTGGATCCTTCCGGTGGCGCCAAGAGGGGGGACTTGCTGCTTGGGTAACAGCTTGTCCTCCATTACTCCCTACCCAGGCTCTACGCACTGAAGAGTATCACCACCCGGGATACCAGCCAAAGCGCAGCCATAGTCCTTCAGGACTGACGGAGGCCTACCACCAAGAAGACAGTAAGTAAGAAAGATGAAAGAAAAGCAAAGGTGAGAACGGCAAAGAGTATCTACAAACATTTATAAGGCAGTGAGGTGACATTATCAATTCATCAGAATATTAACTGTGAACTCGATTCAAACCTCCAGTTTTTACTTGGTTAACAGATAGCATATCGTCCATCGTGGCTGAGAGAAGTGTAAAGCTGATGGAGCAGATCCACGCCACTTGCAACATTTATCAAGACTGATTCTGAAATTTGAGACTTTTGGTGCAGATTTTTAATAATAATATTTTATTTATAACTTCTGCCAATGTACTGGCTAATGTTAATAATACATTTGGTTTACAGACAACTCTATGATTTAATTTGCTATTTTAGCAACGTGAGGATTTTTTCGGGTTTGCGGGCGTCACTTTTCGTTGTTTAAATAGTAAATTACTTCAGGTGCGTGAGGTTTTTTTTCAATGTATGAACAAGAAAAGGTTATTTTTTTTTTAGTTTTAGGCTAAAGTTCATCATTTTAAACCACAGGCTTAGAAATCTAATATTAGTCATAACCCTAATAACCATACTCAAACCTACACACACACACACACACACACACACACACACACCAACAGTAAGCACACACACACATAGTCAGAGCAGTGGGCTGCCACACACTTTGAGGTGCCCAGAGATCAGTTAGGGATTCGATACCTTGATCAAGGGCACTTCAACCATGAAGGTGGAGGAAGAGAAGGTGCATCTCACTCACTCCCACACATTTTCCCACCTGGTTCAAGAATTGAACCAGCCGTGATTCGGTCCCAAACACGCTTCTCTAACCATTAGACTACGGCTGAATTATTGCTAAATTATAGGCAATACAAGTACAGTGATACCTCTGCTCACGAACATAATTGGTTCCCAGAAAGTGTGTGTGAGGCGAAAAGTTCGTCTTCCGAACATTTATTTCCCATAAGAAACCATTAAAATGAGAATAATCCGTTCCCAGGTCCCCATAAACCATAATTTTCTACTAAATAAGCCTTAAAACTACACAAAAATATACCTTATTTTATGTATAATAAATGTGCTATTGTATTGTAATTAAAGAAATAAACTGTACTGTATAATAAAGTGGTTTTATTTACCTTTGTGATGGTAGTTGATGGCTTGATGGAATGGAGTGGGAGGAGGAGGGAGGGAGGGACTTACTGTTTGGAAGGAGAGTTTGGAAACGCCTACTGTTTGGAAACACCCTTAGCCACACACGCACCCTTAATAGCTTCCTTGTTCTTAAGGATGGGAGCAATGGTAGACTTAGCGTACTGGTACTGGGACGCTGAGTCACACAAACGCACACCTCGTTCGTGTTTTTCAATGCTCTCCGCCTGTGGTGGGGTCTTTTTCGGTCCCATAATAGCAAAAGTACACTCAATATGGTCCAAAATGTCTATCAAACACAAACCACTTCCGCATTCAAAGAAAGGGGGTGACGAACTGTGACGCCATGAGCGTGCGTCAGCTTCTCGTGGCCGCCACCATGGTGCTGTTCGACCGCGTGGTTTGGTTCATCCGCCGAAAACTAGTTCGTCAGCAGAGACTATATGATCGCAAATTTAATGTTCTTGAGGCGAAAAGTTCGTGAGCTTAAGCGTTCGTCAGCGGAGGTTTTACTGTATATGAAAGACTTATATTAATTTATTAAATTCTCTCTATTTTACCATCATGAGTTAATTTCATTTGTTATTCTGAGATCTTATGTTTTACAGCAGAGTCGTGAACCTTTTTGACCAAGAGAACCAAATAAATAAATAAATAAATAAATAAAATCTAATCCTCTGAGAGCCAAATATATATTTTTAATACTGAGTCCGACAATTTGAGAGTATAATAAGACTCTGAATTTGTTTTAAATGACATTGTCATAACGAAGTTATTTATTCATAAGAAAAGTACTTCTTACTATTAATTCAACTTCTGTTACTGCATGGTTTTACTGATAGCTTTGTAGTCTGGTTGATAAGTTCAGCTTCATGCAGGCGGTTAAGCTTCCATCTATTACGGGACCGCAGGTTGGTCTTGATGATTTTCAGGAGTGAGAAGGACCGCTCGTGTGCAAATGTGGAGCCAAACATGGCCAATACGACTCACATACTGCAGTGTTTATGTGACAAGAAGCTCGTCCCACATAGCTGTCAACCCCTAAGGTTAATAAAGAGTGAGACGTAGTGTGTGAACGAGAAGGACCCAAGAGGAACGGTGAGGTTACAGGGAGCAGAGATAAGGAAGCCGGAGGATTTTAAGTACTTAGGCTCAACAATCCAGAGCAATGGAGATTGGAAAAGAGGTGAAGAAGCGTGTGCAGGCAGGTATGAATTGTTGGAGAAAAGTGTCCGGTGTGATGTGTGATAGGAGGGTATCGGCAAGAATGAAAGGAAAAGTGTACAAGACGGTGTTGAGGCCAGCGATGTTGTATGGTTTAGAAACAGTGGCCCTGGGGAAAAGACAGGAGGCAGAGCTGGAGGTAGCAGAGATGAAAATGTTGAGGTTCGCTTTGGGAGTAACGAGGATGGATAGGATCAGGAATGAGTCCATCAGAGGGACAGTACATGTAAGATGTTTTGGAGACAAAGTCAGAGAGGCTAGATTGAGATGGTTTGGACATGTACAGAGGAGGGATAGTGAGTATATTGGTAGTAGGAAGCTGAGGTTGGAACGACCAGGCAGAAGGCCTAGAGGAAGACCAAAGAGAAGATTCATGGATGTGGTGAAGGAGGACATGAAGGCAGTTGGTGTAAGAGAAGACGATGCAGAGGATAGGGTGAGATGGAGGAAGATGATTCACTGTGGCGACCCCTGAAGGTAACAGCCAAAAGAAAAAAGAAGAAGAGGAAGAAGAAGAAGAAGAAGAAGAAGCAGGGGTACAGGGGGCGCAGACTATGGTCGGGTCCAGGGCGATGCCGTGGTGGTGGTGGTGGTGGTGGTGGTGGTGGGGAAGCGAAGCCCCCAGAAAATTTTGGTTTTAAGGGTTTTTAAGAGTGATTTTGAAACCATTTCATGTAAGTTTTATATGTAATGATTAAATACAGACATAGGGAAAAATACAAAATTTCACACATGTCGTTAAGATTTCATAATGTAATGTAAATGAAATCTTCAATGAAACAACCAATGAAATATGAAGTGTAAACTAATAACATATATAAAAAATAAGGTTGGCTAATTAATATTGTAACATTTCTCTTTTTTGAAGTTTTATCCAAATAATTCTTCATAATAATCTTTGCTGATAGATGACATGTATCATATGCAGCAAGCTTGCAACTACACAATTAATTTAAACTGAAACTAATTAATCATGTTAACAAATCTACTCATATAGATGGCAGGTATCCTGTGCAGCAACCTTGCAACAACACATGGAATTACAAACTGAAACTTATTAACAATGTTTACAATTCTAACTAAATCTACATTTAACTACATTAGTAAATGAAAACATCATCTGAGCAAGTTTCACAACCTTTTTTTTTAAGTGGGCGAATGTATCTGATTTTACGATAAAGGATCCCGCAGCCAAAAGCAGAAAGAGAAGCTGTATGTTTACGTAAAAGACATAGCTAATGGCATTTGCTCGCAGAAATTACATCCTTAAAAATAAAAAGTAATAAAATTCGGAAATAATTGTATTAATGCGTGAGATTTTAGACACCTTTGCGTGAGAGATTGAGGAGGAGATGAAATGCGTGAGTCTCACGCTTAATGCGTGAGAGTTGATTATGGTCCCAAGGCAATCAGCTGGTCTGCGGGTTGAAATTTTTTCATTCTGTCCATTTGTGTTTTGCTTGCTAGCTCTGCTTGGCTTTGTGCACATGAGCTGATCAAAACGAGGGAAATTTTCCTCTTTACCCCAAAACAACTCGCACGGGCTGTTGCATATAATTCAATAAAATTAGAGTTTCGAGGTATCGGCCCCGCCCACACACTGGAGTACAGAAAGGATTGGCTCTCCGCTGCCCGCCACAGCGACAAGTGGCATTGAAAATAAATGTATAGATTGAAATGCGTGAGATTTATTTAAGTTTTTTTTTATTTGATGGCTTTTTTCTGTATTTTTATTTCATGGACAGTGAAATTATGTATTAGTTATTCTGTTAAGAAAGGCCACCTGATTTATCTGAGAGCCAGATGCAGTCATCAAAAGAGCCACATCTGACTCGCAAGTTATAGGTTCCCAACCCCTGTTTTACAGTAATCCCCATTATTCGTGGGGGTTGCGTTCCGGCCCTTCCCGCAGATCCTGAAAATCCGTGAATTATTGATGCAGTTTTAAAACCCTATGTATGATATTACATGCGCTAAAATTTGCTTCTTAAACACATTCTATATCCAGTCTTACACATTAATACAGTATTTGTTATGCCTGGAATGTATGCGTTGGACCCAGAGATGCAGGAGACCAAAAGAAGGTGCAAATGATTTATTAAACACTAGGAACTGAAAATCACTGGAATACTAAGACAAGGGACCTGGTCGAGCACGAAGCAAGAACCAGGGGTCAAAGAAAAAGCCGAGGAGCAGAGTCACGGGGAAACAATCTTCTGACATCGGAGGGAAGTGCGCTGCTCCCATTTATAGCTGGCTGCTTGCTGATTGCAGATTGGGACCAGGTGCGCTCAGCTTGGAACTCGCCTACAGGCAACCGCCACGCCCCTCGCCAGCGCCTGCAATGATTAAAGAAGAGTTAGTTCCGCCAGCCAGCACAGACCATAACAGTAATAATGCAGTAAAAATGTAGTAATGATTAATACAAACTTTTTAATTTTGCACTGTGATAATATTTATGAATAAATAAAGCACTAGAAGCTAGAGAAGATGCAGGGCATTTGACTGACGTCATAGAGCTTAAATAATCATTAAAAACACACTAAAAAAAAAAAAAACTTGAATTCACAATTCAAACAATCACGTTGATGACATGTGTATGAAGGAGGAAAAAAAGAGGTGTACACATCATCTGCAACCAATCAGCAGGAGGGAGAAACACAAGCTCTCAGCCATTGGCTAAAGTTGAATTACGTGCTAGTAACTTCCAGGTTTGCTACTAATCCACGAGTATGTGGGGCCGCGAGCGCTGAACCGCGAATGGGCGGGGGGTTACTGTATATATTGTTTGTCAGGTCTTGGTTAACCCTAGCAGTTTCAAAGCAGGAAAAAAATTTGCTTTATGACATACACTAATTCATTGCACTCAGCATTAGTAAATACTGCACTCGCACAAACAAAAGTGACTGTAAAGCCTTTATTGATTGGTAATTATCTTATTATAATGTTATTTGGTCTAAAAATGAACCAATAATAGCTGTCCTTAAATAGCACATTCAGAAAGCATCTGAGACTGTCAGATCATGGCAGCGCAAAATCACTTTCACTTTCATACAGTTCGGATTCCGAAGATGATATCATTCTCAATATTGTGTGAAATGGCCTGGGATAACTTGATACAGCTGTCTATATATATAAATACAGAGATCCCTCTCGACTTCGTGCTTCAATTCATGCTGCTTCAGTGCATCTCGTTTTTTTTTTTTTAATATTCACCGAATTACAAAATAAGGAAATTAATGAAAAATAGGTTGAAAGTTAAGGAAAATGTCACAAAAACAAGGCCAGTTATGCAAAAAAAAAAAAAACCTAAACAAACACAAAACAAGAAGCAACCCTAAATCTCCCATCAAAACCAGTTACATTATGTGAGGTGTGCATCTGAGTGTGGGCACTTGCATCTGCACTTGCCAGTGTCTGTATATTTATGTATTTATATTTTATTTACATCTTATGCATTATTTTTTAATGTTTAATTGTTATTATAAGCATTTATAGCATTGAATATGTATATATTGATATTTCTACACCTATACATGTACGTATACGTTAGTAAGGGGGTGGGGTGATCACATTCTGGTCACATGACCATAGTTACCCACTTGAAATCATTGAAAATAAGTTTTCATAAGAGTAAGATAAGTCTTATCATAGAAATAAGGCAATTACATTCAAACTGTAAATAGACAATTATAATAACTCAACATATTCAGAATATAGCAAGAATTGCCATTTTTTTATATATGCTAGTGGAGTTGATGGTCTTATCCATAAAATACTCAATATTTAAGATATGAAGGAATTTTTTGTGTTGATTTCATCATTTTGACATTTGGAACAACTTGGCTATCTCTACTTTTTTACTGATGGAAACAGGAATCATATACTCTCTTCCTAAGGCAAAGTGAACCAAGAGAAAATGTGGTGGCCATCTTGAAATTGAGGTCATAGGTCATATGACCCAAATTTGACCTCGGTGACCTCAAAAAAAATTTTTTTGGAAAGGCCTCTATATAATCTTCGTATAACATCTTTCTTCCTTTTGGCTTCTTCCCATTTCTCGGGAGTCGCCGCAGCGAATCATCTGATTCGCACATTTGATATGGCATAGGTTTTTACGTCAGATGCCCTTCCTGTCACAACCATTTAGGAAGAGACAGAAACACGCTGATGGCTTTGTGAAAGTCAGCAATGGTTCTTTTACATGACTCTCAACATAGAACAGTGAGAGACATGGCCCGCCTTTGATAACCCAGTTAGCTGGGACATGTTAGCATGGGGACAGTGACCACCTTGTGGGGACTCGAACCCCCAACCTTAGGATCAGTGATCCTCCGCCCTATCCACTAGACCACCACTGCCCAATCTTCGTATAAGGTTATATAATGCTATTTATTTGGTAGTTTGTGCATTCAATATCAAGTACGGAGGTAGTTTCACTGCAATGGCAATTTGACCTTTAACATTGGGCACTGCTAGGGTTAAAGAAAAATATGACATGGTGATGGATATTCTCCTGCTCCACTGACATTGCTACCCTGAATGATGCTGCAGTGAATAGACTATTGCTACACTATTGTATTCATTGAAACACTTAATCCTAATTAGAATTGTGTGGAGGCAGAGTGAAAACGCGCCGACGGCAATGTAACGGCTTACCCTTTACAAACGACACCACTGGTTCTTTTACAAGGCTCGCACCACAGACAGCGAGAGACATGGCTGGCCTTTGATAACCCGGTTAGCTGCACTGAGGACGGCAGCGCTAATTGCTTGGTGGTAGTGGGGTTTGAATCCCTGACCTTCAGATCAGTAAGCTGCCCCTTTTTTTCTTAGTTATTTCAAGATTTTAAGAAAATTAACAAAAAGAAAGCGGTTGTTATCTCGAGATAATGATATAACTTAAGATCAGGGAAAAACAAACAAAATTAACTTATCATGTGAAACACAATGAAATAAACTCATTATCATTTAAGGAAAAAAAAAAATCCTTCATTATTAAGGGAACTCGAATAAAATAAAGTGGATGAGTACATAGGGCTTCCGAACAAGAATAAATGGATTTCCAAAAATCTTCTGAAAATTATTTATATAATCACATGACAAGTTTTCATTGCATGATGTTGTACAGTAAAAACAATAACATGTTTTACCATAAAATTCTCTTAATTGGTCTATAAACACACTATAAATCTGCTCCTATCATAGCAAATAAATGCCAGCCTGCAATAAAAAAGTGATAAAATTCTTCCATCGTCTTTCTTTTCAAATTAATATGATTTAATGTAATATACAGTTATATTTGTATATAGACAGTTATATATAATCACGATGTTTTGTTTCTTGTAATAAATAATTCTTATCCTAGCTCTCCAGTGTGTATGGATTCCTTGAGCCACTGATTCTTTAAGAATGTGTAAATTCATGTGTAACAGAAGGAAAATAGCCATGAGCATTTGGTTCTATTTACCATCTAATGTTTTCTATTTTTCTACAGTAAATCGAACTGGGAGTGCATTAAGGAAGTCCTACTCAGGTGTGTATGTCATTTACACTATATTTCATGCTTTACAGTGGATTTATCTGCAGCCAATGACGACAAGGTTGACTTTACTCTCCCCATACAGAGTGTTTTGTAACTGTCATAAAAGTCATTTACAGCCTGTGGTTGGTTTGAGTAAATTACATTCTCAGTGTCACATTCAGACTACATAAGATTTGTCAATTCCATTTTAGATTTAAGATGATTAAGGTGTGGGTCTGAGAGAGAGAGAGAGAGAGAGAGAGAGAGAGAGATTTTAAAATCTCTGTGTATGTTTATGTAACTCATCTGTCAGAAATCCGAATGCAGGCACTTGTGTCGCCCTACATATTGGTGTGGGCTGTGATGTGTGTGTCGGGTCAGCCATGCCAGACAAATGAATATAAATGCCTAACGGGAGAGTGTGTGTCAGAGAAGTATGTGTGTGACTTCAGCCATGATTGCTCAGATGGCAGTGAAGAGAGAAACTGTAAGTATTAAAGATCACTCCTCCTCTACGAGCTCACTAAAGCTTACTCCTCTATCCTTTCGCTTTGTGCCAAATTCAGTTTTGTTTTTATTGGCTATGTACTTTATGTTGTGAACCTTAAAACCTTAAAATGGCCTATTAAGCCATAATTATTGGCATTTCATCATATTTGGTTGTACTTTAATTCCGGAAGCTAACAACTACAGATATTTATTTAGACATTTAGGCTTTTCCCCCATAAAATTATCTCAACTATATAATCCTAATTATCTTTAATGATTTGTTAATTATAATATCTTGATCAAAATAACGTTGCAGGAAAGTATATGGAATCCAGCCTGAGGGAAGAGGTGGTAATGTGTGAACAGCAGTATGGTTTCATGCCATGGAAGAACACTGCAGATGCCATATTTGCTTTGAGAATGTGAAGGGAGAAATAGAAGGAAGGTCAGAAGGAGTTGCATTGTGTACTTGTAGATTTGGAAAATTCATACAACAGGGTGTCAAAAGAATACTGTAGTACTAGTACTGACTGTATTAAGAAGTCAGGAGTGGCAGAGAAGTATGTTATGTGAGTGTATATGAGGACAGTGTGTCAACAGTGTGGTCTGCTTCCAGTAGGAGGTGGGACTCCCTCAAGGATCGGTTTTGAGCCCTTACTTGTTTGCAGCAGTCATGTACAGGTTGACCGATGAGGTCAGACATGACTGTCCATGGACAATGATCTGTAATGAGAGCAGATAACAAATGGAGATGAGTCTGTGGAGGTGGAAATATGCACTGGAGTGAAGAGAAATTAAAGTCAGCAAGAATAAGAAAGAGTATATGTGTATGAATGAGGGGTAGAGGTGATAACGGGAGATACATTTAAATATTTGGGGTCAGCTATCCAAGGTAACAGAGAATGTGTTAGAGAAGTGAAAAAGGGAGTGCAGGCAAATTGGAATATGTGGAGATGAGTGGCTGGAGTGATTTGTAAAAGAAGAGTATCTGCAAGACTGACAGGAAAAGTGTAATAAGACAGTAATGGGGCCAGTTTTTCTGTATGGGTCGGAGATGGTAGCAGAGACAAAAGACAGGTGGTCGCTCCTTTAGTGGCTGAGATTTACAGTATGTTTGAGGTGTCAAAGAGGGCTAGTAAATCCGACCTGGGAACATTCTCTTTTGCTCTTCCAAGTAGTTTGCACACTTTTTTCCCCACTTGGTACCTAGCTCTCACCAATGGCTCCTCACAGCTGTTTGCATGCAACAATAACCATATCCTGGGCAATGACCTCCACTGACTGGAAAAACCTGCAGCCGACAGTCTAAAAACCCTGGCCAGTTTTGGACTTGTTTGCCCTTGCATGCAAAACCTGGATCTGGCGGACTGTGCAGAAGAAAACCACCAGTTTGTTTCAATAGACATGAAAGCAGCGTCAGCAAAGCATTCTGGAGAGCAATCAGGGCTCAATGCAACATGTAGTGCACTGATAGCCATCCACTGCATTCCAACATTTCTCCAGTCATCTTGACTTGTCTTGCCACCAGCTCTAGACAGGAAGGAGCAAGAGAGTGAGACTGATGATTTGCACTACTGTAGCTCATTATACCATAGTCTGATTCGCATGCAAATCAAGACCCCCCCCCACTCCAATTCAACCAAGTCCTGTGGTGATAGGGGAATGACAAAGCAGTTGAGGATACACCGCATGCGGTAGTCATAAACCTTTACTCGACTGAAGCAGCAGTAGAGTTAGACAGCCCCCTGGCTATCTGAACAACCTCTTTAGGATCAGTCTGCTCACCTCCTTAGCCTGAGGAAGGGTCGCGGCATCTCTACCCGGTCTGCCCGCCGTGGCAGGCAGGGATTCCAACCATGTGGCTGAAACATGAAAACAAAAACATCGGTGACACTGCTCACCATCGGCAAGTGGAATGTGAAAACACTCATGGACAGCTCTAAGGCAAACAGACCTGAGAGATGGACAGTACTTGTTACAAAAGAACTCACAGTTAAACATCTACATTGCAGCTCTGAGTGAGACCGGCACAACGCATGAACTCCTTGTCAATACAGTCTTCCGCCTGCACACACCAAGCACTGGCATCTTATAGACTACATTATAGTCAGAAGATGTAAGTGACAAAATGTCTGGGTGTTTGGGCGACAAAAGCCATGTGCGGTGCAGAATGCTGGAAAGACCATGGGCTCATTCTAGCAAAATTCAACATGCGCATCCAACCTGGGCGGCATTAAAATGAGCCACCTTTCCACTGTTTATAACAATTTTGGCCTGAAAATCAACAGAAGGTAGACTGAAGTTATCTAACAACCTGCCCCGAAGATGCCACATGTGGAACCAGCTGTCACCATTGAAGGGGAACTCTAAAAACTGTCAAATAATTCACATATCTTGGCAGCTTGCTTTTTTGGATTTGTACTCATTGTGATGAGATCATTGCACAAATTGGCAATTCTATAGTAGCTTTTGGATGGCTATGCAAGTCAGTTTGGGAGCGGCAAGGCATCAAACTGGTCAACAAGCCGAAGGTGATCTAAGCAGTTGTACTGCCCATGTTCCTATACGCCTGTGAGACATGGACGGTTTATAAACCTCAGGCCAGAAAACTAGACCAGTTTCACATGAACTTTCTGAGACAGCTGCTTGGCATGACAAAGTTCCAGACAGAATGATTCTCACTCAAGCTGATTTGACAAGCATCCACACCCTGCTGAGGAGAGCACAAGTCAGATGGGCAGGCCACCTTGTTTGGATGCCAGACACACACCTCCCCAAGAGACTATTCTCCGGTGAACTGGCGGAAAGCAAGTGCTCACAAGGCAGACAAAAAAAAAAAAATTATTCCAAGGATACACTCAAAGTCTCCCTTAAGAACTCTGAAATCAATCCCAATACCTGGGAGACTGAAGTGCTAAATTGACCAGCCTGGTGTAGCCACATCAGCAAAGGTGCCACCTCCTACAAGTAAAACAGGATCATTGATTCTCAAAGGAAACATGAGTCACACAAATCCAGAGTCAACTCCTTGCCCCAAGCTCCTGCAGACCACTTGTTCCTGACCTGTAGCCATGGTTTCCAAGCACGCATTGGAATGATCAGCCACAATGGGACCCACCGTACCATGTCTTCTTCTTTCTTGTGATGTCCTTGATCATTGTCAACAACGATTGACGAACGAAGAAACAAGTGGCAGAGATGATGATGCAATTTTTGATTTTTATTGAGAAGAATTAGACATTAATATGCTACAGGAACAGCATAGGTAGAAGTGTTTGGAGATAATGCTGGAGATCAAGGGTATTAAGGTGGAAGAAGAAGGGAAGAAGAAGAAGGACACAACTTTGAAGAGTTTCTGTGTGGAGTTTGTATGTTCTATCCAATGATTATATGTGGTTTCTCTGGGTATTCTGATTTCTTCCCACAGTCCGAAAACATGCACAGTAGGCTGATTGGACAAATTGCCCCTAGGTGTGAGAGTGAGTGTGCATGGTTGTAGGTGTGTTGTCATGCGATGGCTTGGTGAGCTGGAACAAATAATGGCTAATCCATACAAAAAATGTCAAGAAACTGAAGATCTCATACTACTCCTTTCACAGAACAGTGCAAAATGACTGTAACCAGAATAGAAAGAGAAGTATGAGGTCCCTGTGCACAACTGAGCAAGCGGACAAGAGGACAGCAAAGTCTCTAGTTTGAGAAACAAATGCCTCACAATTCCGTGTAACTTTGTTAAATAGTGTTCTCAGAAAATTATTCTCAGATTCAGCAGTGAAGAAGTGACTCCTGTAGTTGAAAATGTATAATGCAGAAAAAAAGAAAAAGATGCTGGAGGAATTCTTGAGGACATTTTATTAAATAGTAGGGGCAATGTGATGGGGGGTGCTTTAGTGGTTGTAAAGTAAGACAGTTGTATGCAGTGAAGAGGATTTTGGACAATGAAGGATATTATTCCAGTTTGCAACCTAATGCCATATCCTATGGATGGAATTTGATTGGAGTGACCTTCCTTTTACAGAACAATGACCCAAAGCATTCCAAATTATAAAAAAAAAAATGTCAGATGATATTCTGTAAGTAATGCAGTGGCCTACGTGATCACTGGATCTCAACCCGATTGAACTGTTGTGGGAACTTGACTGTATGAAATGACCATCAAGCCAGTCCAACTTGTGAGAGGTGCTTCAGGAAGCATGCATGAAATCTCTTACTCTTTGCTCAACAATGTGAGAGCTGACAAAGTTCTATCATCCTGGAAAAGCTGCATCTGAGGATTTTTTTTTTTTAACACCTGACCCATAGTGGCTCATCAGGCCAGTGCTTATCCCCGGTTTCTGTAGCGTGAAGTGACCAGGAGTTCAACGCCTCCTGGATGGGACGCTAGTCCATCGCAGGTTACCTTCCCAGTATATTTTATTGGTACCCATTTATACTGCTGGGTGAACAGAGGCACACTTGTGGTTAAGAACTTGCCCAGGGGTCTTAGCACAGTGGGGGTCTAACTGGGATTCGAACTCACAACCTCCCGACCATGAGCCCAGCACCCTAAGCACTACGCCACCGGCCCCACTAACTGAGGATTTTAGACACAAGCAAAGTCTGAAGGATAAAATTCTAATTTTAAATAAAAATATATCCTTGTTAATGACAATATTTCATATTCATTTTGCAGCTAATTTGACAGATATAAGTTTGTGTTTTCAGGAAAATATGACATTTTCTGTGTAACTCCAAACTTTTGATGGATAGTGTGGAGGTAATCGCGAATGTGCTGCAAGATACAGTACAGAAACTTCCATCTACAAGCATCTACTCGACTATCAGATAGAGCCAGTGATATTCAGAGGAAGTCAGTGCTCAAATGTACACCTCAAGTAGCATGTGTAAGTGCACTCTGCATTCTGTAATGCAGTGCGTCTCCTTCATATAAACAGAGTTCATTCATTATTGATTAAGGACTGAGGAACATTGTCCCGTTCATCCACAAGAGCTGTGCAGATTTGATGCACATTCCAAACGACAGAAACACTTCTGGGTACGCAGGAGCAAACTACTCAAATGGACTTTTCAGGCATCTAATTGTAGAAAGGGCAGTGGTGGTCTAGTGGTTAGGGCGCAGGATCGCTGATCGTAAGGTTAGGGGTTCGAGTCCCCACAAGGTTGTCACTGTCTAACTGGGTTATCAAAGGCAGGCCATGTCTCTCAGTGTCTATGGTGAGAGGTTCATGTAAAAGAACCATTGCTGACTTTCGTAAAGAGGAGATGCAAAGCCATCAGCGTGTTTCTACGACCTGGAGAGGGATGGGCTCTGCCAGGCCAAATCAGCCCAAGTCTCGCCATGAAGGCGCCCCAACAACATCCTCGGATGTTAAGGGATAAGTGAAGTGAATTGTAGAAAACAATTACATAGCCGACACTCTTCTTGTCAACTTGTGCCAGCTAAGCTCTTGCAATGTGTGAACCATTTGAAGAACTGTTCAATTTTATTGTGGCCCTTTAAAGTATTTCTGTGTGCATGTGATACTTCTCAAATTATTTCAGCTATTCACACCTGTAATTGCTGGATGAGTATTATTTTGTACAGAACCGTACCCAATACTGATGCACTCAAATTTTTTCGCTCATTTTTAAACCCACAAATAGTGCAATGCAGTGCAATGCAAAATTACCACTACAACACAACATTGAAATAAAATTACATATACAGTATTATATTTCCACATTTTTAAGTGGTGTGTACATAACTTTGCATTAATTATATAGCGGATTATGTTCCATATAATACTAGTACATTCTAAGCTTTCTCAGATATTTATCTTTACGATTTTATTCTTCCAGTGACAGTTCAATATGCTGTATAATGAGTTGCAATAGGTAAACGCCTCGTTTTAAGGCATTAAAAAACACCCAGCGTATTGTTGGGGAAGCTGAGATTTTACACTCAGCGATTGTTTTATTACCACACCTGCAGCCTCAGTTGTGCCAATTGGAAAAGGAAACATTCATTCACTTTCTGAACTGCTGAATCCTAATTAGGGTCACGGGAAGGCTGGTGCCCATCTCATACGCCCTGGACAGCTCGTCAGACCGTTGCAGGGAGGAAACACGCTGACGGCGATGCAGCTACTCTTGATAAAAGTCAGTAATGGTTCTTTTACATGAACCTCACACCATATACAGTGAGAGACACGGCCCACCATTGGTAAGTCATTTAGCTGCACTGGGGGACAGCAGTAACAACCAATGACAGTGGGGCTTGAACCCCTAACCTTGGGATCGGTAATCCAGCATCTTGCCACCGGACCGCCATAGTCCAGAAAATGAAACATTACTGTCTTTATGGTTATGCAACCTCAGAAGAATCTTCTGAACAATTCTGATGAAGCATTTGCTGTCAGGTTGGAAGAAATTCCCAATAAATAAAGATGAAAACGGAACCCAATTAAAAACTATTTCTTTAGTAAAACTGTTGTATCCTTAGGGCTTAAAGTTAATTTTATATTATATTTATTTATTTATTTATTTATTTATTTATTTGTACCAACTAGAAGTCTTTTTCAGGTTTTTCCAGTGTTATAACGTCACAGTGTGATTCAGTTCACAGCAGAGATGGCGATGGGTGCACTGTGCAGACCTTTATGTAATTGATGTTTATGCAGTCATTGCACAGGTTACTAACACAGAAATGGTACCGTAGACAAGCAGAAATTGGGTCATCAGACAAACAACAATGTGTAGGCAGGGCGGAATCCAACATCTTTAGGTTCACACACAAAGCGCAGAGATCACACACAGAATTTAAAACACCGTGGACAAAAAGCTTGATATGCGCTGGCAAGAACACAGTAACAATACATCACACTTGACATTGCACTTGAGTGACTTTACATAGTGTGGCTTCATCGGCATAGTGCTGACAACAGGTGACAGAGTGCTGAGATCATGTAGCCAGGAAGTCTGGAGATTGTCAGATGCCTGCTGGGAAGCCTAGTACAGTGGGACCTCACTTTACGAAATTAATCCATTCCAGAGCCTTTTTCAGAACCTGGATTTTTCGTAAATTGAACCACATTTTACATGTAAAACACGGGATTTGTTACAAGGCTCCCAATACTACTCCCTAAACCCTTTAAAAATTATAAAAGTATACCTTTTAAGACCTCCTTCTGCTTCAATATCGTACCGATGGTAGACGGGTTTGGCCATAGTCCTTTGCGATATCACTCGAGCCCGTTTCTTCTTCTCACTAGCACCGGAAATCACATGTGTGCTCGCGCGCGCGCGCGCGCGTGTGTGTGTGTGTGTGTGTGTGTGTGTGTGTGTGTGTGTGTGCGTGCGTGCGTGTTGACCATGTCTTCTTAGCAGAGTTATAATCTTACAAATGTTTATGAAAGGTTAAAAGCCTGAGTCAAGAAATAAAGCATGAAATAACAGTAACTCTGTCCTTTACACCCAAAGCATTATGGTAGCTGCAGCTCCATAATAGCCAATGGGAGGGAGCTGCGTCATCCCTCCTAGCCAATGGGAGGCAAGCGGGGCGGGATGTTTGAATGTCATTGATGGGAGAGCAGCTCGTGCATTGTTTGAATGTTTGAATGGCGCGTTTGAATTTTTAAGATGGCGCTTTCGTAATGTGAATTTGTTTCGTATCCAGAGAGAAAAATTTTAGGAAAATGCATTTCGTAACCTGCATTTTTCGTTTGGTGAGACTTTCGTAAAGTGAGGTACCTCTGTATATAGACTGACTCAAGTTCGCTGGTCCCGTGACACATCTTTCCCTTTCATCTTATTTTCATGTACATGTTATACTACATGTACAATGTGAAGCTATTAAGCAATCTGTTATCATTTTACTTTAACATTATACCATCTTTAAGTTCCTTTGAATTGTGACCTTGGTGACTTTTTTATGTATTATGAAGAAAATGCTACTTAACTTCATGAAGTCTTGGTATTTGCTGGATCAAGTTATTTGTAATTGTTTTACATTCTCAATTGTTTTATTCATTTTCTGGACCACTTCATCCTAATTAGGGTTGCAGGGAGGCTGGCTCTAGTTGACGGCAAGGTACACTCTGGACAGCTCACCAGGCCATTGTAGGGCCAACACTGACACAACCATTCACACTCACACTCACACCTAGGGGTGATTAAGAACAGCCAGTTAACCTACTGTGCATTTTCCTTATTTGGGCTGTGGGAGGAAACCCTTTCAAGTACGAGGAGAACATGCACACTCTGCACAGAAACACCCCGAGCTGGGAATCAAACCCAGGACCTTGTTGCTGTGAGGCTGACTTGTTAACCACTACACCGCCATGCCAACTCTTTGTAACTTGAATTTACCAATGTAGGTTTATATAATTGATTAGTCTTTTATGTACTATTTGCTATGCTGTTTCCTTTAACATTGTCTGTATGAGCTTGCAAGAGGTCATCCGTCCCACTCAGTCTCTGGATATTTCACATTAACTGGTCCTGCTTCCATAAAATTGACTCGAAGCTTTCTTTACTGTGGGTCTGATTATGACTGTTCTCACACAGGGCTGATGACGCATGCTCATGCAGCCACTGTATAAAGGCAGGCATTAGGTATGCATTCATGTGTAAAAAGAGACTGGAGTGTACCTTGGTTGTTCGACTGTTAGAATCCCTTATAGCACAATAGAACTCATCACATTCGCCCCAACCCCCATCCTCTACAAGGAATGAAGCTCTCTGGCTTTTTTTGTGGATATAAATGGAAGTTGAGTCTCTTCAATGCCAGAATATACAAAAAAAAAAAAAAAAAAATGCTACATCGCTTTCCTCCCACAGCCTAAAGACATGCATGCACATCAGGATAACTGGTGTTCCAAATTACTCCTGGTTGTGAATGTCAGTATGGATGGTTGTAGGCGTGTTGGCCTTGATATGGATTGGCAATCTGTTCAGGGTGTACCCTGTCTTTATACAAATTTTACAGATTCTGGTATCCCCAACACTGGTAGAATAAAGCAGTTCAGCCAATGAATGAATTAATGAATGCATCAGGACCTACATTATGATTCATATTGATAATGTATTTATACTTGATATTGGACCGATTGGACCGCAGTGGTGGTCTAGTGGTATAGGGTGCTGGATCGCTGATCCAAAGGTTGGGGGTTCGAGTCCCACTCTCCACAAGGTTGTCACTGCCCCCCCCCCCCAGTGCAGCTAACTGGGTTATCAAAGGCGGGCCATGTCTGTCACTGTCTATGGTGAGGTTCATGTAAAAGAACCATTGCTGACTTTCGTAAAGAGGAGCTGCAAAGTCGTCAGTGTGTTTCTGTCCCTTGCTAAAGAGGGTTGTGACAGGAAGGGCATCCGACGTAAAAACCTCTGCCAAATCAAACATGCGAATCAGATGATTCGCTGTGGCGACTCCCGAGTAAAAGGGAAAAAGCCGAAAGGAAGACATTGGACCGATATTATACCAACCGGATTCCAAAAATGTTGAGACACTATATAAATTGTGAA
>CM045745.1:5597781-5605281 GCA_024760905.1 Plotosus lineatus | reverse complement strand
GGTTCACGGTTCATATCATCACCCTCAGCCATGGACGTACCCAGCAGCGTTTGGGCTTTTCTTGTCTTGAATGTACGTATTTATAGGCGGAATCAAGTACAAATCCTTTGATCTTTGCTGATTTTTCCGGATTGAAACGTCATTACACCGGGTATTGCTCAGTCATTCCGTGTTGAACGTAAACGTTACACAATCATTCCGAAGCGCTTCCTTCTCAAATGGATTAGTGCCTTAGTTATTCATCGAGTGTTCCATGCTTTCCGTGAACGATCCGTGAATTATCCGAAAGTCTTTCTTTGCAATCCGTAGCTATTCATACTTGCTCCACAGTTCATCTGTGGGATTTTCCATACCTATTCCGAAGTTTTACCGTATTTTTGCCGTACTATGCCGTACCTGTTCCACACATGCCGTGAACGCACCGAAAGTATTCCGAGAGTGTAAGAATTTCCACTTTTCCGTAGGATTTTTCACCCATTTTCTGGGTAAAAATGCCGAAGCTCTTTCATAGATTGCGTTCCGTGCCTTTCCGCGACGATCCTTGCATGCCATAGGCCAATGAAATGGGGGGCATAAGTGTTAGCATTCTGTGTGGAGTTTGTATGTTCTCTGCATGCCTGGATGGGTCTTCTCTGGGTGCTCCAGTTACACCCTTCAGTTGAAAGGTATGTGCATTATTGGCGTCGTTAATCTTCCCATAGGTGTGAATGGTTCTTCGGACAGAATGAACTCCACCTCTCTCCAATAGTCAGCTCAGATCTGCTTTCCAGTGAACCCAACAAGTAAGCAGGAAAGATAATGGAAAGATAGATAAATAATAAATAAAATAAATAAAGGGCATAGTGGTTAGTACTTTCACTTCATCGCAAAAAGGTTCTGGATTTCAAGTCCTGGGCTCAGCAAGGGTGTGTGCCCACCCCCCACCCCATCCACACACCCCCTCCGTGCTTGTACCCTGGTTTCTTCACACATGCACATTCCACTAGTTGGAAATCACTGATTTTCTCTCACTGTGAATGTGAATGTGAATGAGTGTCTGTAAGTGTGTGTGTGTGTGTGTGTGTGTGTGTGCGTGCTCACTGTTTACGTGTGTGCGTGTGTGTATGTGTGTGTGCGTGCTCACTGTTTACATGTGTGCGTGTGTGTATGTGTGTGTGTGTGTGTGTGTGTGTGTGTGTGTGTGTGTGTGCGTGCTCACTGTTTACGTGTGTGTGTGTGTGTGTGTGTGTGTGTGTGTGTGTGTTCACTGTTTACAGCGTGTGTGTGTGTGTGTGTGTGTGTGTGTGTGTGTGTGTGTGTGTGTGTGTGTGTGCGCTCACTGTTTACATGTGTGTGTGTGTGTGTGTGTGTGTGTGTGTGTGTAGATGTATGTGTTCACTGTTTACGTGTGTGTGTGTGTGTGTGTGTGTGTGTGTGTGTGTGTGTGTGTGTGTGTGTGTGTGTGCTCACTGTTTACGTGTGTGTGTGTGTGTGTGCTCACTGTTTACGTGTGTGTGTGTGCTCACTGTTTACGTGTGTGTGTGTGTGTGTGTGTGTGTGTGTGTGTGTGTGTGTGTGTGTGTGTGTGCTCACTGTTTACCTGTGTGTGTGTGTCTGTGTGTGCGTGCTCACTGTTTACCTGTGTGTGTGTGTGTGTGTGCGTGCTCACTGTTTACCTGTGTGTGTGTGTGTGTGTGTGTGTGTGTGTGTGTGTGTGTGTGTGTGTGTGTGTGTGTGTGTGTGTGTGCTCACTGTTTACGTGTGTGTGTGTGTGTGTGTGTGTGTGTGTGTGTGTGTTGGCCTTGCTCACATATGATGACTTTTGAAGGATGCACCCAGCCTTCACCTGAAATTGGCTGAAATAGGCTCCCTTCTCTTCACAACCCTAATAAAAGCAGTTAGGGATATGACATTGATAAAAGTATTAATTCCTTCAGTGTGAACTTTGAGATCTCCTCCTTATTTAAAACATGCCTTTATCATTAATGTAGTCACAGCCATAAAATGTGCTGCTGAAAAATCTATAAATTGGACTTTGAACAATGGGACGTGCTTTATGGACTCGAATTACAGCGGCACGCTAAAAGGGGCTGGTTAACAGAGGCAACATTACGCTTCAGACTGTTGACTGATGACTTTCTTTTCTGGTTGTTACTGATGTTGGGTAACAAATGAAGAATTTTCCTCAGGTCGTAAAACAGTTATTATATTTAGGAATTATATTCTGTATTCAAGTTGAAATTGAAATATTTATTCCAAATGAAATGACTCTACAGGTAATATTTCATGGACTGGTGTTTGGCAACGGTGATCTCAATGAAGTCATTGCCTTTGATGACTTGTCATTCAGCTCCGGTTGTTTATTGGCTGAAGGTAACAAACTTTCCCACAACCCCAGCATTACACAATAACCTGAAAACTCTCCCCTTCAACCTCAAACTTTACACTTCACTCAGAATTAGGTCGGCTTAATATAAGAGGAAATCGGTTCCAATGGGGAACCGGCAATTCATATATGGATGCACAGTAGACCCCCATTTTTCACGATAGTTCGGTTCCGGCCCTTCCGGCGGATCCTGAAAATTCATGAATTACTGATGCGGTTTTAAAACCCTTCTTCTTCTTTTCCTTTCGGCTGTTCCCTTCAGGGGTCGCCACAGCAAATGATCTGCCTCCATCTCTCCCTATCCTCTGCATCTTCTGCTCTTACTCCAACGACCTTCATGTCCGCCTTCACCACATCCATAAATCTTCTCTTTGGTCTTCCTCTGGGCCTTCTGCCTGGTAGTTCCAACCTCAGCATCCTACGACCAATATACTCACTATCCCTCCTCTGTACATGTCCAAACCAAATGCAGCCATGAAGTGGGGGGGGGCAGGGACTAACCAGTGTCTCTCCCCCTTATGCCGGTCCCAGGGCATCCGACGTAAAACTTCTGCCACATTAAAAATGCAAAAAAATGCGGTTTTAAAACCCTATGTATGATATTACATACTCTAAAATATTCTTGTTAAACACATTCTATATCCAGTTTTACTCATTATTACAGTAATAATGCAGTAAGATGTAGTAATGATTCAGTAAAAACTTTTTAATTCTGTATTGTGATGATATTTATGAATAAATAAAGTGCTGGTCAGTGGTGGTCTACTGGTATAGGGCACTGGATCGCTGATCCAAAGGTTGGGGGTTTGAGTCCCACTCTCCACAAGGTTGTCACTGTCCCCCCCAGTGCAGCTAACTGGGTTATCAAAGGCGGGCCATGTCTGTCACTGTCTATGGTGAGAGGTTCATGTAAAAGAACCATTGCTGACTTTCGTAAAGAGTAGCTGCAAAGTCGTCAGCGTGTTTCTGTCCCTTGCTAAAAAGGGTTGTGACAGGAAGGGCATCTGACGTAAAAACCTCTGCCAAATCAAACGTGCGAATCAGATGATTCACTGTGGCGACTCCCGAGTAAAAGGGAAAAAGCCGAAAGGAAGACAGAAAGTGCTTCGGCTCCTTACCAGAAATTAGAGAAGACGCGGGGCGTTTGAGTGACATCATAGCGCTTAAATAATCATTAAAATCACACGAAAAAACATGTATTCACAATTCAAGCAATCACGTTGATCACATGTGTGCAAAGCAGAAAAAAATGAGGTGTACACATCATCTGCAACCAATCAGCAGGAGGGAGAAACAAAAGCTCTCAGCCACTGGCTAAATTTGAATCACCTGCCAGTTACTTACGTGCAGGGGCGCGAGCGCTGAACCGCGAATGGTCAAGGGCCTACCGTACTGTATTATGAAGATTTGACCATAAAATATTATAAGAGTATTTCATTCATTTTCTGTAACTGCTTCATCCTAATTAGGGTCACGGGGAGGCTGGCGCCCATCCCAGCCGACTCCAGGCGAGCGCAGAGTACACTCTTATACGGCTCGCCAGGCCATCGCAGGGCAGAAACACGCTGCCAGCTATGCAGCTCCTCCTGTCAAAAGTCAGCAATGGTTGCTTCCCATAATCCTCTCACCAGAGACAGTGAGAGACACGGACATAGCCAGCTTTTGATAACCCAGTTAGTGCACTGGGGGGACAGTGACAACCCATGGAGAGTGGGACTCGAACCCCCAACCTTAGGATCAGTGATCCAGCACCTTTGCCACCAGGCCACCGTTGCCCTATAAGAGTATTTAAAGAAAGGAAATTATGAAATCCTGCTTGGCGGTATTACAGAAAAGGAAACAGTGCCATTCTTCACATGGTTAGTCACGTTTATCAACAATCACTGATTGTGCAAATTAAAAAGAGAAGAAATAAAGCTGAATCCCATTTTTAATCTGTCTTAGTCATGGCAAGTTATAATTTTTGTTCTGCTTTTGTAGCTCACGCTTCCTTCTGTGCTGCCACATTGAAAAACATCCTCCTGAGCATGGGCTCGGTTTTATTTATCCATAAATATCCCCTCCACATCTTTCAGCATTATTGCTCTCTGCTGTACGATAAAAAGCAAAAAATATAATCGCAGGATTTTGAGAAACAGAATAATCGCACTATTGCACAATGCTGAACTACTATGACGAGACTGATTGATTGGCATAAAGGACTAATGAATGATTTTACGTTCATGGTATAGCGGATAGCACGTCCAACTCACAGCAAGTAGGTCCAGCATTTCTTTCTGGAGTTTGCACGTTCTGTACGTGCTTGCACTGGTTTCCTCCTGCAGTCCAAAGACATCAGGCTAATCATTCATTCATTTTCAATCGTTCACTTAATCCAGATTAGAGGAGAGATTGCAGGGGGGGGGCTGTCACTGATCTGTCTATCATGCTGATGATACGGTACATATTACTGATTGACAGGTTTCATTCTGTATCTTTATCTGTATCTGTTTATATAGATATTTGTAATGCATAATTTTAGACTGTCTTTTATATGTATTTATATTTCATATTCATACACACACACTCTCTCTCTCTCTCTCTCTCTATCTCATTCTTACTTTGTATGGTGCAACTGTGTGCCCACATTTTCCTCCTGGATCAATAAACTATTCTGATTCTGATCTCAGTTGACTCTGGGCGAGGGCAGAATATACTCTGGACAGTTATCCAGGTCATCATAGGGAAGAAACACGCTGACAACAATGCAGCCTGCACTTCACGAACCACAGCAATGGTTATTCACATGCCTCTCCCCACAGACACTCAGAGGCATGTCTGGTCTTTGATAACCCAGTTAGCTGCACTGGGAGACAGCAGTGACATACTGCTGATAGTGGGGCTTGACCTTCAGATCAGTAACCCAGCACCTTACATCCAGCCCACCAGTGGCCACCAGGCTAACTGGGTTTTTAGAATTACCGTGACTGTGAATGGTTGTGTGCAATCATATAGTAAGCTGTTCAGGGTGTGCTCAGCCTTAGTACTACCTGTGCTAAGTAGGTGTCGGATTAAGCAATTTGGTAAATAATGATAATCGAATCATGATAATATAATTATGACAACTGTCCAATAAAGACAATGGGTCCTCCTGACAACATCCCCAGTCGAGGTGAGCAGCTCCACACTTCCACTGTATAGAGTATTTGTGGACAACTGTGTCCCACGTCTGAGGTGTCGGATGGTGGTCCTGAACCTTTTCAAGGCCAACTGATAGTCGCTTTTCAGGCCCTCACCAAACTCCTCCCACACCCGAGCTTTTGCATCAGGCTGCAGGAGCAGTGGCTATTGCAGCACCGAGTTTAGTTGGGGGTTCAGGTGCATTGCTCAAGTGCACAACGGAGAAAAGGATGATGCAGCTCAATTTGCACACAATAGTTTGCACATGACATTTTCATACTCAGGAAACCACTTTCACCTCTCACAACATTTATATATATCTTAATTTTATACTCTGGGGCCGGTGGTGTAGTGGTTAGAGTGCTGGGCTCATGATCGGGAGGTTGTGAGTTCAAATCCCACTGAGACCCCCACTGTGCTGAGATCCCTGGGCAAGGTCTCAACCACAAGTGTGCGTCTGTTCACCCAGCAGTATAAACGGGTACCAGTAAAAAAAATATACTGGGAAGGAAACCTGCGATGGACTAGCGTCACATCCAGGAGGAGTTGAACTCCTGGTCGCTTCATGCTACGGGAAAACCGGTGATAAGCACCAGCCTGATGAGATACTAGGCTCGGGTGTAAAAACCCAACAGACTTACCTTTTATATTCTGGAGCGGCGGGTGGTGTAGTGGTGAGCACATCCACCTCACAGCAAAAAAGGTCCTGGGATCAGCTCGGGAGTTTCTATGTGGTGCTTGCATGGGTTTCCTTTGGGTACTCTGGTTCCCCCCATAGTTCAAAACACATGCACAGCAACTTTGGAACTGGCTGTTCCAAATCTCCCCTGAGTGTGAATGGTTGTGTGTGAGTGTCAGCCCTGTGATGGCCGGCGGGTACCACGCCCTTGCCCACAGTCAGCCGAGATGAGCACCAGCCTCCCTGTAACCCTAATTAGAATTAAGCGGTTCCGAAAATGAAGGAGTTTTAGGTATAATAAAGTTAGTTGACCGAACCTACCTGGGCCAACCTAATGCTCTCATGGTGGCCCAGTTTCTTCAAAGACAAATATGGACTGATAGAGATTCTGGTCCTCGTCAGCCACCGACCAGGCCGGGTTACTTCAATGAGTAAAGGTTTCGGCGGCTTCCGGTGGTACTCCCCCGGCCTGGCGCCGCCAGCAGCTATTGCCACCAGACCAGATCTTTGCTCCATTGGTTGCCTTCTGTATCAAAGTATCCCAGATCCACCCGGCTGCCGTCGTCACTGTGGTGTTGCTCCTGGATGACAGCTGCCTCCGACTTATCCAATTTGCTTTGTGGGTCTGGAGTCCTCTTACAGCAGCTCGCCTTCTTCTGCTGGATTTTCAGTCCCCTGCCTTTCTTATAGAACTTCTTGCATACAACACATCGTTCCATTGAATAGTTGTTGCAGCAAAAAATTCAAGGTTCCACGGTGGGTTGCTAACCCTCCTTAACTTGTTGCCTGGTCCCTTGTTTGAGGCCAACAGGTCTCTGTTGTGCTAGTCTTTATATTCTATTTCTTTTGTTTGTATATTTTTAATTTTTACTTTATATCTTAGGACAGTTGTGGCCCGGCAGTAAGGTGCTGGATAACTGATCCCAAAGTCAGGGGTCCAACCCCCACTATCAACAGGCTGTCACTGCGGTTCCTCCAGTGTAGCTAACTGGGTCATCAAAGACCAGGCATGTCTCTCACTGTCTATGGTGAGACGCATGTAAAAGAACCATCGCTTACTTTCGTCAAGAGCAGGTTGTATAGCATGTTTCTGCCCTGCAGTGGCCTACGAAACTCAACCAAGATGGGAGCCAGTTTCCCAACGACCCAAATTACGTAACTTGGAAAATGAATGAATGAATAAGTTTCATGTTTAATGTTGCCTTATATATGCTATATTTGTTTCTTTTTACTTTTATATAATCATAAAACTTACTCACTGCCACCACACTTTCTTCCTGCTAGTTTTGGAGTTGAA
>CM045745.1:5462781-5592781 GCA_024760905.1 Plotosus lineatus | reverse complement strand
CACACCGACAGCACACCTCACCACTGTCTTACATCTATCATACATGTCCTGCACCACTCTAACATACTTCTCTGTCACTCCAGACTTCCTCATACAATACCACAGTTCTTCTCTCGGCACCCTGTCATATGCTTTCTCCAGATCCACAAAGGCACAATGCAGCTCCTTCTGACCTTCTCTGTACTTCTCTATTAACATCCCTCAAAGCAAACACTGCATCTGTGGTGCTCTTTCTTGGCATGAAACCAAACTGTTGTTCTAAATGCTGACCTCTGCCCTTAGTCTTGCTTCCACTATTCTTTCCCATAGCTTCATTGTATGGCTCATCAACTTTATCCCTCTGTAGTTGCTGCACAACTCTGTACATCGCCCTTGTTCTTAAAAATGGGCAAAAGCACACTCTCTCCTCCATTCCTCTGGCATCTGCTCACTTTCTAAGACCTTGTTGAATATTCTTGTCAGAAAATCTACTGCTACCTCCTAGACACTTCCATACCTCAACTGGTATGTCATCAGGGCCAACTGCCTTTCCACTCTTCATCCTCTTCAATGCCCTCCTCACTTCTCCCTTACTAATCTTGCTACTTCCTGCTCCTCAACGGTCACCCCTTCTACTCTTTTTCTCTCTCATTTCCTCATGCATCAGCTCTTCAAAGTACTCTTTCCATCTTCCCAGCACACTTCTGTCATCAGTCAATACATTTCCCTCTCTGTCCTTTATCACTCTAACTTGCTGCACGTCTTTCCCATCTCTATTTCTCTGCTGTGCTAACCTGTATAGATCATTTTCTCCCTCCTTACTGTTCAACCTATCATACAAGTCATCACACGCCCTCTGTTTGGCCTTTGACACTGCTACCTTCGCCTTACGCTGTGTCTCCCTGTACTCCTGTTTACTCTCTTCGGTCCTCTCAATGTCCCACTTCTTCTTGGCTAACCTCTTCTTTTGTACACACTCCTGCACTTCCTCATTCCACCACCAAGTTTCCTTATCTACTTTCCTTCCAGAGGACACACCAAATACTCTCCCTACCGGTCTCCCTGATCACATTGGCTGTGGTTGTCCAGTCCTCTGGAAGCACTTCCTGACTACCCAAAGCCTGTTTCAACTCCTCCTTGAAGACAACACGACACTCTTCCTTTTCAGCTTCCACCACTTTGTCTTCTGCTCTACCTTTGCCTTTTTTCACCTTTCTCACCATCAGTGTCATCCTGCACACCACCATCCTATGCTGTTTGGCAACACTCTCACCCACTACTACTTTGCAGTCACTGACTTCCTTCAAATTACATCGCCTACACAAGATGTAGTCTACCTGTGTGCTCTTACCTCCGCTTTCATAAGTCACCCTATGCTTCTGTTTCTTCTGGAAGAAAGTATTCACCACAGCCATTTCCATCCTTTTGCAAAATCGATCAACATCTGTCCTTCTGTGTTCCTGTCCTTGATACCAAACCTGCCCATCACTTCCTCGTCCCCTCTGTTGCCTGCCTGCACCATCATGTCCATTGAAGTCTGCTCCAATGACCACTCTTTCACCTCTGGGGGTACTCTGCATCACTTCATCTAACTCACTCCAGAATCTCTCCTTCTCTTCTAGCTTACTCCCTGCCTGTGGGGCATAAGCACTAACAACATTGACTATCACGCCTTCAATTTCTAACTTGAGACTCATCACTCTGTCTGACACTCTTTTCACTTCTAGAACATTCCTGACAACCTCCTCCTTCAAGATGACTCCTACTCCATTTCTCTTCCCATCCACACCATTATAAAACAGTTTAAACCCTGCTCCTAAGCTTTTAGCCTTTCTACCTTTCCACCTTGTCTCCTGAACACACAGTATGTCCACCTCCCTCCTCTGCATCATGTCAGCCAGCTCCTATCTTTTCCTTGCATAGTTCCAACATTCAAAGTCCCTACTCTCAGTCCGAGGCTCATGCATTTCCTCTTCTCTCTCTGCCCTCACGGACACGCCTCCCGCCTCTCCTTCTTCGGGACGCCTTCGACCAACAGTAGTCCAATTTCCATCAGCACCCTGTTGGTTGACAGCACTGATGGCGGTCGTTGTTAACCGGCCTCGACCGATCCGTATGAATTTTGTTTTGATCATTTGCATTTTTAAATGTGGCAGAAGTTTTACGCCGGATGCCCTTCCTGTCGCAACCCTCTGCATTTATCCGGGCTTGGGACCGGCATAAGGGGGAGAGACACTGGTTAGTGCCCCCCCCGCCTCATGGCTGCATTATATATATATATATATATATATATATATATATATATATATGTATATATATATATCTGTGATCTTTGTGTTTACACTGGTTTGTGGACTTTTGTAACCCTAAGCAAATCTGGTTGGTCAGAAGTGTAAGCCTACTAGCATGGGTGCAAGTCTCAGACACAGAGATGAATTAACTATCTGCGCAGATCGGCGCAATCTACCATACATGCTCAGTTAAGCAAAGAGAGTTGTAAAATGAAAGAGAACTCTCTGCTCTGCTGTAATTCACATCAGTGCAGGCTGAGTACTGAACGAGTTCAATGGACCCTTGCTCACTTGAAAGACCAGAAGTCCGTATAACCCGCCTTCAAGCACAGCAAGTGCACTACTTTCGGTATTGAGCGCCTCACATATTGTAAGCGTTGATTCGCTGTTTTAAGCTTCATGTAATGTGAATCAGCTCAGCTTCATGTCAATGATCATCCGTCGACCATCGGAACAATTTACAAGCAGAAAGATTGCATCATAGAGAATGTTAAAGGTTACGTTTGATACTGTATATTATATTTGATGAGGGAATTTGATTAAAATGTATCAATTTCAAATTATCTTGCTTGAATTTAATTTATTTGAAATTAACGTTGATATTATTTGATATATTTCATATTATTTTACAATTTTATGTTTATAATAATTGATTTAGGGGTGTTTTATGAGATACGGTAATGGTATTTACGGATGTATAGTACAGTATGAATGTCATACGTGACACGTCATACGTCACTGTAACAACTTATGGCTGTCCGGAACGAATTAAAAACGTAAGTCGGGGAGCGCCTATATACACAATGTGTGTGTGTGTGTGTGTCTATATATATATATATATATATATATATATATATATATATATATATATATATATATATATATATATATATATATATATACTAGTATATGTTTGAACTGTGGGAGGAAACTGGAGTAACTGTAGGAAACCCTTGTACACACATGGAGAACATGCAAACTACACACAGAAACACCCGAGTTCAGGACTCGGTCCTCAGAACATTCTTGCTTTCTTGCTGTCTCGCCAAGAGTCGGCTGGGATGGGCGCCAGCCTCCATGCAATCCTAATCAGGATTCAGCAGCTTATAAAATCAATTAATGAAGTTTAACGTCATGGCCATGCACTAAAGAGAACCATTGAGTCTATTACTTCTCTATAAGCCATGCTGTATTGTAAACTTTTCTTTTGTTTCACATCTATTCATCAACAATTTAGCTTCATTACCGCTGAGATACACTCCGATGTGTATTTTTCTCTTTCAGGCCATTTTCTTCTAGTTTTGAAGGATAGCAGCAGTTTATCTCAGCATGCTTTACTCCGGAGTCCCACATTTCAGCAGGCTGGACCAGACTGTAAAATTACCTTCTGGTAACAAGATGATCTTGTATTTTTCTTCAGTAATAAATAAACTGATAGTTTAATAAAATTTGATGTTTGATATTTTGGTTGTAGGCATTACACTGCTGGTTTGTCTGTGGGGGCAGCCATCATGTACCTGCAGATCAGTGGCATGGACAATGTTACACTTCTGTGGCGCACACTTTACCATCAGGGCAGCTTATGGCAACCAGTGACTGTCCAAATTGGCCGCCAGACAAGACCTTTCCAGATCTTGGTATCCAAATTGAGCCTGGGGGTGTATGATGGAATTTCTGCGCTGGATGACATCACTTTTCACAACTGCTCATTACCAGTACCCATGGAGAAGTGCCCTAGTCCTAAATACTTTCACTGTAGACAGAGTCGAGCATGTGTGAGCCACTTGAAGCTTTGTGACCTTGTTGATGACTGCGGAGATAGATCCGATGAGGAAAACTGCTGTACGTCAGAGTATAAGAACTTTCTATGAATTACAATTAATTACAGATTAGGGCATTTGGGAAACACTACATATTTGTGTGTGTCTCTTTCTAACTCTAGCTTCCGAGTTAATGTGCAACTTTGAAGATGGTTTATGCAGCTGGACTCAGGACAAACAAGATATTTTTGATTGGATCTGGCACCAAGGGCCCACTCCTACTCCCAATACGGGCCCCTTTAAGGATCACACATGGTCCAGTGTGAATGGGCACTACCTCTACATCGAGTCCTCTGCTCCTCAGCAGTTCAAAGACACCGCTATACTTCTGAGTAGACCTTTTAAACCCACTCTTACCAAAGACCAAACCCACAGACCAATTTGTATCTTCAGGTTCCATTATCATATGCTGGGTCAGTACATCTTTAAGTTAGCTGTTCATATACGCAACTACGACAGTGGGCGTGGCCAAATGCTGTGGGTTAACTATGGCGACCAGGGCAACTTATGGCACAGAAAGACTCTGTACATCAACAGTGCACGGCCATTCCAGGTAAAATCTCCGATATTTCTAACATTTGCTTTATAAATATATCATTACAAAATCACTTTCAGTGAAAACATTGGGTAATGAGTGAATGAATGAAAGAATGAATAGACCACCCTGGAAAGCTGAAACACTGTAAAAACAGTATCATTCTTAAATATCACATTTACAGCCCCGATTCCGAAGAATCCTTCTCATCATTTACAATACAAAGAAAAAATATTTAATGCTAACTTTATTTCTCCATATTTTGTAAATGCACACTTTTTTTGAATTTGATGCCTGCAACATCCCTGATAAGTTGGAAGTAAATAAATCTTTTGAGCTTTTTACACCCAAGCCTAGTGGCTCATCAGAGCTGACGCTTGTCCCCCGTTTCTGTAGCATGAAGTGAATAGGAGTTCAGTCCTCATGGATCACATGTTACTGGTACTCAGTTATACTTTTGGGTCAACAGAGGTACATTTGTGGTTCAGACCTTGCCTAGGGGTCTTAGCACAGTGGGGAACTAACAAGGATTCGGATCCAGGACCTCCTGATCATGAGCCCAGCACCCTAACCACTACTCCACCGACCCCAAAGTGGGAAGGAAGATAACAAAAATTATGGAATACTTAATAAAATGTGTTCAGAATATTCTCCATGCAAAGAGGTTATGAGACAAAAGATTACCTTATTATGTACTGGATATGAAAGGGGGCCGAAGTCAGTCACAAGCAAGGATGAGGTGAGAGTCGGCAAAAAACAAAAAAAAATTGATCCCGAAATTTTGCAAAATTTGCAAAATCTCGACTATTTCCCGTCTTTATACAATTTCCACAATTCTTCTGATTCAAAACATAATATCAGAGGGTGAAGGTTTTTCTTTTTAACCACGTTAAACCTTTTTGATAATTTTTTTATAATTGTTTTTATCATTTTACAAAGCATCGTGCAAATAAATGTCACTTCGTAATGTATCAATAATGTTCATTGGAAACAACGGCTTATCTAATAACAACATGATCGTAGACCAATTTTCTCAAGACTAAAACAATGGGCAGTGGTGGTCTGGTGGTATACTAGTAGGGCGCTGGATCACTGATCCTAAGATTGGTGGTTCGAGACCCACTCTCCACAAGGTTGTCACTGTCCCCCCAGTGCAGATGACTGGTTTATCAAAGGCCGGCCGTGTCTCTCACTGCCTATGGTGTGAGGTTCATGTAAAAGAACCATTGCTCACTTTTGACAAGAGGAGCTGCAAAGCCTTCAGCGTGTTTCTGCCCTCCGATGGCCTGGCGAGCTGTCCAGGGTGTACTCTGCCCTCGCCCGGAGTCGGCTGGGATAGGTGCCAGCCTTCCTGCGACCCTAATTAGGATTAAGCGGTTTAACTTGAACTAAAACAATGGCATAGTGACTGGTACTAGATGAAATAACGCAATGGTGACCTGGTAGTAAAGGTGCTGGATCACTGATCCTAAGATTGGGGGTTCAAGCTCCACTCTCCATGGGTTGTTACTGTCCCGCCCACTGCAGCTAATTTTGGTTATCAAAGGCCACATCTTCAAAGCCCACCCACATTTATTCACTGAGGCTGACAGATATGTTTAAGTCAGTTTTAGTTACCATGAGTTCTCTTGGAGCTGTGCAACGTGTTGAGCTGGCGCTGTAGACCCATGCCTGATGCTCTGATCCACATGTTTAGGTACTATCTTCAATGGATTTTTTTTAACCACAGGCACATTTCAGAGGGAGCTTGGACACCAGGAGGGTATATCAAGGTATCTATTAACTGTGCCTCCCCGCAAATCTTGGAGGGAATAAATCCGGTGGTCAGGCAATATATAAATTTCCTGATATTGTTCACCAACAATCTCCAGTCAAAAGAAGGTTTTGTTCTGTTGCTGGTATACCCAACATCATTGCGAAAGTAGATTGCACAAATACTGTACACACATTAAGCCTCGAGATCCCAATCCATCCCCAAATCTCAACAATAAACTTTATAACTCAATTAATGTGCAACTCATCTCCATTTCCCTGAACCATCTGTTCAATGTGAAGTCCCATTTCCCAGGAGTTGTGAGAATTTATATATTTTACTGAACTGTGTGTATGCACTTGCAATAAATTTAATATAGGATTTTGTTCTCACATTACCCTCCTACATTAGGACATTAGGGATACGGCTGGTCCCCTGTGAAATAACACCACTCATAAACATCCAGACTGAACAGAAGGTGTCCTATAAACAAAAGCACGGACACTCACGTTCTACCACTGACCAAACCATTGGAATTCGGGAAGGTTGTTGGGTGGGTTTGGATACAGTATATGACATATAATTTGATAAATATTTAATATAGAATATAGCCAGTGGTTAGCTGCTTACAGCACAGAAGGCTAGCACCTTATGCTTGTATTTGGTGGTTCTTCCTGGGTTTTGGTTTTTTGTTTTTTTGGGGTTTTTTTGCCTTCTTATTTTTGGTCAGACCACTTTTTAAAATAACATTCTTCATGTAGTGCTCTTTCTCCAGTGGTGTGCCCCAGTATGCCATGCTTCAATCTTATCTGCAGCCTTATCCATTTTTTCACGCTTCTGTATATATCCTTCAGCAGCACTATTATTTCAAAAGAAGTAAATGTATTTCAACTATTAGATTCCAGGACTGCAGTGAATTTGGAGATTTACTTTACCGTTGTTTCTGATTTAATGAGCCTTCATGTCTGTTTTAAGGGTATTCACCTATTCTAATGAGAGCTCTTCTTTTCCTTTCGGCTGTTCCCTTCAGGGGTCGCCACAGCAAATCATCTGTCTCCATCTCACCCTACCCTCTGCATCTTCTTCTCTTACATGAACTACCTTCATGTCCTCCTTCACCACATCCATAAATCTCCTCTTTGGTCTTCCTCTAGGCCTTCTGCCTGGTAGTTCCAACCTCAGCATCCTACTACCAATATACTCACTATCCCTCCTCTGTACATGTCCAAACCATCTCAATCGAGCCTCTCTGACTTTGTCTCCAAAACATCTTACATGTGCTGTCTCTCTGATGTACTCATTCCTGATCCTATCCATCCTCGTTACTCCCAAAGAGAACCTCAACATCTTCATCTCTGCTACCTCCAACTCTGCCTCCTGTCTTTTCCCCAGGGCCACTGTTTCTAAATCACACAACATCGCTGACCTCAACACCGTCTTGTGCACTTTTCCTTTCATTCTCGCCGATACCTTCCTATCACACATCACACCGGAAACTTTTCTCCAGCCATTCTAATCTGCCTGCACATGCTTCTTCACCTCTTTTCCACACTCTCCATTTCTCTGGGTTGTTGAGCCTAAGTACTTAAAATCCTCCACCTTCTTGATCAAACAAGAAGGGGATCAGAGCTGACCCTTGATACAGTCCTACCTCCACCTTGAACTCTTCTGTCACACTGACAGCACACCTCACCACAGTCTTACATCTCTCACACATGTCCCGCACGACTCTAACATACTTATCTGCCACTCCAGACTTCCTCATGCAGTACCACAGTTCCTCTCTCGGCACCCTGTCATATGCTTTCTCCAGATCTACAAAGGCACAATGCAGCTCCCTCTGACCTTCTCAGTACTTCTCTATTAACATCCTCAAAGCAAACACTGCATCCGTGGTGCTCTTTCTTGGCATGAAACCAAACTGTTGTTCACAAATGCTGACCTCTGCCCTTAGTCTAGCGTCCTCTATTCTTTCTCATAACTTCATCATATGGCTCATCAATTTTGTCCCTCTGTAGTTGCCACAACTTTGCACGTCTCCCTTTTTCCACCGGTATGTCATCAGGACCAACTGCCTTTGGACTCTTCATCCTTTTCAATGCCATCCTCACTTCACCCTTACTAATCTTTTCTACTTCCTGGTCCTCCCCGGTCACCTCTTCTACTCTTTTTTCTATCTCATTTTCCTCATTCATCGGTTCTTCAAAGTACTAATTCCATCTTCCCAGCACACTTCAGCCATCATTCAATACATTTCCCACTCTGTCCTTAATCACTCTAACTTGCTGCATGTCCTTCCCATCTCTTTTCTCTGCTGTGCCAACCTGTATAAATCATTTTCTCCCTCTTTATCGTCCAACCTAGCATACAAGTCATCATACGCCCTCTGTTTGGCCTTTGACACCGTTACCTTCACCTTACGCTATGTCTCGCTGTACTCCTGTTTACTCTCTTTGGTCTTCTCAATGTCCCACGTCTTCTTGCTAACCTCTTCCTTTGTAAACACTCCTGCACTTGCTCATTACACCACCAAGTCTCCTTATATACGTTTCTTTAAGAGGACACACCAAGAACTCTCCTACCTGTCTTCCTGATCACATTTGCTGTAGTTGTCCAGTCATCTGGAAGCACTTCCTGACCACCCAAAGCCTGTTTCAACTCCTCCTTGAAGACAACGTGACACTCTTCCTTTTTCAGCTTCCACCACTTTGTATTCTGCTCTGCCTTTGCCTTCTTCACCTTACTCAGCATCAGCATCATCCTGCACACCACCATCCTATGCTGTCTGGCATCACTCTCACCCACTACTACTTTGCAGTCACTGATTTCCTTCAAATGACATCGCCTACACAAGATGTAGTCTACCTGTGTGCTCTTACCTCTGCTTTTATAACTCACCATATGCTCCTGTCTCTTCTGGAAGAAAGTATTCACCACAGCCATTTCCATCCTTTTTGCAGAATCTACCAAAATCTGTCCTTCTGTGTTCCTGTCCTGGATACCTAACCTGCCCATCACTTCCTCATCCACTGAGTTGCCTGCACCAACATGTCCATTGAAGTCTGCACCAATGACCACTCTTTCATCTCTGGGTGTACTCTGCATCACTTCATCTAACTCACTCCAGAATCTCTCCTTCTCTTCTAGCTTATATCCTGCCTGTGGGGCATAAGCACTAACAACATTGAACATCACGCCTTCAATTTCTAACTTAAGACTCATCACTCTGTCTGACCCTCTTCACTTCTAGAACATTCCTGACAAACTCCTCCTTCAAGATGACTCCTACTCTATTTCTTTTCCCATCCACACCATGGAAAACCAGCTCCTAAGCTTCTCGCCTTGCTACCTTTCCACCTGGTCTCCTGAACACACAGTATGTCCACCTTCCTCCTCTGCATCATGTCAGGCAGCTCTCTGGATTTTCCTGTCATAGTTCCAACATTCAAAGTCCCTACTCGCAGTCCTAAACTCATTCCTTAACTCTTCTATCTCTGCCTATGGACACGCCTCCCGCCTTTCCTTTTTCGACCAACAGTAGCCCAGTTTCCACCAGTGCAGCTAACTGGGTTATCAAAGGCGGGCCATGTCTCTCACTGTCTATGGTGTGAGGCATGTAAAAAAAACCATTGCAGACTTTCGTAAAGAGTAGGCAAAAGTCGTCAGCGTGTTATTGTCCCTTGTCAGCGTATTTCTGTCCCTAAAAAGGGTTGTGACAGGAAGGGCATCCGATGAAAAGACCTCTGCCAAATCAAACGTGCGGATCAGATGATTCGCTGTGGCGACTCCCAAGTAAAAAGGGAAAAAGCCGAAAGGAAGACAGACAGACAGTAGCCCAGTTTCCACCAGCACCCTGTTAGTTAACAGCACTGATGGCGGTCGTTGTTAACCTGGGCCTTGACTGATCCGGTATGAAATTCTTATTGATGAGTTGCATAACAAAATTGGCAAGATGCCCTTCCTGACACAACCCTCTACATTTATCCGGGCTTGGGAGCGACGTGAGGATGAACACTGGCTTGTGCCGCCCCCCCCCCCACGGCTGCAAATAGCATATTCTTTAAATTTATGAACATGGGACTCACTACTCTAAGAATACATGTATGACCAAATCCGATATTAAAGAACACGTCACGAATCCAATGTAAATTTTTCTTTTAAATTGTCTTAAGAACAAATAAAAAAATAAATAAATTCAGAAGATATTGCTGAATGAGGCACATTGTTTCTCAATTTACGATTGAAAAGAATTCAGAGAGTTCACCTTCTGTAATTGATTGTATCATTTAAAAAAATCAAAGTCTGTGGAGAACCCCCTGTGCGGCTAACTGGGTTATCAAGGGCCGGCCATGTCTCTCACTGTGTATCGTGCAAGGCTGTAAAAGAACCATTGCTGACTTTTGACAAGAGGAGCTGCAAAGCCGTCAGCGTGTTTCTGCCCTGTGATGGCCTGGTGAGCTGTCCAGGGTGTACTCTGCCCTCGTCCGGAGTCAGCTGGGATGGGCGCCAGGCTCCCCGCAACCCTAATTAAGATTAAGCGTTTCAGAAAATGAGTGAATGGATGAGTATGTGGAGAACACACTGAATGCCCTGATAATGACTGAGTAAGGAAAACTACATGGGCTCAGGAACACTTTCAAAAACCATTATTGGTTGACACAGTTTATTGATTCATTAATAAATTCAAAGTGAATGGTTGTATATTTATAAATGGTGGCCACGTCTCTCACTGTCTGCGCTGAGAGGCTGTAAAAGAACCGCTGCTGACTTTCTTTAAGAGTAGTTGCATCGCTGTCAGTGTATTTCTGTATTGTGATGGCCAGGCAAACTGTCCGGGGTGTACTCTGCCCTTGCCCACAATTGGCTGAGATGGGCTCCAGCCTCTCTGTGAAGCTATTTAAGATTAAGCAGTTCAGAAAATTAATGAATGAACTATAAATGGTACCAAAAACATCCAGAAGTAGAGTTGTATATTTATATGAGCCCAATCTCAGCTGTGATTTGGATTGTGTATTGAAATCATGGAAATAAATGAAAATGAAAAGCACCAACCAAATTGTACCAACATCCAGCACCTGTGGTGATTAATTGACATGGGCAACTTTCACGTGATACACGTCTGAATGGTACATAGATGTTTTTGGAGCAACATCCAGACTACATTCTGTTCCAGGAATGTTCTCGGTTATTCGATCAAGACAAACCTAAGCCAGATTCTACATTCGTTAACAGCGTGGTTCCATAGTAAACTAATGTGGGTATGAATCTGGCTTCCTGCGGTCCAATACATATTACCTGAAATGCAAAATGCAACAAGGGAGACACTGGACTTTGAAGTGACTGGCGTTGTTTGTGCAAAAATGTTTTAAAACAATGTTCAGTTCCCACTGGTGTGAAAATAACCTTTTTTGAAAAGCGTTGCAGGCATCATTCTCAGAATGAGTGTAGTTCACAAAAACAATTTTAGAAAAGGTTATTAGTTTGAACATTACATTGGTCTGTGTACTGTACTCGATTCAACATAACGTAGCTCCAAAAGGATTTGCAATTCATTTAAATTCATTATTTATTAACAGTCTGTTTTTATTAATATTCATTCAGCATTTCAAATCTTTTGCAATTGGAGCTGTAATTATTTTCCCTGGTATTGCTTTTTACTGCTTTTAGTGAATCACCCTTCGAGATCAAAAACATGACTTAAGTCTCACTTCCATACATTCTTAATGGAAAACAGAAAAGCCTTACACACACACACACACACACACACACACACACACACACACACACACACACACACACACAAATGCACACGCACGCACGCACAGACACACACACATGCACACACACACACACACACACACACACACACACACACACACACACACACACAAAAACACACACACAAAACACACACACACACACACACACACACACACACACACACACACACACAAAAACACGCACCCCACACACACACACACACACATGCACGTGTGCAGCCATCACACACTCACATAAACGCTACAAGCATGCACATACACGCACGCACAGACACACACACACACACACACACACACACACACACGAATGCACACACACACACACACACACACACACACACACACACACACACACACACACACACAAACACACACACACAAAAACACGCACACACTCACACACACACACACATACACATACACACGCACGCTGCATGCCCCCACACACACATGCACGTGCGCACACACTCACATAAGCACGCACAAGCACACACACACACACACACACACACACACACACACACACACACACACACACACACACACACACACACACACACACACACACACACACAACACCCATACTCACACAAGTTTCCTTAACTTCAGGGAACGAGACATAGATTACATTCATTCTCTGACGACTTAGTGTAACCTTAACCACAACCACCACCTGCCGTACAGTAACCACAATCTTAACCTTTCAAAAATGCCCTCACCCCAAAATTGAATCATTTTCACAATGAGAAGTTTTTAACCCCATTGGTTTTGTCCCTATAAGGTGACCGTGTCAACAAATTTACTTACATAACACACACACACACACACACACACACACACACACACACACACACACACACACACACACACACACACACACACAGCCCTGTGCTTTGCCTGATAACTATAATTAGATGTTCTCTAAAGCAATATAACCTTGGCAACGTAGGCTATCAGTAATATTGTGGTCTCTGCCCCAAAGCTGTAAAACCTTTCAAAGTAGATCATTAAACACACTCACACACACACACACACACTCACACACACACACACACACACACACACACACACACACACACACACACACACACTACAAATGTAGTAATACTTTAAAAGACATCTAAAACATCTGAAAATGTATTTCCAAACCTTTTGTGTCTTTTGAGGCTTATACACTTCATTTTATTCATGGACAGACACCTCATGACATTTTAATAACTTGCATTTATGCAGTCAGAAGTCTTTCTCGTTAGAAAGATTTTGTTATCGGTGCAAATCATATCAACTCACATCATCTGAGCTCCAACGTCTTGTCTGATTCTTTACTATAATTTAAGATTTTTGCTCATTAGTGTGTCGTAAGGAAAATGTAGAAATTTGAAATGAAGTGACATAATTTATCATTACATCATATCTCCGTGTTTTAATGTCATTTAGTGTTAAGAATCAGTAAATACAGTGGTACCTTGATTTACAAATTTAATCAGTTCCAAGGGCGAGCTTGTAAGCAAAAAATTTGTTCGAGAAAACAATTATTCCCATAAGAAATAATAGAAAACCACTTAATCCGTTACAACCCCTCCCAAGCTCATAGAACCTGACACAAATACATATATTTGACCGAACATATTAAAGATAAACATGTAAAACAAATACATCTTTAATAATAACAATAATAATAATAATAATAATAATAATAATAATAATAATAATAATAATACATGTACATATAACATTAAGAATTAATAATAAATAATAATAAAACAAGTTCAGTTCAGTTCATTTTCTGTAACCGCTTAATCCTAACTAAGGTAACGGGGAGGCTGACATCCATCTCAGTAGAGCTCGTAAATCAAAATTTTGCTCATTGGATGGGGCAGATTTTTGGTGGGATCAAAGCTCATATCATTAAAATTCATTATAAAAGACACTTCTAAGTCAAGGTACCACTGTATATTCACATTCTGCTCAGGAACCCAACATTATAGCAAGAAAACCTAGAAGCATATTAAAATGATTAAATATGTATGCACCAAGGTTACCTGTGTCCATCAAAAAAAAATTAAGTTATATGAACTATATTAATGAAATGTATTTAAATGAAAAATAAAACCATGAGTTCTTTTAATGTGCTTTATTTGGTTAGATTCCAGTACAGTATATACCATAACAATAGCTCAGGCTCAGAGGTCGTCGAACTAAAGGTAAAGGTAAAGTCCTTTGGGCTTTTACACCCGAGCCATAGTGGCTCATTAGGTCGGTGCTTATCCCCGGTTTCCATAGCGTGAAGTGAGCGGGAGTTCAACTCCTCCTGGATGGGACATTACAGGTTATTTAACAGTATATTTTTACTGGTACCCATTTATACTGCTGGGTGAACAGAGGCACACTTGTGGTTGAGACCTTACCCAGGGGTCTTAGCACAGTGGAGGTCTAACTGGGATTTGAACTCACAACCTCCCGATCATGAGTGCAGCACCCTAACCACTACGCCACCAGCCCCACTGTCGAACTAAAAGGTCCTGTCAATATTCCATCATGTCTACTAGGCAATGGCATCCAGCTCACATTCAGTGAATAATTCTAATACATTCATTTATTTTCTATGACCGCTCAATCCTAATTTGGGTCACAGGGAGGCCAACGCCCATCCCAGCTGACTCCGGGCAAGGGCAGAGTACACCCTGGATGGCTTGCCAGGCTATCGCAGGGCAAAAACATACTGACGGCGATGCAGCTACTCTTGTCAAAAGTCAGCAATGGCCATAGACAGTGAGAGACATGGCCGGCCTTTGATAACCCAGTAAGTGTACTGGGATGACAGTGACAACCTGTTGACAGTAGGGCTTGAACCCACAACCGTAGGATCAGTGATCCAGCACCTTTACCATCAGGCCACCTAGGCCTCCATCAGTCTAGCTGGTGATGCTCGCTAGTGCACAGAGCCTGGGTAGGAAGTATCGAGGACAGGCTGTTACCCAAGCAGCAAGTCCCCCCTCTCGGCACCACCGGATGTATCCAATGGAAGGGTAGAAACTGATATGACTGGGTTCCAGTGCTGCTGCAGGAGTCGCCAGAACATTGCTGTGAACGAACTGCCTCAGGGAACTCCGACTCCCGATTAGAAACACGCTGACGGCTCGGCAGCTGCTCTTGACAAAAGTCAGCAATGGCTCTTTTACATGAACCTCACGCCAGAGACAGTGAGAGACATGGCTGGGCTTTGATAACCCAGTTCGCTGCACTGGAAGGAGAGAGAGTGGCAGCTTGTTCAGAGTGGGGCTTAAACCCCCAACTCAAGGATCGGTGATCCAGCCGACAGTACCACCAGGCTATTTGTAATATTCAATTTATTTGGATCGGTAAGTTCAATAAGGGCCCAACCCCTCAAATTTTCAAAATATAGGTTTTGTGAACTTTGTGTATAAATGTATTGCTTTATGTGCAAGAATGTCCCTTCTCACGTGCCTAAATTGCTTTTATTCTATCTATTATTATATCATTATAGTCTTCTGTCATGCAGTAGATCAAGATGGGCCCAACTCCAGGAGTAGGATCTCTATCGCATGAACTTTAACATTGACATATAGGTGGTGGTAGTGGTGTAGGGCGATTACTTATCCACAGAAAGCTCTCTACACTGAACAGCTCAGGGTCACAGCTGCAGAATTTCAGGACATTCAGAAACTTGCCAGATACCTTTCAGGAGAGGCAGAGGCTTTCCAAAGATAAGTGCGAGTCAGATTTGGAAGATGAGTCGCCTGGTATCGTGTTGACTTTGACATCCTGAAGGGGGATTGATTATCAATAGGCTACATGTACAAATATGTGCATAAAAAAAATTCCTGTAAAGTTTGAAAGTGTTTTTCTTGACACTGGAAACTGATTGCCGACGCCCCCTAACACCCCCATAATAGGTCGGGATGTAAAACCTTAGTATGTTTGCAGCTGGAGAGTCCAGGAAAAATTGTTTATGAGTAGCCTAATTTGATATACCGTTCTGAAATAAACATCATTGTGAATAGACATGACATGTTTTGTCCTTTCTAAGTAAATTTTCAATGGTTAATTCAAGAAAGACACAATTCCACTGTTTTTAATTGGCTACCCACCAAAATCAAAAACAAAAAAAGTCATTTGCCACCCCATTTTGTGATTGGTTTCCTTCAGTAAAGTATTAAAGGTGTCAAGGTTATAATGGAAAGTCAATGGCTGTGTTCTTCTTCTTCTTCATCTACTGATATCATAACGCTAAAATTATAAGATACAGTACTGAAATGCTTTAACCAATCAGACTGGCTACATTTACAACTGCATATCATGTGGATCATTTCTATCTGGACAGAATCTGTGTTCAGTATGTGCTCAAGGTGTGTAGCCCTCTTTACTCCCTCTCAAATTTCTCTCAGATTCTTGTCGAGGGTACGGTGGGGGACGACTTCACAGGAGATATAGCGATAGACGACCTCTCATTTCTGGGCTGTGAGCCATATGAGGGTAAGTATGACATAGAAACACTAAATAATATTTTTTGGCACACAGTGGCTGATCATGACTCTCATAAACTGTCCTGTTTTTAATATATATATATATATATATATATGTCTTTAGGTGTGCTCCCTTCATTAGAAGCCAGCACTGTTGCTCCGACAATCACTCATCCCACACTGCCCCCTCATAACTGTCAACCGGGCGAGGTTGTGTGTGGGGCTTACGGAGAATGTGTGAGCCAGAATAAAGTGTGTGACTTCAGATGGGATTGTTCTGATGGCGCTGATGAAAAAGGCTGTGGTATGTCTGTGTTGATCTTTATTTCCATCTGTCAATCATCTACATCTCCTTCCCACACATATGCAATATCTCTTGCTCTTAAAATCTTTTAGTGATGCAGCGGTGTAATTTTGAGGATGGAAATCTATGTGGGTGGAACCTGGATACCCCAAAACCTCCCGTCCCACTGCATGCTTTCCAGTGGCTGATAGGACAGGGAGAAACTATATATCATGGGGAAGAATACCATAGACCTGTTAATGACCATACACTGTAAGTAACTCCATGTGTGTCATTTATATGAATTCAGTTCCATTCAGTTTGATTTGCTTCACACTTTTTACAATTGACATTAAAGCAGCATTACACAATAAAACAACTTCAGTAAAGAATTTAAACTTAGGAATTTAAACTTATGAATTCAAACCTAGGGCAGAGGTGACCTGTGTGGTAAAAGGGCGCTGGATCACTGATCCTAAGGTTAGGGGTTCAATCCCCACTCTCAACAGGTTGTCACTGTCCCCCCAGTGCTCTAACTGGCCGTGTCTCTCACTGTCTATGGTGTTCGGTTCATGGAAAAGAACAATTGTTGACTTTTGACAAGAAGAGCTGCATAGCCGTCAGTGTGTTTCCGCCCTGTAATGGCCCGGTGAGCTGTTCAAGGTGTACTCTGCCCTCGCCCAGAGTTATTTGGGATGGGCGTGAACCTCCCCGTGACCCTAATTGCTATTAAGCGGTTACAGAAAATGAATGAATTTTCCTCTTCTTTTCCTTTCGTCTGTTCCCTTCAAGGGTCACCACAGCGAATCATCTGCCTCCATCTCACCCTGTCCTCTGCCATCTTCTTCTCTTACCCCAACTACCTTCATGTCCTCCTTCACCACATCCATAAATCTCTTCTTTGGTCTTTCTCTAGGCCTTCTACCTGGTAGTTCCAGCCTCAGCATCCTACTACCAATATACTCACTATCCCTCCTCTGTCCATGTCCAAACCATCTCAATTGAGCCTCTCTAACTTTGTCTCCAAAACATCTTACATGTGCTGTCCCTCTGATGTACTCATTACAGAAAATGAATGAATGAATGAATGAATATGTCAGGTTCTTTTGTGATTATCAGGAAATGAAAGCTAATATACTGATTTATCTGGGTGGTGGTGGCCTGGTGGTTAAAGTGCTGGATCACTGATTTTAAGGTTGGGGGTTCGAGTCCCAGAGTCCCACTCTCCACAAGGTTGTCACCCCACCCCCCCTGAAAAAAAGCCTCCCCGATCACAAATACAAATATTGTCAGTACGCAGTAAAACTGTTTTATTTGCTGAACCTCTTAATCCTACTAGACTTGTGGGGGGATGGCTGGAGTCTATCACAGCTGACACAGAGCAAAAACCAAGTACACCCTGAACAACTTGCCAGGTCATCGTATTGCCAACATACAACCATTCACACTCACACCTCGGATTATCTGGAATAGCCAATAATGGGCATGTTTTTGGACTATGGGAGGAAACCAGAGTACCCAGAGGAAATCCACGTCAGTGCATGCACACACCACACAAAAATGCCCCCGGTGAGCCCAGGTCTTCAACCACACTTATCCCTGATACTGTTAAGCTGGCCGCTCAATTCATTCAAGTAGTCAGCTGAGCTCATTAATGCTCCGCTGCCATTCTTCCAAGAAACAGTGACTTTTTTTCCCTGTGCAGTTTATCTCTGTAAGGTACAATTTGAGTCTTCTTCCTTTTATTTCAAGAAAAAATGTAGCCATCATGGAATATTTTTTAGTTGTACTTTTTTTTTATGTGTGTGTGAGTATCTTTATGTTTGTGTGCTGGACTCAGTGCCACTGCCGAAGGATGGTACATCTATGCAGACAGCTCTAATGGTGGCTATGGCCATGTGTCAGATCTTATAACCCCACCCATCACTACCACCGGGCCCCAGTGCACGATGGAATTCTGGTACTACATGAGCGGTTTCACTGTAGGAACACTACAGGTAGGTTTTAACTGTCATGTCTTGGATGAAAGTCAGTTATGGCACAAGCAGTCTATGTATTTTATGTTCTTATTCCATTCCTTGGGTTGAAGGGATAATGTTATTTGAAATTCACAATGAATGTGTTCAACACATTTGAGTTTTGCTAGACAAACAAACAAAACCCTGAGTACTATTTTCATGATTTTTATTTCTGTATTGTAGGTTTTTATCAAGTCTGGTAATCACACACATGAGCTGTGGTCTGAAACTGGAAACCAAGGCAGCTGCTGGATGCGAGGTCAAATTTTCATTGGAATCCACCACAATTTTCAGGTCGGTAGAGAACAACTTTTGCAACCATTTTGAAATCTGCCCCCAAATATTATCTTTTTTTGGACATCACTCCAGGCCTTTGCTAGTACAGGAGTTGAGATTAACATATTGTGGACCAGTTTTTAATGTGTTGGAAAACATCCAGTACCGGTACTTCAATGCATGGTACAGTGGAGGGGGGTGTCTTTCCTCAGCACATCCCAATGACTTTCATTCAGTCAGGACTCTGTTTTGCCATTTCATGTGTGAAAATGATTCCTCATGTGTCCATAGGCAGAGAGAGAGAGAGAGAGAAGAGGAAAGGCATGAGTCTAGGACTGAGAGTAGGGACTTTGAATGTTGGAACTATGACAGGAAAAGCTCGAGAGCTGGCTAAAATGATGCAGAGGAGGAAGGTGGACATACTATGTGTTCAGGAGACCAGGTGGAAAGGTAGCAAGGCTAGAAGCTTAGGAGCAGGGTTTAAGTTGTTTTTTCTTGGTGTGGATGGGAAGAGAAATGGAGTAGAAGTCATCTTGAAGGAAGGGTTGGTCAAGAATGTTCTAGAAGTGAAAAGAGTGTCAGACAGAGTGATGAGCCTCAAGTTAGAAATTGAAGGCGTGATGTTCAATGTTGTTAGTGCTTATGCCCCACAGGCAGGATGTGAGCTAGAAGAGAAGGAGAGATTCTGGAGTGAGTGAGATAAAGTGATGCAGAGTACCCCCAGAGGTGAAAGAGTGGTCATTGGGGCAGACTTCAATGGACATATTGGTGCAGGAAACAGAGGGGACGAGGAAGTGATGGGCAGGTTTGGTATCCAGGACAGGAGGGCAGATGTTGGTAGATTTTGCAAAAAGGATGGAAATGGCTGTGGTAAATACTTTCTTCCAGAAGCGAGAGGAGCATAGGGTGACTTATAAAAGCGGAGGTCGGAGCACAAAGGTAGACTACATCTTGTGCAGGCGATGTAATTTGAAGGAAGTCAGTGACTGCAAAGTAGTAGCGGATGAGAGTGTTGCCAAACAGCATCGGATGGTGGTGTGCAGGATGACGCTGATGGTGAGTAAGGTGAAGAAGGCAAAGGCAGAGCAGAAGACAAAGTGGAGGAAGCGTGTCATGATGTCTTCAAGAAGGAGATGAAAATGGCTTTGGGTGGTCAGGAAGTGCTTCCAGATGACTGGACAACTATAGCTAATATGATCATAGAGACAGGTAGGAGAATACTTGGTGTGTCATCTGGAAGGAGAGGAGATAAGGAGACTTGGTGGTGGAATGAGGACGTGCAGGAGTGTGTACAAAGGAAGAGGTTCGCTAAATGTAGTGGGGCATAGAGAGGACCGAAGAGGGTAAACAAGAGTACAGGAAGACACAGCGTAAGGCAAAGGTAGTGGTGTCAAAGGCCAAACAGAGGGCGTATGATGACTTGTATGCTCGGTTGGAAAGTAAAGAGGGTGAAAATGGTATATATAGGTTGGCACAGCAGAGAAATAGACATGGGAAGGACATGCAGCAAGTTAGAGTGATTAAGGACAGAGAGGGAAATGTATTGACCGATGACAGAACTGTGCTGGGAAGATGGAAAGAATACTTTGAAGATCTGATGAATGAGGAAAATGAGCGAGAAAAAAGAATAGAAGAGGTGACTGTTGAGGACTTGGAAGTAGCAAAGATTAGTAGGGGTGAAGTGAGGAGGGCATTGAAGAGGATGAAGAATGGAAAGGCAGTCGGTCCTGATGACATACCGGTGGAGGTATGGAAGTGTCTAGGAGAGGTAGCAGTAGAATTTCTGACAAGAACATTCAACAAGGTCTTAGAGAGTGAGAGGATGCCAGAGGAATGGGGGAGAAGTGTCATGGTGACCATTTTTAAGAACAAGGGAGATGTGCAGAGTTGTGGCAACTACAGAGGGATAAAGTTGATGAGCCATACGATGAAGTTATGGGAAAGAATATTGGAAGCTAGACTAAGGGCACAGGTCAGCATTTGTGAACAACAGTTTGGTTTCATGCCAAGAATGAGCACCACAGATGCAGTGTTTGCCTTGAGGATGTTAATAGAGAAGTTCAGAGTAGGTCAGAAGGAGCTGCATTGTGCCTTTGTGGATCTGGAGAAAGCATATGACAGGGTGCCGAGAGAGGAACTGTGGTATTGCATGAGGAAGTCTGGCGTGGCAGAGAAGTATGTTAGAGTGGTGCAGGACATGTATGGGAGATGTAAGACGGTGGTTAGGTGTGATGTCGGTTCAAGGTGGAGGTGGGACTGCATCAAGGGTCACCTCTGAGCCCCTTCTTGTTTGCTATGGTGATGGACAGGCTGACAGCCAAGGTTGGACAAGATTCCCCATGGACTACGATGTTTGCAGATAACATTGTGATCTGCAGTGAAAGCAGAGAACAAGTGCAGGAAAATCTAGAGAGGTGGAGGTATGCCCTGCAAAGGAGAAGAATGAAGGTTAGGCTCAGTAAAACAAGATAACATGTGTATGAATGACAAGGACCCAACAGGAATGGTGAGGTTACAGGGAGCAGAGGTGGAGGGAGGTGGAGGATTTTAAGTACTTACGCTCAACGTGAGAGCAATGAACAGTGTGGAAAAGAGGTGAAGAAGCATGTGCAGGCAGGTTGGAATGGTTGGAGAAAAGTATCCGGTGTGATGTGTGATCGGAATATATCGACACGAATGAAAGGAAAAGTGTACAAGACGGTGTTGAGGTCAGCGATGTTGTGCGGCGCTGAGGAAAAGACAGGAGGCAGATCTGGAGGTAGCAGAGATGAAAATGTTGAGGTCCTCTTTGGGAGTAACGGGGATGGATAGGATCAGGAATCAGCACATGTAAGACGTTTTGGAGACAAAGTTAGAGAGGCTAGATTGAGAGGGTTTGGACATGTACAGAGGAGGGATAGTGAGTATATTGGCAGTAGAATGCTGAGGTTGGAACTACCAGGCAGAAGGCCTAGAGACAGACCAAAGAGAAGATTCATGGACATGGTGAAGGAGGACATGAACGCAGTTGGTGTAAGAGAAGAAGATGCAGAGGGTAGGGTTTGATGGAGGCTGCGACCCCTGAAGGGAACAGCTGAAAGGAAAAGAAGAAGAAGACAATAACATAATCAATAGGCTAAGTCCCTTCAAGCTACCTGAGAAGACCTCATCATTACCAAGTGCATTATACATTAGTGTCATACATCAAAGAGTTATTTTTTGATAACCCGTAATTTCAGTAAAAAAATTATATTTAAAAAACTTTAGATAAGAGGAACATGAAAGAAAAAGACCTTCAACCCAGTTCAGTTGTATTTGTGTGTTGCTTTTTACAGTTAACCTTGTCACAAAGCAGTTTTACATCGGAAGAATAAATTTGATAAAGAGTTTAAACATTTCTCTTTAAAAACCCTACACATCCCCGGTGAGCAAGCCTGCGGCAATAGTGGCAGGGAAAAACTCCTTCAGACAATGAGAGTAAGAAACCTTGAGAGAAACCAGAGTCAAAAGGGAAACCTATCTTCATTTGGTTGAAACTAGATAAACATTCAAACCATGTCACATAAACTTCACTGTAGTTTAACGTGAAGGTTAGTTTGGTTATCGTATAACTGTAATGGGTAGTTGTCGTCCTAAAACATTTTGATGAGAGTTTATATCAGTAGTAAAAAAGTCATCTTCAGAGTTACTGAGTACTGTATATATTTTGCTCCATGTGGATCATCAGCAGGAGCAAAGGGCCTTAAAGATGAGAACGCCAAAAAGTACTAACACATCAGGTCAGATCACAGGATTCAGACAGCACGATGATCAGAATCATTGGCATTTCAGAAGTAGCATGCGTACCTCAAGAAAAACAGAGTGAGAGTATGTGTGTGTGTTTGTTTGTGTGTGTGTGTGTGTGTGTGTGTGTGTGTGTGTGTGTGTGTGTGTGTGTGTGTGTGTGTGTGTGTGTGTGTGTGTGTGTGTGTTAGACAGAGAGAGAGAGAGGGGGGGGTGTTAGATATGTTCAGAACAGTTTTGTGGTCAAAGAAGAGATTTCAGTAGTGCTGAGTACAAGCAGGGACTCATTGACTATGACCGCATAACTACAACTAGAGAACCAGAAGGAAGACAGACACTCGTGCACTCTGTCGCATGAGGCAATCAGCCACTCCACATTGGCAGTTTTGAGCCTTGAAGAATTTTTCTGTGCAGCTTTTAGCAGGTTTGCATGAGTGTTTGATTAAAATTTGTCGAGAAATGATTATGTTCAGCTCTTGGGTTGAATAGATTAACTGAGAAATATATCAGCCTTCCGCAACAGGTCCTTCACTTTACATTATTAACCTTCATCAACACTCCGTCCTCCCCAAACAGAAAAACACCTGCAGGCATGTACATTCTCTGATGCCCTCTCTAACCAGTACTTAACTCTGACGTGCTCTTCAGGGGCAATCTACAATGCTGAAGGTTTTTCTCTATGCATGTATCACTGAAGACTGTCAGCTCCTCTCCCCTGATTGAGGGAATCTAATTGATGCTTTCACAATTTAGGTTCTCTCCAACTCCTTCTCAGCTGTGGATATAGTGATATGCTGTCATGTCTATTTTGTGTGCTTATATAATTATTAATTATATATTTACAATGTTTTTTAGACTGGCACAGAGGTGTAATGATTAGCACATTCGCCTCACAACAAGAAGGTCCTGAACTCAGGCATTTCTATGATGAGTTTGAATTTCTCCCTGTGTGTGCGTGGGTTTCTCCAGGAACTCCACTTTCTTCACACAATCTAATGATGTGCAGATGGCTGTTCCAAATTGCCCCTGGGTTTGAGTGTGAGACTAAACAGTTGTTCATGTGTTCCCATAAAACAATCTGATGAGTTGTCCATGAGGTGCCCCGCCTTCACCCAATGTTGGTTTTGGTAGCATAATAGTAGGATTAAGTGGCTCGGCACATGAGTGATGATAAATGAATGACGTTTTTTTAACGCATGAAACACCTTAACAATATAAAGAATTACTAATTTTATTTATTTATTTATGTATGTATAACTTTTGGTGCTTTCAGGTCATCCTTCGCAGTAAACGAGGTGTTAGCTACATGGGGGATGTGGTGGTTGATGATGTGGTGTTTACTGACTGTGCACCTCCAATCTTCTCGGGTATCCCATGCACAAAGTATGAGTTTGCATGTGCTAATGGACTCTGTATTCCTGATGGCAATCTATGTGACTTTATCGACCACTGTGGGGATGGCTCAGATGAGGACCATCACATCTGCAGTAAGATATTATACTTACATTTCTGTTTAAAAAACACTTAACCAAATGTTTATTTTGGTCGTGCTGATTGGTTTTCGGGCGGCACAATGGTGTAGGGATTAGTACTGTATGTCCACTTTACAGCAAGATGGTTCTTGGTATGAATCCCAGCTTGGTGAAGGCGTATTTCTGTATAGAGTTTGCAGGTTCTTCATGTGCTTGTGTGGGTTTTCTCTGGTTACTCCAGTTTCCTTTCACGGCCCAAAGATGTGCACATTGCGCTAATTTCACTGTTTAAAATTATCCACAAGTGTCAATATGAATGATTGCATGACCTGGTGAGCTGTTCAAGGTGTACGCTGCCCTTTCCCAGAGTTGGCAGGAATGGGTTCCATCCTCAATGTGGCCTGAGTAAAGATAAATTAGTCCAGCAAATTAATGCGTGGATGATAACTTTTAAGAAGGAATTATTTTGCTTGAAAAATGTTTTAAATAATTTCGTTGAAATGACACTCCCTTAAAATAGATCTTCAAATTCTTTAACTTAATGGATTACCGAGTTGAATGTATTGAATTTGGCTATGAGGAAAAAGTACAAGTTTGAATAATGTGTCCTTGAATAATTTATAGCTTGAAATTAAAAATTAAAGAGCCACAGTGCATATGTGTGTGTGTGCGTGTATATATATATATATATATATATATATATATATATATATATGTATGTATGTATGTGTGTGTGTGTGTGTGTGTGTGTGTGTGTGTGTGTGTGTGTGAGCTCTAAACTAAATTATATGAATAATGATGTTTAAGAATGTAAATGTCCTCTGATCAGGGGTAGGAAGTCTCTGTCCTCCAGCACAGGCCATTGAGTAGAAATTTGTGAAAACATGCTGATTTTTAAATATATGTTGATCGCATTTGATATTTTATGGGGTGTTGTTTGTTTATTATTTTGTTTTCTACTCTTGCCATAGTTAGTTAGATTTCCAGTGTTCAGTGGGAATAAATTGAACACAGGAAATCTAATCAGCTATGACAGGAGGAGAAAAAAAACAAACAAACCCCCCCCCCCCCCCAAATATCAAATATGATCAACATATACAGGTATACCTCGGCTTACGTCGTTAGTTGGTTATAGGAGAGACGACATAAGTCGAAAACGACTTAACTTAAATTAGCTTGTCTCTAGGCAAGCTTAGGCTAGGCTACGCCAAATTTACTTATGTAATATTATATATATATATATATATATACAAGCTCAACTTCGCAACCAACTTTATTTCAGCTGTTGAAAAATAACATTCATGGAGTTCTTCTTCTTCTTCTTCTTCTTCTTAATAATAATAATAATAATAATAATAATAATAATTTATATAAATAAATTATATTTACAATATAAACAATCTATGGCATACACCCCCCCCACACACACACACACACCCCCCTCACGGTCCTCAGTAAAATTTTCAAGTGTTGATCGGTGTGCAGTAATTAAAAGGTTGCGGACCCCTGCTATAGCCAGTCTCACTCATTAATACAGTAATAATGCAGTAAAAAGTAGTAATGATTAAGTAAAAACTTTTTAATTTTGTACTGTGATAATATTTATGAATAAATAAAGCGCTTCGGCTCCTTACCAGAAGCGAGAGAAGATGCAGGGCGTTTGAGTGACATCATAGGGCTTAAATAATCATTAAAAACATCAAAAAATTTTATTTGAATTCAAGCAATCACATTGATAACATGTGCGTGAAATAGTTAAAAAAAGAGGTGCACAGATCATCTACAACCAATCAGCAGGAGGCAGAAACAAAAGCTCTCAGCCTAAAAATTTGAAAATTGGCTAAATTTGAATCATGTACCAGTAACGCCGTGATGATGCATATGTATAATTTGTCGGGGGTGGGGCTAATTCAGTGCTCAAGTAGTGGGGCGTGATTATAATGACGTAAACATTAATAGTATTTTTTTCAAATATTTTTTGAAAATCAACGTATAATCGAAAACGACTTAAGTCGAGGTATAGCTGTATTTAGATATCAGCACATTATCACGTGTTTGTTTCTTCCTTCTTTCTCGGTTTCCACATCTAGTTTTTTCATGTGCAGTACATTATCCCAAATACAAACATCTTTTTTAAATATTGGTTTCTATTCACCTTTTGATTTGCATGCTTTCTGAGGGCAGTGGTAAAGGTGCTGGATTGCTGATCATAAGGTTGGGGGTTCAAGCCCCACTCTCAACAGGCTGTCATTGTCCCCCCAGTGCAGCTAACTGGGTTATCAAAGGCCGGCCATGTCGCTCACTGTTTATGGTGGGAGATTCATGTAAAAGAATCATTCGTGACTTTTGACAAGACTAGCTGCATGACCATCAGCATGTTTCTGCCCTGCAATGGCCTGGTGAGCTGTCCAGGGTGTACTCTGCTCTTGCCCAGAGTCGGCTGGGATGGGCACCAGCCTCCCCGTGACCCTAATTAGGATTAAGCAGTTGAGAAAATGAATGAATTTCTATGCTTTCTTATTTTCAGAAATCACACATTTCTGTTTTCTGAACTGTATTAATTGATATTTCTGCACCGCCAGTACAGCTAACTGGGTTATCAAAGGTCAGTCATGTCTTTCACTGTCTGTGCTGAGACTCGTGTATAAGAACCATCGCTGTCGTTCATAAAGAGTAGGCCACTGGGTTTCTGTCTTCATGTTTCTGCCCTGCGATGGCCTGGTGAGCTGTCCAGGCTGTACTCTGTCCTCACCCAGTGTTGACTGAGATCGGCGCCAGCCTCCCCACGACACTAATTACGATGAAGTGGTTTGGAAAATTAATAAATGAATTATATTTCGACAAAACACAAAAATTTCCCAATTGTTTTTCAGAGAGCAAAGTTTTTAACACCTGAACAAATAGAAATAAGTAAGAGTTTAAGACCCAATTCTGCCTTGCAAGTAAAAACAGCACGCATGTGTGTGTGTGTGTGTGTGTGTGTGTGTGTGTGTGTGTGTGTGTGTGTGTGTGTGTGTGTGTGTGTGTGTGTTTATCTTTCTCCAGAGGGCTTTCAAGGCCACTGTAGTTTTGAATTTGACCTTTGCTCCTGGAAACAACTTCAGAGTGACAGTTCTGATTGGCTGATTAAAGCAGGAAGAACACCCACAGTTGGAACGGGCCCTTTGACTGACCACACCCTGCGCAACTCATCAGGCCACTACCTGTACAAGGGGAAGTCTTTCTCCAAATCCTCTGGAGACATGGCTCGAATCTCCAGCCCAGTGTTGGTCCAGAGCAGTAGAGACTGCAAGGTCAGATATGATTCCTCCAACTCAACTCAGCCACCACGTGACCCTTTACAGTAACACAGCAGATCACTTAGAATTAAGCTTTATAAATGAATTAATTAATGGATCATTTTGATTTTGATTGATTAACTGTTTGGGTTTTTACACCCGAGCCTAGCGGCTCATCAGGTCGGTGCTTATCCCCGGTTTCTGTAGCGGGAAGCAATCAGGAGTTGAACTCGTCCTGGATGGGACGCTAGTCCATCGCAGGTTCCCTTCCCAGTATATTTTTACTGGTAGCCATTGATACTGCTGGGTGAACAGAGGCACACTTGTGGTTGAGACCTTGCCCAGGGGTCTTAGCACAGTGAGGGTCTCAGTGGGATTTGAACTCACAACCTCCCGATCATGAGCCCAACACTCCAACCAGTACAGCACCAGCTCCACTTTAATGGATCATTAAGTGTGATTACGAGGTTTTATGAAGGTATTGGTGAAAAAAATAGCTTGGAAAATAGAAGGTTCAAGATCAGTCTGTGATACAACAACAATATATTAAATCTGGTTGGCTTTTACCTTTATCAGATTTTCATCTTTTTCTTTGCACGCACGCATGTGTGTGTGTTCGTGTGTGTGTGTGTGTGTGTGTGTGTGTGTGTGTGTGTGTGAGAGAGAGAGAGAGAGAGAGAGAGAGAGAGAGAGACAGACAGACTTCAAAAAAGAATTGTATATTACATAGAGCAGAGAAATATATTCGTGAACAGTGTAAGAAAGGCTTTATCATGTTCTCCACTGCCTCGTGGTTGCTTTTTGCATGTGAATCATTTCTGTCAAATCATTTAGTAGAATTTGCTTTAATTTTAAGCGACAACCATGCAGAAATCAATCAACTATTCATTCTTCGTTTTCCTGTGAAAAAAATTAGAAAGCGAGATAGATGGTTGGTCACTGAAATGGAAGCCATTGTTCAACAGATGCACCTTCAATACTAATCATTTACATTCTGCCATCCTGTCACTGGGCCAAATGAAAGAGAGCGATAAAAGAAATGGGTCTAGGGGACTATTTTCTGTGTGTGTGTGTGTGTGTGTGTGTGTGTGTGTGTGTGTGTGTGTGTGTGTGTGTGTGTGGTGGTGGGGTGTCTGTATCAGTATATAACGCATGTGCAGGAAAGAGGTTTCACATCTGCAACCCTGTATGTGTTATGTGTATACATTACTTGTATATAACACTTTTTTTAGCCTGTTGGAGTGTTCTCTGTGGATTTATTTTTATTTTTATTTTTTGTTCACATTTATTTACGATTATTGTTTAATAAGCAATGTGGCAGTTACTGAACATGTGCATATCTAAAGGTTCATGCAATTTATTTATATTTATTCAAACTTGTTAGATTTGGTTGTTGTTATTCTTTAAAAATGAATCAGGAAAGAAAAACAGCCCCGAGTGGCGCATCACGCCAAGAGAGCTTTTTAGGCATTACAGCTCGTAAGCCAAAATGTTCGTTAGATGAAGCAATGATTGCAATAAAAAATAACAGAAAACCAATTATTCTATTCCAGTCCCTTCCCAAACTCACATAACCTTCCACAAACACGTATATTTTACATAATATATTAAAGATAAGCATGTAAAAACAATAAATATTTAATAATAATAATAATACATGTTCATTAACATTAATAATAAATAATAATAAAACAAGAATAAACAATAAGAAAATTTATGGATGTGGTGAAGGCGGACATGAAGGTCGTTGGAGTAAGAGTAGAAGATGCAGAGGATAGGGAGAGATGGAGGCAGATCATTTGCTGTGGCGACCCCTGAAGGGAACAGCCGAAAGGAAAAGAAGAAACAATAAGTCAACGAACCTTTCCAATGATCGACTGTGGCGAAGATGTCACGTGAGCACAAAGATGTCACGTCACGTGGGCAGGCAGGAGGTGATGGGTAACACGCTACGAATGCCAGCAAGAAAAAGCTCGTGGTGAGATCCCACAAGGTCAGTGCTTCACAAATAATGGGGCGTGCCCCATTTGGAGGATGTGGTGTCATGCCAGGGAGGGGGGGGGCGCGTATGACCCTGGGGAACATGCTTTTTGTGCCATACTGTACTAGAATTAAGTGTATGCTGTATTGTAAGTTGCGCATGCTCTACAGTTGGTGACAGTGGCGCTCTCACTGTGTTCCCTATGGTGTATGGAAAAAGCACCAAGCAAACAATGAAGTGCAGTAAACACTATTTACAGTTGCGCCCAGGCGCTGGGGGAGGGAGGGCTGTGATTTTTTTTTCTTCCTAGAGGGGGCGTCAGAGGAAATAATTGAGAAGCACCACACAAGGCGTTCTTGGAGCGGGCAGGAATACACGTGGAAAAATAGAGGCTAATCGGCCTGGAAAAGCCATTTCCCCAGCAAAGCTCGTAAATTGAAATTTTGCTCATTGGATGGGGCAAATTTTTGGTGGGCTCGAAACTTGTATTATGGAAAATTCATGATAAAAGATACTCGTAAGTCAAGGTACCACTGTAATTAGATTAGCAATATGCTGTACATACACACAGACAAAACAAAATAAATAAACCCCACACACACAATAACCGCCTGAGCTTGACAGACAGTATAATTCATCTGTGTTCTAACGAACCAGTATCAGAACATATTCACTGATCGTGACTGAAAAGCACTTCCCTAAGTCACTCTGGATAAGAGCATCTGCTAAATGCTGTAAATGTACAAGTGCTGGATGGCAGGGCTCACAAAGATGTTTTAAAAGTGGCGTCATCGTCACAACACTAATTACTGTTCCGTCCTTGTGTGCCTTCAATCGTCCAGCAGTGGCAGGGCTGATGTTGTTAGGGAAGGGCTTTGTTCTAGTCTCATTATCTGTTAATGCTGTTCATCTGGCAGCAGGTGAGTAAGATATAAAGGGGCCTTCACTCTCTCTCTCTCTCTCTCTCCCTCTCTCCCTCTCTCTCTCTCCCTCTCTCTCTCATCAATATTCAACCCCAGTCTCTGCCATCCGGTCCCAAATCCCATCTAAATATTTACCTCCCCTTCAGTTCAGCTTTTTTCCCCTCTTAATCGCAAACAATCTGCCAATCCTACATGATTGCTAAGTGACTTAATCTAATCTTTGTAAATGAGATCTGCGTTCAGCTTCACACATCTACACACAAACACACTACACAGCTTACATATCCCTTTATTTATGTTTTCCCCAGACATATTTTCATATTATTCTCCAATCAATAAATTAAACAATAATTATAACCTTTAGAGGGCAGTGGTGGCTCGGTGGTGAGGTGATATATTACCGATCCCAAGGTTGGGGCTTCAAGTCAACACACAGTCAACGGTTATCACTGCTGTCCCCCCAGTGCATTAAGAACTGGGTTATCAAAGGCTGGCCATGTCTCTCACGGTCTGTGGTGGGAAGAAAGTAAAAGACACATTGCTGACGTTCGTAAAGAGGAGCTGCATAGCTGTTAGTGTGTTTCTGCCCTGCGATGGCCTGGCGAGCTGTCCAAGGTGTATTCTGGCCTCGCCCAGAGTCGACTGAGATGGATGCCAGCCTCCCCACGACCCTAATTAGGATTAAGTGGTTCAGAAAAGGAATGAATGAATACTACCTTTAGTGTGTTGTGTTTAGTGCAGGTTAATAATGGTCAGAAAAGAACCTTGAAATGAGAGACATGATTTTATGTTATTGATCTCCATGTTTTATGAATATGTTTCCTGCAAATCTAAATACTGTAAAACTCTGATTTTGATCATGTTTGACTGATTTCTAGCGAGTATAAAAATCACATTACGCAGAATCCAACTGCGGACAGAATGCAGCAGAGCAGAGTTTGAAAGGAAATGTATTGCATTTATATTGAACTGTTCACTGACTGATCTCTCCAGTAGAGAAATGCTACTGCAGGCATGGGAACAGCTCACAGTGTGGGTGGTGCTCAACCCTTTTGCCCCATAGCGTCCAGTGCCAAGTCAATACACACTCAATGAGAATTCAAGACTGTGTTCCAATCCCTTTACTATATTCAATATTCACCAGCCAGAGGATCTTTCCTTGCACTGTGTTGTGGCGGAACAGTTCTGAGTATAAAGCATTTATAATGCACATGAGGATAAAGTAAAACAGCTTACTGACTTATTTCCAAAAATATTGTCCACACATGACAGCCAGCTGGATAACTGTGTGACAGCCTGACTTTAGTCCTACTGTAGTCTCCTTATGCTTCACCCAGCTGTCCCAACATTCACGTTTCAGAAAATTATCTACTCTTTAAATCTATAACTATGGAGGTATAATGGCCTGATGGTAAAAAGGTCCTGGGATTGAATCCCAGGTTGGAGGTGTGTGTTTCTGTCTGGATTTGGAATGTTCTCCCTGTGATTTTATAGTTTTTTTCCTCAAGGTAGCCCAGTTTTCTTCCAGTCAAAAGACATGATCATGATCATGAAGACTGTTTCAAATTGCCCCTCGGCCTGACTGTGAATCTTCGTGTGACTGTTTGTCCTGCAATGGAGTGGCAAGCTGGCGAACAGCGTGCACCCCGCCTTTGCCCAGAGTCGGCTGACACAGGCTCCAGTCCATACCCCCGATTAAACAGTTAGACAAACGCATGAATGAATCAAAAACTCTCAACATACTGTGAAATAAAAACATAGTAGTATGACGTAGTCCCCTAATCTCAGCAGCTACAAATATAAAGGAAAAAATATCTCACGACATGCTGACTATGAAGATTCGCCGCCAAGCTACACACACCTCATAAGCCAATCATGGTAAAGTAGCCCTGTAACTCTTTCGTTCCAGCTTAAAGACATTCAAGGAATTATGCTGAAAGGTAAAGGTTGGGCTTTTTACACCCGAGTCATAGTGGCTCATCAGGCCGGTTTATTCCGGTTTCTGTAGCGTGAAGCGACTAGGAGTGCAGCTTCTCCTGGATGGGACGCTAGTCCATCGCAGGTTACCTTCCCAGTATATTTTTACTGGTTCCCATTTATACTGCTGGGTGAACAGAGGCACACTTGTGGTTAAGACCTTGCCCAGGAGTCTTAGCACAGTGGGGATCTTGCTGGGATTTGAACACACAACCTCCTGATCATGAGCACAGCACCCTAACGATACACCACCGGCCCCACAAGGAATTATACCATTGCATGTCTTCTTCTTATTTTCCTTTCGGCTTTTCCCTTCAGGGGTCGCCACAGCGAATCATCCGCCTCCATCTCACCCTGTCCTCTGCATCTTCTTCTCTTACTCCAACGACCTTCATGTCCTCCTTCACCACATCCATGAATCGTCTCTTTGGTCTTCCTCTAGGCCGTCTGCCTGGTTCCAGCCTCAGCATCCTATTACCAATATACTCACTATCCCTCCTCTGTACATGTCCAAACCATCTCAATCTAGCCTCTCTGACTTTGTCTCCAAAACGTCTTACATGTGCTGTCCCTCTGATGTGCTCATTCCTGATCCTATCCATCCTCATTACTCCCAAAGAGAATTATACCATTGCATGTAATTTGTTAAAACTCTCTCTCTCTCTCTCTCTCTCTCTCTCTCTCTCTCTCTCTCTCTCTCTCTCGCTCTTTCTCTCACACACACACACACTCATGTTTTCTCTGAACTTTTAACACTACAACAAGATAACAGTCCATATGGTATCCTAAATTCTTTATAAATCTAAAAATAAAAAAAATAAGAAAAAAATAAGGCGGATGAGACCAAATCATAGCTGTATGTACATACAGTGTAGGTGTTACACTGAGTGAAGCGAATATCTATAAAATTCTCTGAATCTCCTCCTTTGTTCTAGATGGTGTTTTATCTGCACATGTCTGGTGAGGGCGCTGGCACTCTGAGTGTGTATACGGTCACAGAGTCCTCCCTCTCCCTCGTCCTCAACCTCACCGGGCATCAGGGCAACTACTGGATCAGACAGGAAGTCCCCCTTTTCTCCAATGAGCACTTCCAAGTCATGTTTGAGGGAAAGATGGGTCAGAGAGGGAAAGGAGATATCAGCATTGATGACATCACTTTCTCACCAGGCTGTCTCTTTAAACATGATCCCAAGATAAACCTTCCAGACTCTCCGTCCACTGGTACGCTTTTATTCTGTCAGATTACTTTTTTTTTGTTGTTGTTGTTGTTTGTTTTATCTTATATTGTATTGCTTCCTTCTACGATGTTTACTCAAATGGCATACACTGTGCACTGGAAACCTTCTCGGACCGTTTCAACTCAAGGTTTAAAGAATTTCATTTGAATTTCACCCGATATCATAAAAGCATTTCAATTCCCCTAATATTACTCAGTCAAATCTATGGCTCCCATGTATTATTGCTTCTTCTTCTTCTTTTTCTTCTTTTTCTGTAGCCACTATTGTCCCCACCAATACCGCTGCAATATTTAATTCCTTCCTCTTGAGGTGTCTGTAATTCCCTATCCCTTAAATTTATTTCCTTCTTTCCGAGCCAGTTCTTCATAACCTTATCAGAAGCACTATTAGAGTAGCACCCAATGAATAATGCAGTCGAAACATAAACTCTTATTTTATCCGTACGGCACTCTCATTCACATTCTCTCTCTCTCTCTCTCTCCCTGGGGTTGGCCTGTTTTCTCTCACTGCATTAAGCACTGATAGGTTGTCTGTACTGAGTTTTGTCCTGGAGAAGCGTCGCAGTTGGTTCTCTGCCAAGAAACAAGGTAATAGCAAAGGGACACAGCCGGCTATAGTATAAAAGTCTAGTCAGTAGTTTTCCATGCAGACTGGGTGTCATGTAGGCTGGGGATGATGGAAATAAAAGAAAGAAAGCATTGGTGGTTCCTAATTCTGTTATGGTTCTTTTGTAAGAACCAGGAAGCGGCTATTCGTCTTTTAGCATTTGTGACTTGCAGAGATTTAATGTTTGTCCGTTGATTCTGCAGCATTATTCGCTTCTCTTTAAGGCGGCTTTCCTTTTAGTACGTCTGTGCCTGTATTGCCTGCATTGGTGTTCTACAAGACTTCCTATGTGAAAAGCAAAGGGGCCTACGAGCGCCCTTTCATTTATTTACACATTGACTCCTCTGAGACAGATTAAGAATGAGTGAGGGTGCAATAGAGAGAAGTAAGACACTCTAATCTATAGATGGTTTGCACATTGATTGACAAGACTGCAGGGTGTGAGAAATGTGAACAAATGCTCCTGTGGTACAAAAAGCCCAATATTGTTGTTTTGTTTTTTTCTCTCTCTCTCTGGTATTAGTGGGGAAGTCTGTGACTTTGTGTGGGTCTGTGTGTGGTCTTTCTGAAAACAAAGACCTCAATATGGCTGTGTCTGTCTGGTCCATCTCATGCTGTGCGTCTGTGCATAAATCTTGTGTGGATCACTAGCCTGAGTTCAGTCCATGCTGTATTATTTCAAAAAGAAAGGATTAATCTATCCTGTGCCAGATTTAAGGACTGCCGTACATTTGGAAGAATTCAACAAAGTTATCCTCAGTGGATGGGATACCTTAAAATTTGATGAAATCCCATTTAAAATGAAGATTTTACCGTATACTTTCAAAAAAGGTCATTGTTCTGCTTTAAACTTGACAATATGACAAGAAGTCCAGTGGTGTATGATTTAAGATAACGTAGGATAATATCAGGTTTAACAAGGTACTAGTATGTTCACTTTGACTGCACAAAATAACAAATCCAGAACAGCTCCCCAAGTGGTGAAACATGATGAATCATGACAGTACACCCCACCTCTCTCGAAATAGGTCAGGTCAGGTCAGGTATGAGGGCATGCGCCGGGACGCATCTCGAAATACCCAGGAGAAAAATTCTGGCAATATACGACCTGGCCCTGACTGTGGAGAAATGCTGAGTATGTTTTCAGAAGGTCCACGGTAACAGACCTCCAAAATCCTGTAAACCGTAAGGGCATCGGATTAACCCTAGAGTTGTGGAAGGTAACGTGGATGGAGCAGGGAGCTTTTGAAAGCTTGAGCCACACAATAACACAACCCCCAACCTTCTCAACGGGGTATGGCAGTAGTGGCTTAGTGGATAAGGCGATGGGTTACTGATCCATAGGTCAGCGGTTCAATTCCGACTGTCACCACAATCAAGCCTAGGTTTCAGGTTCAGGGGTAGTTTCCGACTCGATTTCCAACAATCTTAGAGTCAGAAACAATTACAGGTTCTCCCTCTGACTTAGGTTCAGACTTTGATTGAAGGACATTTGGACTTGGCTTCCAGAAGGGGTTCAGACTTCTGTTTATTGGTGAATTCAGACTGTTTATAAAAGCGGAACTGACTTCTCTTCAGAGATAAATTCAGCTTCTCTTTCAGGCTGAGGCCCCCGTGGCAGAGGATTAGTTTAGGAATTTGAACCATGTTTCAGAGGTAAAATCAGACTCTGATTCCAGAGGACCTTCTGATTGGGGTTCAGGAGAAGGTTGATCTGGTTCACCTTCATTTTCTGCACTATTTAATCCTAATTAGGGAGGCTGGTGCCCATCTCAGCTGACTCTGAGCGAGGCAGCTTACACCCTGGACAGCTCGCAGGACAGAAACATGCTGACAGCTAATCAGCCTATGGTTCTTTTACATGCCATAGACACAAAGAGACATGGCCGGCCTTTGATAACCCACTTAGCTACACTGGGGGACAGGCAGTGACAACAGTGGACAGTGATGCTTGAACCCCCATCCTTGGGATTGGTAGTCCAGTAATAGTCCAGCACCTTACCACCAGGTCACCACTGCCCCACGTTCACTTTCTAATAGGAATTCTGATTCAAGTTCACGTTTTAATTTCTCTGCTGGAGCAGATTTGGATTTGATCTTTTCTCTTGGAACTGATTTGGATTCAGGTTCAAGTTCAGATGTATATCCAGGAATATTTTCAGACTCGGTCTCAGATACTAATTGATACAGGGTTTCCAGCAGTAGCATGGAAGTGGATGTCGGTGCTGCGACAGGCTCAGTGTCTGAGTGAAGTTGGTAAGGGGCACACTGTGCTTAACTCATTCACTACCGCATGCACATATAGCTGCGAGTACTGGGGTCAATTTGAGCATTCAACCCCAGCATGATTTTGGGATTTTCATATTTTCAAATAGAGTAGTACCTCGACCATAATTCGTTCCTGACGGCTGGCCGAATTCCGATTTGGTTAAATTCCGACTCCGCTTTTCCAATTACAAATAATGTAAATGGTTTTAATACATCCCGTCATCTTTTGAACAGAAGTTAAAGGTACCGTAACTCATACCATAGGTCTGCAAATTAAGTGAAAAAATGTTACACTATGTATGTCTGTGTTGTGAGAGACTCTGGTTGTGGTGGCTAACTCTCTCTCTCTATATGCACTGCAGGCGCTGGAGAGCGGCGTGGATGTCACACGCCGGTGGAGCGCTAAGCACACACCCGATTCCACGCTGCAATCACCAGGCTATAAAGATGAGCAGTGCACTGTTCCCGGTGCTAGAAGATTGTTCCTCTTCGTGACCCCATTTCCCTGTGATTTAGTGCCTTCCCTGAGAACAATAAAGCTCATCCTTTTTCATGACACTTTGGTGCAGCTGAATGTTTCTGGCGTCACAGAATCTTCTAGCCCTTCTGTGACACCGGGAACATTCAGCTGGACCAAAAAATGCAGGCGACAGGGTGTGATGAAAACCAGGGAGCTTTATTGTTCACAGGGAAGGCACTAGAGCACGGGGAAACCGTAATCACTGTTAGAGATGCAGAGAAACACGGAAATCAAACTGCAGGAACTGGCCGAGCATGGAGCTGAGAACCAAGAGCCGGAGAGATCACGGGGAAACGGGGTCGCAAAGAGGGACAATCTTCTAGCACTGGGAGTAGTGCGCTGCTAATATTTATAGCCCAGTGATTGCTGAGGGGAATCAGATGTGTGCTTAGCGCTCCTCCAGTGAGTGACAGCCACGCCCCTCTCCAGCGCCTGCAGTGCATGTATGTATGTATATATATATATATATATATATATATATATATATATATATATATATATATATATATATATATATATATATATATATATATATATATATATATATATGTATGTATATACCAACACACACACACACACACACACACACAGTTATATATAATATTATGCAACTAAAATTTGGCATAGCCATATATATATATATATATATAGAGAGAGAGAGAAAGAGAGAGAGAGAGAGCTGCCACATGGAGCCGGTGGTGTAGTGGTTAGAGTGTTTGGCTCATGATCTGGAGGTTGTGAGTTCAAATCCCACTGATACCCTCACTGTGCTAAGACCCCTGGGCAAGGTCTCAACCACAAGTGTTCCTCTGTTCACCCAGCAGTATAAATGGGTACCAGTAAAATATACTGTGAAGGTAACATGCAATGGACTAGCGTCCCATCCAGGAGGAGTTGAACTCCTAGTTGCTTCACGCTAAGGAAACTGGGGATAAGCACTGGCCTGCTGAGCCGCTAGGCTCGGGTGTAAAAACCCAAACAGTTAATCAATCAATCAATCAAAATCAGAGCTGCCAAAACCAGTCTCTCACAACACAGACCATAACACACTAAAATAAAAACCACAGTACAGTTAAAGCATAAGAACAAAATATTAGAATTTTTACTTTTGTGGTGGTGAGCAGTTGGCATACGTAAATGTTGGAGAGGGAGAGAGGAAGCAGATCCCCTTCCATAACAGCTTCAGGTGAATCAGCCAAAGGTGTTTTTTTTCCCTTGCTATCTGCTTTGGTATGGATGACTCTTCTTCAGGATATTCCTTTCATTTCTTGAAGAACATTTCTAACGCGGCTTGTTTCTGCCTTCTTTTCAAAACCTTATGGAAGTGGCTTATGACCTCATTGTTAAAGGTGTTCACAGTACTGCTAACTTTAGCTTTATCAGGGTGATACATAGTATCAACAACTTCTGGACTTCTGGAAAGCATGCATTTCCCCTCCCTCTCGGTCTCGTTTTTTCTCACACTTTTTAGCGTTCGACTTCCGGATTTTTGTCGACTTCTGGTCGATTTGTTCGACCTCTAAAGTGTTCAAGTACTGAGGTACCACTGTACTTGGAACATTAAACTGTCACATGAAAGTGTTTTCTTCACCATGACATGTGTTATAAATACGATATATTGGACTGTATTGAAAATTGTTTGTTTTTGTGAACAACAGTTTATCCATCACAGACTGAGAAATGCCCCGGATAGCTGAGAATCACACATTCTGTTTTCAAGTTCTAACCTATGTAAAGTGAATTATCTGTACAGGATTTGAAAGGTCTAAGTGTCAATTTTAAAAGCATACAGTCAAAATCCATCAAAATCATTTCTGTAAAATCAGACAAGTCCGCCAATCGGTTAGACCCGCAGACGAGTTGTTGTCAATGATGCTTTTTAATATTCATTATTTCCGGTTTATATCAGTGTGGAAACTTCGAATATGGAGTTATAACATGGACAAATCCTTTAGATTGGTTGTTTTGATTGGATATTGGAGTACATGTATTATTAGAAGACGAACAAGCTACCTAATCAGCCCATGTGTACTGAACCACTTCAGTGGTTGCTGTGGTTTGAAAGCTCAGTTTTCATCAGCACTATCGTGGTTGGTGGGGCTGTTGGAGTAATAAAACGGCACCACTATAGTGGCTCACATTAGCGAATGGGTTAAACTAAGTCTATTCATCTCAGAAACAGCAGCTCTTGTAGGGTGTTCCTGGTATGCAGAGGAAAGTACCAATCAATGGTAGTAAAAGGAAGTAAAAAGGAAGGACCACCACCAAACTCGCAAGAGTGCCATGAGCTCACTGAAGCATGTGGGCGAGCAAAGTCTACTGACAAGTGACCGCAGCACACAGTCCTCCAGCGGTCGATGCTGGCTTTGATAGAAAATTGTCTGAACACACAGTGCACCGCAGCTTACTATGTATGTCGCTAACTAGCTACAGACTGTTCAACTGGTGTCAATGTTGTGGTTGATCACAGTATAGACCATGGCATTTTAATGCTGCCGGTTAGTGTCTCTGTCTTTTCAATCATTCCAATGAGATGAAATGATGATGTTTTACTGTTGGATTTCACTGCACTCAGCTTGATTTGAAGAACCCATTTGCAGTCTGGGTGCATGATGCTGCGTGGATTTAATCAGCATCACATCACAGATCCGATTCAGGCTCAGCTTTTTAATTATGTTCACTTTGTTCTGGAGCCACTGTAGAGATTCCCTGAGCAAAGATATGATTCACACAACCCACTGCATTTCTCCTTCGTTTGTCACAGATCTTATGTTTTGCTTTGTTTTTTTTTTCAGATATCTGATGGCAGTGTGTAATCTGGTGTGTGTGTGTGTGTGTGTGTGTGTGTGTGTGTGTGTGTGTGAGTGTGTGTGTGTGTGTGTGTGTGTGTGTGTGTGGAAATATTTATTTTTTTATCTTCCACATATCTGAACATGAACATGTACGGTTATCTGGAGGTTTGTTCTGATAGCTTTGCTCGTGATTACATAGAAGAAAAATTACTGTTTTAGAGGAAAATGTGAAATATGACTGGAATTATTTTTAATAAATAAATAAATAAATAAATAAATAAATAAGGAGGTGCTCTCTGGCTGTGAGCTTTCCACAGGAAGAAAGGATTTGAGAATTTATTCACTCTTTTCATTACTCATTACAGAAACCACCCCTCTTCCTCACGCCTCATCACCCCGTTAATACCCTGAAATTCACACACACACACACACACACACACACACACACACACACACACACACACACACACAGTTCTACGCAGTGTACATTTTGTTAATTTTAACTCTATTTCATTTCTCTCTGTTTCTCTTCAGACCTCTGCCCACTAGGTTTACTTCGGTGTGATAACGGGGACTGTTACAAGCCGGAGCAGCTATGTGATTTTGTTGACAACTGCGGAGACAACAGCGATGAGAAGAGCTGTGGGACGTCCTGCTCATTCGAAGATGGACGGTGTGGGTGGAAGAGTTCCCATGCAGACAATTTTGATTTAATGCTTGGCACAGGTTCTGCCCAGAGCATCAAACCACCGTATGATCACACTCTGATGAATGAAAATGGTAGGAATATTACTCTCAGATGTCACATAATCTACTTAGTTGAGCTTTTAAATCATTTACATAAAATGAATTTACGCTTGATACACAGTTTCACACAGATTCAGGTTTTTTTGAGTAAAAAATTGTCAAAAATGAACAACAACAAAAAAAAAAAACCCTGAACAATATGCAGTTCCTTCATTTACATCAACCAGCTCTGCTGAGAATTAAAAAGCCTAATGCTTTTCGGCTGCAAAATGTAAGTTAACATTGCATTACATTTACAGCATTTGGCAAACGCAATTCAGCATTAAGGGCCTTGCTGAAGGGCCCGAGAGCGGTGATAGTGGGGATTGAACGTTGCTTGGGATCAGAAACCCATCACCTTAACCACTAAGCCACCAGTGTAAATGTTCTGAGTAAAGGTAGAAAGTTAGCCCAAGGATAGCATTTGCTAACATTACAGCAAATTAAACTGTCCATTATATAAAATAAAGTGCTGAATGAAGCTAAATACATACATTTTCAAACTATTCAGACTGGGCAGCACGGTGGCGTAGTGGTTAGCACTGCCATCGTGCAAGAAGGTCCTGGGTTCATGTCCCATGTTCAGGCATTTCTGTGTGGAGTTTGCATGTTCTCCATGTACTTGTATGCGTTTTCTCCAGGTACGTACTCCGGTTTTCTCCTACAGTTCCTACAACATACACAGCAGGCTAACTGGTTGTTCCAAATTAAATGTAGGTGAGAGTCAAAGTGAACACCAACCTGTTCGTTTTGTACCACGCCTTTGTCCAGTGTTCACTCAGATCATCTTTGAGATGGAGTCTGCTCAAAGATTTCTCTGTTCATGTGTAAAGGATCCATGTGTCGTATAAATGTCAGATGATAAATATCTGCATCTCTTACCATCATACCTCGCTATTTACCTCGTCATAACCCACTTTTGCCCACTATTGGCTGAGATAGGCTTCAGCCTCCCTGCATCTCTATTATGTTAAGTGGTTTGGCAGATAAATGAGTCAGTGAAGGTTGCAAGTTTGCTGCAGAACCCATTTCTTACATTTACACATATAGACATGGAGCTCATACACAGGACCTGTGAGCCAAGAGTGTTCACAACTACAACTCCCTTGAACCATGACAATGTCAATAACTTAACAGTAACAGTGAATAAGAGTATATCCTCCAATGATGTCAGTCAAATGACCAATTTTCAGATCTATAACAGTCATTGATTCATTTTCTGAACCGCTTAATCCTAATTATGGTCGCAGGGAGGCTGGCGCCCATCTCAGCTGACTCTGGGTGAGGGCAGAGTACACCCTGGACGGCTCGGCAGGCCATCGCAGGGCAGAAACACACTGACGGCTATGCAGCTCCTCTTTACGAAAGTCAGCAATGGTTCTTTTACATGAACCTCACTCCACAGACAGTGAGAGACATGGCCGGCCTTTGATAACCCAGTTAGAGCACTGGGGGGACAGAGTGATCACCGGTTGAGAGTGTGGCTTGAACCCCTAACCTTGGGATCAATGATCCAGCACCTTACCACCAGGCCACCACTTCCCCTTAGATAGGTAATATATATATATATATATATATATATATATATATATATATATTATAATATTGACTATACTAATGCATTGATTGTTTTCAAAATGCTTAAGTCTGAAGTTACGAACTGTGTTTCATGTGAAGCTATTTAGAAATTATGCAACAGTCTAAGAAAATGTCAGAAGTAAGAAATAAACAAACAACAAAACAAACAAATAAATATGTAAACAAATAGACAGACGGACAGACGGACAGACGGACGGACGGATGGACTGTTTGTCACCAGGTCTAATAATGACATAATGGTTTTCATGTCCACTGAACAAATAAAGGTCCTGGGGCCTAGTGTCAGGTTTTTGAAAGGGGATTTCTATGTTCTCAACGTGCTGGCGTGGGTTTCCTCCTGTTGCCCAAAGGCATGCAGATTAGTCAGATTCGTTGCTCCAAATCGATGAAAAAGGCATATTTTAATGATCTGGTCTATTATGTTTAATTTACACTGAACTGATCAATCAATTTTATTATTCACTTTTTTCTGAAGCTTTGGACCTCTTGTGAAAGTGTCTCTGGTTCATTTCTGCAGATTTGCTCAGCTGTTTTATAGGACATTAACCTTAGGCTATCATCAGACAGTAGAGTTAAATGGTCTGGGGTGATTCAAATAAGAACATTTGTCAAAATGTTCAGATTTGACTGTATTAATACACTTATCCCTGGCCTCTTAACTGTGATGTGGCTCATGTACTTTACTATACAGTACAGCACGTGGCTGGTTTATGCTTCTGGACTCGAACCTGCTGTTTGAATGGGTTCATTTACATGTTCCCATCATGCATATGTGGGTTTCCTCTGAGTATTATGGTTTCCACTTACTGTCCAAACACTTGCCAACTTTTTTCCAGGCTTCAGTAAATTTGTGGCTGTCGGTAAGAATTGTTGTCCGTCTCCCTGCACTGGTCCTGCAAAACATATTGTTCATTCTGTCAAGGACATAGCACTGGAATGTAATCCATACCCATTACTGTTGTAATTACTCTGTTGGTACATATGATTAACTATCTATTATTACTATATATCATTACTATCTATCATTACTATCTACTATTACTATCTGTTATTACTATCTATCATTACTATCTGTCATTACTATCTACTATTACTATCTGTCATTACTATCTATTATTACTATCTGTCATTACTATCTATTATTACTATCTGTCATTACTATCTATTATTACTATCTACTATTACTATCTATCATTACTACCTTAGCAGTTACAATGTTGGAATGCGAAAAGCCTGATTTATGTATTATGCCCTCTGCCACATCTCTCTGTTGGTATTTTGATCATTGATGACCTTTGTGCAGTCCGAGAGCAAAACATATGTTTAATCAAATTCCTGCAAGCCGATCAGATAATGAATTTAATATCTGTATATGGTAATGTTTTTACTTTATGTTAATTTATACTGTGTAGAAGATATGCATAGCTACAGTCCTTCTCTCCTCTACTTCGCAGGCCACTTTGTGTATTTGGCGGCTACTCCTGAAGGTCTGAATGGGGATAAAGCTCATATGAGAAGTTTTCTATATAAAGAGTCGAGTGCTATTTGCAAACTGGCCTTCTGGTACTACATTTCCCACAAGGCAACAGGAATCATTCGTCTCTTTTTAAAGGTAAAACAAGTGTTTCTGTTCACACATGATGTAACTTCAGCATGAACTGGATCCACATTCAATTATTATTATTATTATTATTATTATTATTATTATTATTATTACTACTACTACTACTACTACTACTACTACTACTAATAATAATAATAATAATAGCAGACAGTGGTGGCCCGATGATAAGGTGCTGGATTACCGACCCTAAGGTTGGGGGTTCAAGCTCCACTCTCAACAGTTGTCATTGCTGTCCCCCTAGTGCAGCTAACTGGGTTATCAAAGGCCGGCCATTTCTCTCACTGTCTATGGTGGGACGCATGTAAAAGAACCATTATTGACTTTTGTAAAGAGTAGCTGCATATCTGTCAGTGTGTTACCGCCTTGTGAGGGCCTGGCGAGCTGTCCTCACCTAGACTCAGCTGAGATGGGCGCCAGCCTCGCCACAACCCTAAGTAGTTTTAAGCAGTTCAGAAAATTAGTAAATGAATAATAATAATAACAACAACAATAATAATACTCATTCATTTACTAAACTACTTAATTATATTAGGCTCAAGGGAAAGCTAGAGGCAAGGCACACCCTGAACAGCTAACCAGACCAGCAGAAGGCCAACACTCACACAACCATTCACAGTCACAATTACACCTGGCGCAATTTGAAACAGCAAGTTAGTCTAATGTGAACCTCCAGGGAGAACATGCACAGGGAGAACATGCACAGGGAGAACATGCAAACTTCACACAGAATCCACCAAGTCTGGCAATCTAATTAAGGATCTTAATGGTGTAAGGTGGACATGCTAATCATTGCACCACTTTGCTACTCTGATGATGATGATGATGATGATGATGATGATGATGATGATGACTATATTAACAACCCTCTAGTGGCCTGGTGAGTTGTCCAGGGTGTCCACTTGTCATTACCCAGTCAGCTGAGATGGGCACCAACCTCCCTGTGACCTCAATTATAGTGAATCTGTTCAGAAAATGAATAAATAAATGAATGAATGAAATTCCGTACATTATTACTATTACTTGGTACGCTTGGTGTATTTTAATTGAAGCTTACAAGATCCGTTATTCTCCGAATTCTCTGGCTGACAGTAAAAATAAAGATGAAACAGTAAAGTGAAATTAAATGAAGACAGGTAGGAGAATACTTAGTGTGTCATCTGGAAGGAGAGTAGATAAGGAGACTTGGTGGTGGAATGAGGAAGTGCAGGAGTGTGTACAAAGGAAGAGGTTAGCTAAGAAGAAGTGGGACATTGAGAGGACTGAAGAGGGTAAACAAGAGTACAGGGAGACATAGCGTAAGGCGAAGGTAGTGGTGTCAAAGGCCAAAATGAGGGCATATGATGACTTGTATGCTTGGTTGGAAAGTAAAAAGGGAGAAAATGATTTATAGAGGTTGGAACAGCAGAGAAATAGAGATGGGAATGACGTGCAGCAAGTTAGAGTGATTAAGGACAGAGAGGGAAATGTATTAACTGATGACAAAAGTGTGCTGGGAAGATGAAAAGAGTACAGTGATACCTCAGCTCACGAACATAATTGGTTCCCAGAAAGTGTGTGTAAGGCGAAAAGTTCGTCTTCCGAACATTTATTTCCCATAAGAAACCATTAAAATGAGAATAATCCGTTCCCAGGTCCCCATAAAACATAATTTTCGACTAAATAAGCCTTAAAACTACACAAAAATATACCTTATTTTATGTATAATAAATGTGCTATTGTATTGTAATTAAAGAAATAAACTGTACTGTATAATAAAGTCGTTTTATTTACCTTTGTGATGGGAGTTGATGGCTTGATGGAATGTAGTGGGAGGAGGAGGGAGGGAGGGACTTACTGTTTGGAAGGAGTGTTTGGAAACGCCTACTGTTTGGAAACACCCTTAGCCACACACGCACCGTTAATAGCTTCCTTGTTCTTAAGGATGGTAGCAATGGTAGACTTAGCGTACTGGTACTGGGACGCTAAGTCACACAAACGCACACCTCGTTCGTGTTTTTCAATGATCTCCGCCTGTGGTAGGACTTTTTCGGTCCCATAATAGCAAAAGTACACTCAATATGGTCCAAAATGTCTAGCAAACACAAACCACTTCCGCACTCAAAGAAGGGGGGTGACGAACTGTGACACCGTGAGCGTGCGTCAGCTTCTCGTGGCCGCCACCGTGGCGCTGTTCGACCGCGTGGTTTGATTCGTCCGCCAAAAACTAGTTCGTCAGCAGAGACTATATGCTCACAAATTTAATGTTCTTGAGGCGAAAAGTTTGTGAGCTTAAGCGTTCGTCAGCGGAGGTTTTACTGTACTTTGAAGAGCTGATGAATGAGGAAAATGAGAGAGAAAAAAGAGTAGAAGAGGTGACCATCAAGGACCAGGAAGTAGCAAAGATTTGTAAGGGTGAAGTGACGAGAGCATTGAAGAGGATGAATGATGGAAAGGCAGTTGGTCCTGATGACATATCGGTGGAGGTATGTAAGTGTCTAGGAGAGGTAGCAATAGATTTCCTGACAAGAACATTCAACAAGGTCCTGGAGAGTGAGAGGATGCCAGAGGAATTGAGGAGAAGTGTGATGGTGCCCATTTTTAAGAACAAGGGAGACGTGCAGAGTTGTGGCACCTACAGAGGGATAAAGTTGATGAGCCATATGATGAAGTTATGGGAAAGAAGAGTGGAAGCTAGACTAAGGGCAGAGGTCAGCATTTGAGAATGACAGTTTGGTTTCTTGCCAAGAAAGAGCACCACAGATGCAGTGTTTGCCTTGAGGATGTTAATAGAGAAGTACAGAGAAGGTCAGAAGGAGCTGCATTGTGCCTTTGTGGATCTGGAGAAAGCATATGACAGGGTGCTGAGAGAGGAACTGTGGTATTGCATGAGGAAGTCTGGCGTGGCAGAGAAGTATGTTAGAGTGGTGCAGGGCATGTATGAGAGATGTAAGACAGTGGTGAGTTGTGCTGTCGGTGTGACAGAAGAGTTCAAGGTGGATGTTGGACTGAATCAAGGGTCAGCTCTGAGCCCCTTCTTGTTTTCTATGGTGATAGACAGGCTGACAGACGAGGTTAGACAAGATTCCCCATGGACTATGATGTTTTGCAGATGACATTGTGATCGGTAGTGAGAGCAAAGAACAAGTGCAGGAAAATCTAGAGAGGTGGAGGTATGCCCTGGAAAGGAGGAGAATGAAGGTTAGCCTCAGTAAGAGAGATTACATGTGTATGAATGACAAGTACCCCAGAGGAACGGTGAGGTTACAGGGAGTAGAGATAAGGAAGGTGGAGGATTTTAAGTACTTAGGCTCAACAATCCAGAGCAATGGAGAGTGTGGAAAAGAGGTGAAGAAGCGTGTGCAGGCTGGTTGGAATGGTTGGAGAAAAGTGTCCGGTGCGATGTGTGATAGGAGGGTATTGGCAAGAATGAAAGGAAAAGTGTACAAGACGGTGTTGAAGCCAGCGATGTTGTATAGTTTAGAAACAGTGGCCTTGGGGAAAAGACAAGAGGCAGAGCTAGAGGTAGCAGAGATAAAAATGTTGAGGTCCTCTTTGGGAGTAACGAGGATGAATAAGATCCGGAATGAGCACATCAGAGGGACAGCACATGTAAGACGTTTTGGAGACAAAGTCAGCGAGGCTAGATTGAGATGGTTTGGACATGTACAGAGGAGGGATAGTGAGTATATTGGTAGTAGGATGCTGAGGTTGGAATTATCAGGCAGAAGGCCCAGAGGAAGACCAAAGAGACGATTCATGGATGAGGTGAAGGCGGACATGAAGGTAGTTGGTGTAAGAGAAGAAGATGCAAAGGGTAGAGTGAGATGGAGGCAGACGATTCGCTGTGGCGACCCCTGAAGGGAAAAGCCGATATGAAAAGAACGAAGATATATATATATATATATATATATATATATATATATATATATATATACATACAACTGAGCAATGGGGCCTTGCTCATGGGGCCTTGCTCAAGTGCCCAACAATGATGAAATGATGATAGTGGGGATTGAACTGTTGATAATATTTAATATTAAATAGTTATAATAATAACTAATATTTAATATACTAAATGTATCCACAGTGATACCTAACCTTACGAAATTAAACCATTCCAGAAATTGTGTCGTAGCTTGATTTTTTTCGTAAGTTGAGTCGTATTTTACATTTAAAAGGCCTGATTCGATCCAAGGCCCCCAATACTACCCCTAAACCCTTTAAAATTATAAAAGTATACCTTTCAAGCCCTCCTTCTGCTTCAATATCGTACCAATGGTAGACACCTTTGGCCATATTCCTATGCGATATCACTCAACCGCATGCCACGAGCCCGCTTCTTCTTTTCACTCGCACTGGGAATCACTTTCACCTGGAATCACACACACGCGCGTGTGTGTGTGTGTGTGTGTGTATGTGTGTGTGTGTGTGTGTGTGTGTGTGTATGTGTGTGTGTGTGTGTGTGTGTGTGTGTGTGTGCGCGTGTGTTGAACATGTTTTCTTATCAGAGTTATAATCCTTACAAATGTTTATGCAAGCTTAAACGCCTGAGCCAAAAATAAAGTTGTAATGAGCACACTCGAAAAACTCATGAAACAACTCAGTCTTTCACGCGTGTTAGAACTCCGTAACGAACAATGGGTCGAGGGCACACTAAAAACATCGTGATTATTATGGAGATGCAGCTCCCTCCTAGCCAATGGGAGGCCAGAGGGGCGGGATGTTGAGAGATAGTCAATCGGAGAGCTATTCCCGCACTGTTTGAATTTTTGAGATGGCGCGTTTCATAACATGAATTTGTTTCGTATCCAGAGATGGAAATTTTAGGTAAATGCGTTTCATAACCTGGATTTTTCGTTTGGTGGGTCTTTCGTAAAGTGAGCTACCACTGCATATATATATATATATATATATATATATATATATATATATATATATATATACAGATGCTCCCCGACTTAAGTTCATCTGTTTTACGGTTTTTGATTTTACGTTTTTTTTTTTTATATATATATCAGTTATATAGCATGTTACCCTTGTGTTAAGACGTCGTCTCTGTGATCTTTGTGTTTACACTGTTTTGCGGACTTTTTCTAACCCTAAGCAAATAGGGTTTGTCAGAAGCGTAAGCCTACTAGCATGGGTGCAAGTCTCATACACAGAGATGAATTAACTATCTGCTCGGATCGGTGCAATCTACCATGCATACTCATTTAAGCAAAGAGAGTTGTCAAATGAATGAAAACCCGAATCCAGAAAAGAAAGAGAACTCTCTGCTCTGCTGGTGATTCACATCAGTGCAGGCTGAGTACTAAACAAGCTCAACAGCGCCCTTGCTCACTTGAAAGCCCGGAAGTCCATATATCCCACGATTTGTGTCAAGCATAGCAAGTAAACTACTTTCAGTTTTTAGTTTTGGTTTACAAGCAGAAAGATCGTATCATAGAGAATGTTAAAGGTTATATTTGATACTGTCTTTGATATTTGATGAGTGAATTTGATTAAAATTTGTCTGTTTGAAATTATTTTGCTTGAATTTAATTTATTTGAAATTAATGTTGTTATTATTTGATATATTTGATATTATTTTACAATGCTATGTTTATAATAATTGATTTAGGGGTGTTTTATGAGACACGGTATTGGTATTTATGGATGTGTCGTACAATATGAGCGTCATACTGTACGACACTTTTCTCTTACCCACTCATCAACACGGGAAAGACAAAGGAAAATACCATTCAAGTAAGGCCAGCGTGTGTCGACCTTCACAATAAAATAGTCCTTGCCTGCATATGCACATATCTACTGTCAGACGAATCATTAAGAAGTTTAAATCAACCAGAACAGTGATAAACGATGCTGGACGAGGACGCAAGGTCATTTCACCATCATGCACGGTGAGGAGGATGATAAGAGAAATAAAAAGTTCTCCAAACCTCACTGTTAAAGAATCACAACAAAAGGGAACATCTTGTGGTCAAAAAGTTTCCAAAATAACCATCAGAACCCATATACATGACAACAAGCTATTTGGGAAGCTGCTGCGCTTTGGTCAGATGAGACCAAGATAGAGCTTTTTGGCCACAAACACTCTATGTGGCTCTGGTGGAACACAGAAGATGAGAATGCAGAACAGCACCTCATGCCCACGGTGAAGTCCATGGGAGGCTCGGTGGTGCTGTGGCCTGTTTCTCTTCCAGAGGCCCTGGGAACCTTGTTCGGGTGCATGGCATCATGAACGCTTTAAAATACTAGGACATTTTAAATCAAAATCTGGTGGCCCCTGCCAGATCGCTGAAGATGGGTCGTTTCTGGGTCTTTCAGAAAGTTAGTGACTATAACCATGAAGGTCAAATCTATACAGAAATGGTTCACCAGACACAGAATCAAGTTCCTCCAATGGCCATCTCAGTCCCCAGACTCAATCCCATTGAAAACCTGTGGAGTGGAGCGGAAGAGGAGAGTGCAGAGAAGAGGACCAGGTCACTGGATGATGTAGAACGGTCGTGCAAAGAGGAATGGTCAAAGATACAAGAAATTTCATGCTGTGAGGCTGACGTGCTAACCCCATAATTCTATTTTATTCTTCATCGTGATCTCGATCCTCTGGTTCTGGGTTCAGGTCACAAGTTCTATTCTATTTGATTGTGATGAATTTAGTATGTATTTCATACTGGACTCGTGAAGTGTTTTTTACAGTCAAAATGAGAGCTCTATGTCCAGTTTTAGTCACTGTCAGATTTCAACCCTCTTCTGGGTAATCAGAGGATCATAAAGTAGGTTTTCGGCTGTTTTTCAATCTTTCTGAGACAGTTGTGCACTGCCAACATGCCCATGTGTTTATCTGGTCACCCAAACACCAAAGCAGCCTTCTACTACCATCTGGCCCTGCAGTTAGGATGGAAACACTCCCAGACTCTCTGTCTCTGTCTCTCTTTCTCGCTCTGTGTGTGTGTGTGTGTGTGTGTGTGTGTGTGTGTGTGTGTGTGTGTGTGTGTGTGTGTGTGTGTGTGTGTGTGTGTGTGTGCATGTTTAAATTTCATTGTCTTTGTCTTCATGTGACAGAAGTACAATAAGATACAGATTTTGAAGATTAATATGAAATTCATTTTATTTTCTTTTTTTTGTTTGCTTACCTTAAGTAGTCAATAGAATCTTTGAATTCCTTAGCTGTACCCAACAAGCTGCAAAATCTGTTTCTGTTCGATGGTGTTTGGCTGCGAAAATGAGAATTTAAATGCACTATAGTGTATTCACAAGACAATAAAACAACCAGAGAGAGAGAGAGAGAGAGAGAGAGAGAGAGAGAGGGTGGGTGTGGGTGTGTGTGTGTGTGTGTTTGTGTGTGTGTGTCTTCTCTCAGATCCTGCTTTGCATCGATCCAGTAAACCAGATAATTAGAATCAAATGTATTCTACACTGACCCGTGTAAACAGCGAGCGCTTTACTGTGTATTACCTTTTGTGCAACTCATTTCTAACACTAATCCTATACTTTGATATTAAATAACTCTGAGGGTCAGAGGACATTTAAATAGCATTGAGTGTGAATGTAAGTTTTCTTTTATTGATTTCCTAAATCAAGGTTGTTGGATCAATAAGGCCCCCCGTGCAGCCAATGGCCAGCCGTGTCTCTCACTGTCTACAGTGAGCAGTTCATGTAAAAGAACCATCGCTGACTTTCGTCAAGAGGAGCTGTACAGCCGGCAGCATATTTCTGCCATCCGATGGCCTGGCGTACTCTTCCCTCGCCCAGAGTCGGCTGAGATGGGCGCCAGACTCCCCGTAATCCTAATGAGGGTTACGCGGTTCATTCAAATAAATGGATCAGCAAGGACACGAGAGAGCAGCAAACATGATAAAAATGTTCTACAACTATACATATAATGTGCTGAGGTCAGAGGTCAGCCAGGATCAAACATACTATAGTACAGTTAAATAAACACATACACATACACACACACAGACCAAGAGATCATAATGTAATTTTTTTAAGGGCTCTTACTTTATACTGGTCTGTCAGTGCCCATGTGATTCAGGTTACACATGCACTGCTTCACTTATAAAGCTCTCAAAGTTCAACCTCAAGATCGGCTGTTTGTTTGCACTTAAGATTTGTCTACAGCTATAATATTTCTCTCAACACTGCAGGAGACTAAACTTCACCCTGAAGCATTGGCTCTATAGTGCCCATTACAGCACAATTAATTTGTAGCCTTTGCTAGATGAATAAGAAGTATGGGTCTCCTGCCTCGTGCTGTAGGATGCCTTGGCTTGGATTTGAATCCCTTCTTCTTCTTTTCCTTTCGGCTGTTCCCTTCAGGGGTCGCCACAGCGAATCATCCGCCTCCATCTCACCCTGTCCTCTGCATCTTCTTCTCTTATCCAACGACCTTCATGTCTTCCTTCACATCCATAAATCTCTTCTTTGGTCTTCCTCTAGGCCTTCTGCCTGGTAGTTCCAACCTCAGCATCCTACTGCCGATATACTCACTATCCCTCCTCTGTACATGTCCAAACCATCTCAATCTAGCCTCTCTGACTTTGTCTCCAAAACATCTTATATGGGCTGTCCCTCTGATGTTCTCATTTCTGATCCTATTCATCCTCGTTACTCCCAAAGAGAACCTCAACATTTTCAGAAAATAAAAATTCACATCTTGGTATTTCTTGCTATTTTATGTTTTAAAAATACTATTAAATATAAATAAATACTTATAAAAATAACCAACACTGCAGTACTTCATGGCTGCTTACCAAGGGGCAACAATTATGCACCATTCGATTTACTTTGGATTAGCAATTTGCAGCCGATATGGTTAATCTTACTCTCGTCGAAGGGAGGCTGGTGCCTCTCTCAGCTGTCATTGGGCGAAGGCGTGGTGAACCCCGAAGAGATCGCCAGATCATCTTAGGCAACACGCATACAACAATTCACCCTCAAGGGATGATTTGGAGGACCTGGTCAGCTAAATCTGCATGTCTTTGCACTGTGGGAGGAAACCAGAGTACAAAAGGAGGCCCATCCGAGCACAGCGAGAACATATAAACTTCACACAGAAATGTTGAGAGCCCCGAAATCGAATCCTTCTTGCTGTGTGCTGGACATGCTAACCGCTACACCACCGTACCGCAGATTGAAATACAGTGTTTAGTAAGATTATTACACCACCTGTTTTTTTTTTTTGGGGGGGTCCCATTTTCTTCTTAATTTTAGTCATATCCAATTCTTACCATTCAGGAATTGCTTTCATTATCACATGATCATCACCATCCAGGGAGGGGTGAAAGCATGCACACGCCCCCTCTGTGACATGCGATGCTAGCCACCCTCCTCTTTTCGAACTGCTGAGCCATGGGTATTTGGGGCCGGTCTAACACACTCGGAGGTAAAGAGAATGAGCTCACAGATGCCTATGATTAGCTGCTGATCACTGTGAGTGACAGGGAGATGAGCGTATGCCATCCCTCCCTTCCATAAGAGGTCGACCAATCAGCATTCATGGACTCTCGGTCATGAAAATACTAATACAAAATATATGTGTTGATTGTTTGAAGAAGGAAAAATGAACAAATCAGTTGGGTGTAAAATGCAAAAAAATCAACAGAAGCTTGTAGTAGGCATTGTGTTTAAAACTGTGTGTAACGGTTTCCAGACTCATCAAGGCATCCACCTTTAGGCAATCAAGTCGATTCCATATTTCTAACGGGCCAGATTGGTTTTTCTTGTTCAAAATTACTACATGAATTCGGTAATGGTTTGTATGATGAATGAATATATTTACTATTATGATTCGTTATCACTGGTAAAAGGTACGACAGCACTTCAGTGTGATGGAAATCACAGGAAAGAAATACATGAAAAACAAAAGCCAGATGAATAACGCAATACGTGAGTATAAACCTCATTGTAGCATTATGGGTAGGTTTTAGAATATATAACACAACCCATTCAGTTAAAATGGCTACAATGCATTTTGATCATGCTGTATTGATATTTAACTCATTCATGCATTCATTTTCTGTAACCGCTTAATCCTAATTAGGGTCACAGGGAGGCTAGCGCCCATCCCAATGGACTCCGGGTGAAAATAGAGTACACCCTGGACAGCTCACCAGGCCATCGCAGGGCAGAAACACACTGATGGCTATGCATCTACTCTTGTCGAAAGTCAGCAATTGTTCTTTTACATGAATTTCCCACCATAGACAGTGAGAGGCATGGCCGGCCTTTGATAACCCAGTTAGCTGCACTGGAGGGACAGTGACAACCCATTGAGAGTGGGGCTTGAACCCCCAACTTTAGGATCTGTGAACCAGCGCCTTTACCACCAGACCACCACTGCCTAATTTTCATTCAATTAATTCATTTTCAAAGCCACTAAATCCTAATTAGGATCAAGGGCAGGCTGGTGTCCATCTCAGCCGAATCTGGGGTACATCCAGGAAAGCTCACCAGGCCATGATAGGGCCAACTCTCTCACAACCATGCACACACACACACACACACACACACACACACACACACACACACACAAACACACACACACACACACACACACACACACACACACACACACACACACACAAACACACACCTAGGGCGATTTGGAACAACCAATGAGCTTACTGTTCATGTTTTTGGACTGTAGGAGCAAACCAAAGAACCCAGAAGAACCCCACACAAGCATGGAGAAAATATACAAACTACAAACAGAAACATCCAAGCCCGGCAATCGAACCCAGACCTTCTTGCTGTGATGCAGCTTTGCTCACTACTATGCCACCATTGGCTTAATATTTCCATTTATTTATTTATTTATTTATTTTTTCGCGTGGGCTTGTTTTTTTCCTAAATCATGAGACCGTTATATAAAATAGATAAACTTAATGCTTCGAAATAGTTATAAGGAAGGTTGGCTATAACCCTATTTCAAAAAAGTGGTGTTCTGTGTAAAATATAAATAAAAACAATAAAATCATGTTTCGAATTCCAGAAGCTCATAAAATGGAAAATTATTTCAAAATACACTGCATTCGATGTAATAAGCGCCCTGCTCCAATAAGGCCCCCTTACGTCTAATAACCGCCCATGTGTACTGGGAGCAAAATCGTAGACCAACCTTACCAATTTTATTCGATCAGTCTCTGTAACAGTAAAATGAGGGGGTTCAGTGGCTGTAAAAGTGAGTTTACACGGTATTTCAAGACCCCCTGCCACTGGGGAATTTTTATAAGTTTCATCAGTAACAACACATTTGATTGTTCCACTGTGCTTTTAAAAACAGGAAAATATTTTGCTGTGTTCTCTTAGTAAATGTCCAACTACCGATGAACCATTAGAAACTGCGACAGCAAAACTATGGGATGCTCTGAATGAATGGAGCGATGAGCCAGATATGGACCTATCAGGTCCATCACCAGAAAGTGATGACGAGTATTTTTCACCCGATTCTCCTTCTCACTAACTTAATAGATTTAAAGACTTTCTTGGCCATGTGCTTTTGTTTATGTTCTTGTTGAGTAGTTCAACATGCCATGTGCTACAGTTGACATTCATGTTGATTGGCTCAAATCAAACCCACAAATGCAGGTTAAAGCTCCATCATACAAAGAAGAAGCACCATGTGAACACCATCCTGAAAGGTTGTTTAAAATAAACTGGGGACAAGTGAAACTGTTATGTTTTCCGATTAATCTCCCGTTTTCCTGATGGTTCGGTTCCGGCACTTCCTACGGATCATGAAAATCCAAGAGTTATTGACGCGGTTTTAAAACTGTATGTATGATATTACATACATTAAAATCTTCTTCTTTCTTCTTTTACTTTCGGCTGCTCCCTTCAGGGGTCGGCACAGCAAATCATCCGCCTCCACCTCACCCTGTCCTCCGCATCTTCTTTTCTGACTCCAACGACCTTCATGTCTTCCTTCACCACATCCATAAATCTCTTCTTTGGTCTTCCTCGAGGCCTTCTGCCTGGTAGTTCCAACCTCAGCATCCTACTGCCAATATACTCACTATCCCTCCTCTGTACATGTCCAAACCATCTCAATCTAGCCTCTCTGACTTTGTCTCCAAAACATCTCACATGGGCTGTCCCTCTGATATACTCATTTCTGATCCTATCCATCCTCGTTACTCCCAGAGAGAACCTCAACATTTTCATCTCCGCTACCTCCAGCTCTGCCTCCTGCCTTTTCCTCAGCGCCACTGTTTCTAAACCATACAACATCGCTGGTCTCACCACCGTCTTGTACACTTTTCCCTTCATTCTTGCTGACACTCTCCTATCACACATCACACCGGACACTTTTCTCCAACCATTCCAGCCTGCCTGCACACGCTTCTTCACCTCTTTTCCACACTCTCCATTGCTCTGGATTGTTGAGCCTAAGTACTTAAAATCCTCCACCTTCGTTTTCTCTGCTCCCTGTAACATCACCGTTCCTCCTGGGTCCTTCTCATTCACACACATGTATTCTGATTTTCTGAGGCTAACCTTCATTCCTCTCCTTTCCAGGGCATACCTCCACCTCTCTAGATTTTCCTGCACTTGTTCTCTGCTCTCACTACAGATCACAATGTCATCTGCAAACATCAGAGTCCATGGAGATTCTTGTCTCACCTCGTCTGTCAGCCTGTCCATCACCATAGCAAACAAGAAGGGGCTCAGAGCTGACCCTTGATGCAGTCCCACCTCCACCTTGAATTCGTTGGTCACACCGACAGCACACCTCACCACTGTCTTACATCTCTCATACATGTCCTGCACTACTCAGTGCCCATCTCAGCCAACTCTGGGCAAGAGCAGAGTGTCACCCTGGACGGCTTGCCAGGCCATCACAGGGCGGAAACACGCTGACGGCTAAGCAGCTCTTCTTGTTGAAGGTCAGCAATTGTTCTTTTACATGAACCTCACACCACAGACAGTGAGAGACATGGTCAGCCTTTGATAACCCATTTAGCTGCACTGGGGGCTGGGGGCTGGGGGGGGGGGGGGCAGTGACAACTTGTTGACAGTGGGGCTTGAACTTTCAACCTTGGAAGCGGTAATCCAGCACCTTTAACCACCAGGCCATCACTGCCATAAAGTCACTCCATTGAAGACCAAAATTTAAATTTGTCTGCTGTCGCTGATCCATACCTTGTGGAGAGCTTTTCAGCAAAACTAATTTCGATGTAATTGTTGGAGCAAAGTTTTAGGATATTTTAGGAGTTCAGAATTAGTGACCATGCCCAATCATGAGTGCTTGTTAAGCATTATTCACTTGGGATAATGTATTATTGCTTATTCAAAATATTTTCTCATTTGTGATTGGTGGTAAGGCCACCAGCTAAACCCTGGTATTCTTTTACAAGCTGATTTATATTATTATTATTATTATTATTATTATTATTATTATTATTATTATTATTGACATCAGTGCATGCTCATCATAAATAATTTACAAGATAGTTTTCTAGTATATTTTACAGCAAAGCACTCCAAGCTGTGAAACTTTTCATTTATTTATTTCTTTACTTTAACTATTTATGGTATTGTGAGCCATATCTGATATCTGGGCAGTTCTAACAACAACCAAGGCAGTGGCACAAAGTTCTCTCGCCCAGCAGTGCTGCCTCCAGGGTTTAGCCTGTCTATCTTGTTCTTTATCTTCGTTGGTCCTCTCCCCGTCCTCCAAGTGTGCTGCTCAAAACAAGCGGGTAAACACTGTATTTTGATATTTTTTTGTTAATTTAATTGAATTGCGATGAACACGTGAACATGAACACATTTTGAATAACGAAGAACATTATTGGAGAATTTGCCTTTTGTGTTAATGTGCAGAATTGTTCAGATCTTGGAATAATTTGGCCTCTGCAGATAAGATGAGATAAGATACAGCTTTATTAATCTCACAATGGAGAAATTCACTGTTACAGGCTCTTGAGGTATCATCAGTAGGGGGTGCAAAAATATATACATATACAAACAAACATACACACATACATATATATTATATAAGTAAATAAATAAATAGATACATAAATAGTATAAATTAACAAACAATAAAAGAAAAGAAGGGAACGGCTTTGTAGACTGGCCTATATTCAAGTGTAATGTATCTGAGTGCAGAGTAGATGGGTTGATATGGTTCACAGTCAGTGGGGTAGATGTGGTTGATTAAAGTGCACGGGGTTTTTATTGCACATAACCGGTATTTTCACAGACAGTTACAAAGTGGCGTTGTACAGTCTGACAGCGGTGGGAATGAACGACCTGCGGTAGCGCTCCTTCCTGCACTGAGGATGTCTCAGTCGTCCACTGAAGGAGCTACTCAGCTTCTCTACAGTCTGGTGCAGTGGGTGAGAGCTGTTGACCATGATGGATGTGAGCTTTGTTACCATCCTCCTCTCACTCACCTCCTCCACAGAGTCCGGTGGGCAGCCGAGGACAGAGCTGGCCCTCCTGACCAGCTTGTTCAGTCTCTTTCTGTCCCACTCTGTGCTGCCCGGGGCCCAGCAGAGATAACAACCTCTCCATGTTACCTCAACATCATCCCCTTTAATAATAGTACATCCCTTGCATAGTAGAGCTGTAGGGCTGGTGGCGTACTGGTTATGGTGCTGGACTCATGATCAGGAGGTTGTCTGTTTGAATCCTAGTTAGACCCCAACTGTGCTAAGACCCCTGGGCATGGTCTTAAGCACTAGTGTGCCTCTGTTCACCCAGCAGGATAAATGGGTACCAGTAAAAATATACTGGGAAGGTAACCTGTGATGGACTAGCTTCCCATCCAGGAGGAGTTGAACTCCTGGTCACTTCATGCTATGGAAACCGCGGATAAGCACCGGCCTGATGAGCCGCTAGGTTCGGGTGTATAAAGCCCACATTAGCTTACCTTTACATTATCGTGTGTGTTACACCTTTCTTAAAATTCTGACTGTTTCAGACAGCAGAGTTTTGCGATGCTTTGAGTGTTACATACAAATCAACTCTTACTTAGTAGCTTGCAAATGTTAAGTGTGTACAGAAGGATTCGATTTTATTTAACATTTATACATTATTAGATGTCTCCCCACGACCCTGATGGACAAGTACTAAGGATAATAGATGGAGTTTAGACAAAGTTTTGATTTTTGCCTGTCACGTGTGATCAGACAGAGAATGAGCTGAGGGAGCTGTGGATGGAGCAGAGGATGATGCACGAGTGGAGAAGAGCTGAGGTGCCTCTGAGGAACTTGAGGAACTTCAAACTCATCTTTGAGATAGTGCGTGCGAGAGACGTAAGCGGCGGAGCTGCACTAGATGATTTGCAGTTCATCAACTGTGCCCGCAGTAAGAACACACACACACACACACACACACACACACACACACACACACACACACACACACACACACACACACACACACACACACCATAGTGTACTACCTCATATATCATTGTTTCTCAGTTCAGTGGTTTCAAGCTTTTCCCTGCTCCCAGAACACCTTATTTAATTTATCGAGCTCATTAGACAGTAACTATCTGATCTGATGAGTTGAATCAGCTGAGCTAAATCATTAAAAAGTACAGCACAAACTTACACCATAACTGGAATTTTAGTGTTAGACTCAAGCCCCGGAGGTTCACAACACTAACTGCAATCAGCATTCTGACTCATTTAGCATATATGGCTCATCTACTAATTTCCAAGGACGTTGTGGTCGGTTTGTTGTTCAAAGATTTTTAAGCACGGAAGGGCAAGACAACAGAGAGTGGAGGAAGACGGCTAAGTGCCATCAGGTGTAATTCTTGATATAAAATTGAAGAAAATATGCGTCGCTGTCGAGTTGTGGTGCAGACAGAAAATGAAAAACAATGTATACAGACCAGTGCGGTTAGTATATGTCCCTTAGACATCTGGGTGAGTGTGGGTAGCCTTCAGGAACATATCAGTCAAGTTCATGTAGCGCATAAACTCATTCATTCATTTCCTGAACCGCTTAATCCTAATTAGGGTCACAGAAAGGCTTACACCCATCTCAGCCGACTCTAGGCGAGGGCAGAGTACACCCTGGACAGCTCGCCAGGCTATCGCAGAGCAGAAAGTTAGCAATGGTTCTTTTACAGCCTCACACCATAGACAGTGAGAGACATGGCCGGCCTTTGGTGACCCGGTTAGCTGCACTGGGGGGACAGTGACAAGTGATCCGGCGCCCTTTACCACCAGGCCGCCGCTGCCACCTAGCACATATACTATGGTGACATATTCAAAGAAAGTATTACCTGTTTGAATATCCCTGAAGTCATTCCGTACTTTGTATTCATGCCATGACTTGCGGGACTCTTTGGGAAGCTTCCAGCAGTGGTTATTACAATATCATCTCACTTGCTTAATTAGCTGATTATAAAAACGCAATTCTCTTAAAGTGTACACACCTTAACATTTGGACACCTCCGTATAATAGAAGACGTGTGAATTTTTAATAACATGGAAGAGCTAAAAGCTAATAATGAAAGTTTCAAAGGAAATCTAAAGAAAGCTTTCAGGGAAAGAGCTGTTTACATTTATACTTTTAATTCAGTGACTTACAGATTCCAGTTATTTTCTTTACCGTTATACGTGACCCAGGTGGAAAGTATATCATTTTACTTTATTCGTATACTTCAGTATAATTTTACTGGATTTGCTTGATGTTTTATGAATTACTCTTACCAAGTACTTGTACTCAAACTGATGCAATTTTGAAGAAAATAACTTTTTCCCATAACATGTTTATTTACTGTTGTTCTTAAGCCACTGTGGTACCTTGTCTAATGAATTTAATCCATTCTGAGGGCGAGCTGAAAGATGAAACAATATGCAGAAACAGAATTTTAGATGAAACAATTATGCAGATAACAAATATCAGAAACCCAATTAATCCGTTCCAACCTCCTCCCAAACGCATATAACCTGCCACAAACACGTACATTTCACCGAATATATTAAAGATAAACATGTAAAAACAATCAATATTTCATCATAATTATACATGTATAGGGATCTGTCACTTTCCACGGTTAATTGGGACCGAGACCCCCATCCACCCCCTCCCTCACCAAATTCAAAAAGTGAGTGAGTGAGTGAGTGAGCAAGCGAACGAGCGAGTGAGTGAGTGAGTCAATGGGTTAATGAGTAAGTGAGTGAGTGAGTGAGTGAGTGAGTGAGTGAGTGAGTGAGTGAATGAGTGAGTGAGTGAGTGAGTGAGTGAGTGAGTGAGTGAGTGAGTGAGTGAGTGAGTGAGTGAGTGAGTGAGTGAGTGAGTGAGTGAGTGGGTGAGTGAGTGAGTGAGTGAGTGAGTGAGTCAGTGGGTGAGTGAGTGAGTGGGTGAGTGAGTGAGTGGGTGAATGGGTGAGTGAGTGTTTTGCTGTTACAGTTGGGGCTGTTAATCCAGAGGATTGTGCAGTATTGAGTCAGTGATTGAGCTGTGAATTCTCTGTTATATGAGAGTATTCTGCATTATTTGAAAGACATGCGCTCTTAGATTCATCGCTGTCACCAAAATGAAAGTTCATCCCTTTTGGGGAATATTCTGTGACTTCACTTTGCGTTTGGTGCAGAATTGTTAATTGTAATGTTATTGATTGGATGGTTTGTTTCGGTTAATTCAATGATAGATTTATGTGGCCAGAAAACATATTGTGATTTGATATTTTCAGTCAGAACAGTGTACAGTATTTGTTTGCAGAAAGTTCAATAAGTTGTGTTTTAGACCACATATGATAGTTTAGTTTTCACATACAGTGCAGTATACACATTATTCTCTCAATTCAAAACATGAACATTTTTAAATACTTGAGTGCATTTAAAAGTAGTAAACATTTAGCTTGTCGCAAAAACAAACAAACAAACAAACAAACAAGCAAACAAACAAAAACAGTGTTGTACATAGCCCTGCCTCTGTGAATTCAACACTAATGAAGTGATTCATTTCGTGATTCACACAACAATTTCCCAGCCAATCAGGAGCAGGAGCTCTTATGAATGATCACAAAGGCCTCTGTTGCTGATTGGCTGTTGCTGGGGGTGGGGTGATGTCGTTAATCAATGACTCCCCTTGAAGTCGAATCTCTCTATACCTTTGTGAGTATATGTACCATGCACACACCTCCATGGAGACACATGTGCTGAACATCTCGATATCTGTGTTTACTGCACACTGAAGTGTTCATTTATTTTTTTCTCTCCTTCTTGCTGTCTTAATTGCAAAATACATTCATTCCTTCGTTTTCTGACCCGCTGAACCTTAACGTGACCGACAGCAGTCATTTATGACCCCAGGTGTATTTTATTGTGTTTAACTTTAATGATATCAAAGAGAAACTTCTAGTTTTTTGATGAAATTGTATGTTGATGTGTGACCTAAAGTTCTCTGGTTTTGTTTGTAATTTTTAGGTGATTTTACTCTTCAGGTAAAATAAATTTCTCAGGGGTCATTAATGATCCCGTAGTAAGACACCGGGTTAATGTTGGGGACGGTGTTGAATCCTGCATGCTGTTAGGACACGGTATTAATATTCTGCTTTGTTTTAGGATGATCATGGCAGGTAGATCTTAGCAGCATTTGGTGTAGCTGAGATATTGAGACTTGAAGTTTTGAATGTTAAGTTCGTAAGTTCAACATTCAACTGCTTTTCGGGACAGACTGTCGTAGCAGTTACCCAGAACTTCATCATCATTTTCTGTACCCGCTTAATCCTAATTTGGGTCGCGGGGAGGCTGGTGCCCATCCCAGCCAACTTCGGGTGAGGGCAGAGTACACCCTGGACAGCTCGCCAGGCCATCACAGGGCGGAAACACACCGACGGCTTTGCAGCTACTCTTGTCGAAAGTCAGCAATGTTTTTTTTACACACCTCACACCATAGACAGTGAGAGACATGGCCGGCCTTTGATAACCCAGTTAGCTCCACTGGGTAGGGGCAGTGACAACCTTGTGCAGAGTGGGACTCGAACCCCCAACCTTTGGATCAGCGATCCAGCACCCTACCCAGAACTTTGATAGGATTTTTTTTGTCGTTATTGTTCTTATATTGTAGTTCTCTTTAAATTTTTGAAATCAATAAAGTGTGTAAATGCAAAAGTAGTCTCTATGTATTCATAATAAAGCACGTTTAATTACATTTAATATAACATTGACTGATGTCATTATTTGAAGTAAACTGTTGCTTGTTTCACGCTGGAGTCAAAATTCCCCCGGCTGGTCATTCATTTATGTAAAATATATCGGTCACGTGAAGGTTAACACAAATATGCTGGGAGGCTGGCGAGGGTGGAGGGCAGAGTATACTCTGGACAGTTCACCAGGCCGTTGCAGGTCAAAAACACACTGACGGCAATGCAATGGCCTATTCTTTTCTAACAACAGCGATGGTTCTTTAACATGCGTCTCCGACTGACTGTGAAAGACATGGCCGGCCTTTGATAACCCAGTTAGCTGCACTGGGGACGACTGTAAAATCCCAAAGGCATTCAAGAGCATAATGAAGACAGTCTTCAGCTCTCTACAGCTCTTCTTCTGAAGCTCATTTAGTGTCCACTGTGTGTGTGTGTGTGTGTGTGTGTGTGTGTGTGTGTGTGTGTGTGTGTGTGTGTGTGTGTGTCGGAGAGAGAGAGAGAATGAGAGATAGATGTTGCTAATGGGGTATTAAGGAATTAATTCAATGTTTTTGAGTGAGATGTGCAGGTATACCTCGACTTAAGTTGTTTTCAATTATACATCAGTTTTCAAAAAAAAAAATTTGAAAAAAATAAATAAATAAAGTTTACATCATTATAACCATATGATTGCGCCCCATTATTTACTGAATTAGTGGCAGAACCAGCAAATTATACATATGCATCTTCATGACATCACTGGCACATGATTCAAATACAGCCAATGGCTGACAGCTTTTGTTTCTCCCTCCAGCTGATTGGTTGCAGATGATGTGTACACCTCTTTGTTTCTTCTTCGCATATGTCATCAAGGTGATTGCTTGAATTATGAATTCACGTTTTTTCGTGTGTTTTTAATGATTATTTAAGTGCAATGATGTCACTCAAACGCCCCGTATCTTCTCTAGCTTCTGGTGTGGAGCCTAAGCGCTTTATTTATTCATAAACATTATCACAGTACAAAATTAAAAAGTTTTTACTTAATCATTACTACATTTTACTGCATTATTACTGGATTAATGAGGAAGACTGTCTATAGAATGTGTTTAACAAGCAGATTTTAGCGCATGGAATATCATACAAACCGCGTCAATAATTCACGGATTTCCGGGATCCGCGGGAAGGGGAGGAACGTAACCGCCGCAAATAAAGGGGGCTTTCTGTATATTATATTTAGTATATTAAATAGTGTGTGTGTGTGTGTGTGTGTGTGTGTGTGTGTGTATATGTGTGTGTGTGTGTGTGTGTGTGTGTGTGTTAGTGTGTGTGTGTGCGTTGAAAAATATTGTGCAAATAAATTTGGCGTAACCCGGCCTAGGCTAGCCTAGAAACAAGCTAATTCGAGTTAAGTCATTTTTGACTTACGCCGTCTCTCCTGGAACCAATTACCAACCTAGGCTGAGGTATACCTGTACATATTTTCCTTATATAACTTATAATAGAAATTGTAACTGATTATAATGAAGATAAAAGGTATTGTATGTGTTTTTGGCCTGAGCCTCGAAAGTCTCAGGTAATTTTACTGCTGCTCAGTAACATCATTCAGCCTTGATCTCATACTTCTGCTGTTTCTGGTTCTTTTGTTTTCTAAGGTATGATGTGCTTTTTTTTTTTTTATCAGCACTTATGTGGTGTGTGTGTGTGTGTGTGTGTGTGTGTGTGTGTGTGTGTGTGTGTGTGTGTGTGTGTGTGTGTGAGAGAGAGAGAGAGAGAGAGAGAGAGAGAGAGAGAGAGAGACAGTGCACTGGAGGCTTGTGTAATTTGGTTGAAAATACTAAAGGATAATGGAATTCCTAGAAATCCCAGAGAAGCCTAATGTCTCGTGTCGTGAAGTTTGATTTCCTGCAGAGCACTGATGTATGGTGCGATAATAAGTAATGCATTGTTGCAGGAACCATGCTAGTCCTACAAGAAAGTACAGGATGCAAACGTTGTTAATCAGAAGACTTTCCTGCCTGATTTACAGAAAATTAATCAATTGCATAATTGATGAGTCCAATATAATTGATCAGCCACAACACACCCCATACATGTTCATGTATATCAACATTCCCGCCTGCATATGTATGTGTGTGTGTGTGTGTGTGTCAGTCTGGAGATAGCCAGCCATTCTTACATGTGCATTGTAGGACTAATGTCAGCATGACAAGACTGTACTAGCCAATTGCAGTCAAAGACAAAGTTCATGCTGTAGAAGTCACCAGACTATTGTGGGGTGTCGCACACATAACTATTCATACTCACAGTCCAACCTATTGGCAATCTGAAATATTCAGTTAATCTAATGCATATGTCTTTGGAATGTGGGCGGAAACTGGAGAACTCAGAAGAAACCCACGCAAGCACAAAGAAAATGTGCAGACAGCACACAGGAACACCCTCGTCTCGCACGTGGCTTGGACCCTGGACCTTCTTGCTGTGAGGCAGAAGCACTAAACAGTATGCAACAGTGCCACCTCTTTATTTAAAAGCTACACAATCATACTTATTTATTTGGTTTGTGAAGGTTATATATTCTCCATATATGATTACTGAGCTGCATTAATAATTAAATCAGTACAAGGGCCTCACAGCTAAAGTGAGGAATAAGACATGGACAGTTGTGTCTGTATTTTATTTATATTATGTACATATTACAGGTGAAACACATCCTGGCTCTTGCCCTGAAGCCAATGATTTTGTTTGCCCCAATGGCAACTGCATCGTTTCCAGTCTAGTGTGTGACAATAAGGCCGACTGTGCTGACGGATCTGATGAGCTGGATTGCGGTGAGTGGATTTTCTCTGCCCTGTTTAACTAAACCTGGAATAGCAGACCTGTTAGATTATGCTACGCTAACAGCCTTAAAGTGAATGGGAAGAGCACCTGAGCATTTTTGTTTTCTTTCATACTGGGATCAGAGACCGAACAGATTCAGAACAAATTACTCAAACGGTGTACTGAAGGGAAAACTTTAGACACACAATACACTTTAAAGAGAATGAGTCGTATTAATCAAGCTGGAAATCAATGGAGTGCCTATAAATGAACCATTAATTTGCGGGAGTATTTATATTTGAGGAAATAATGTAAATTTTGAGAAAACAAAACTTTGAATATTCTTAATGCTCAAATCTGATGCTTTAACTGATGTAAAAATAAAGAGTATATATTATATATGTACATACACACACACTTTATTTTTATATAAGTTGAAGCATGAAATTTGTGTGTGTGTGTATGTGTGTGTGTGTGTGTGTGTGTGTGTGTGTGTGTGTGTGTGTGTATATATATATATATATATATATATATATATATATATATATATATATATAAACAAAAATAAAAGGACAGGACAAAGACTTTCTATTGAAACTCCATTTATCACTACAGATCTGTTTCGAGGGGTGGTGAAACCATCCTCTCTCTTCAGGTGATTATAGAAGAATGATTACAAAGTGCTGGGGGAGGTACTATGTCGATGAACATGGCGTCCTCTAAATGGGGTGGCGTTCATTATGTATTCGGGGGCGGGTTCTTTTAAATATCGATACATGCATATATGTGCATACATTAGTTTTTCTTATGCCCGTGGACTCATATATGTACACACTTAAAAGAACCCACCCCCGAATACATAATGAACGCCACCCCATCTAGAGGACGCCATGTTCATCGACATAGTACCTCCCCCAGCACTTTGTAATCATTCTTGTATAATCACCTGAAGAGAGAGGATGGTTTCACCACCCATCGAAATAGATCTGTAGTGATAAATGGAGTTTCAATAGAAAGTCTTTGTCCTGTCCTTTTATTTTTGTTATTTGCTCTACCAAAAAGTATTGAGCACTCTCCTACGGAAGGATCTACTCAGAAAATCATATATATATATATATATATATATATATATATATATATGTGCACGCGTGTGTGTGTGTGTGTATATATATATATATATATATGCAGGCGGTCCTCGATTTACGATAGTTCCACTTTACAACACCACTAAATATATGTACGTGAAAAAATACAGAAGGAGTCGAAGTTATGCTGCTCTGTTCGTAAGCTCAATGCGTTCTAGTTTTTGACACGGAGTGCATATGAATACAGCTACGCGGTGCTACCTGGTGCTACGCAGTCATCAGCATTGTCCATTTTGTCTCAAGACGCGTCGGCGTGTAGATTGTCCGTGTTTGTGGTCATTTTTCACATCATGGTGACAAAAAAGAAAGGAGGATCTTCTGGCAAAGCTGGTCCAGCCAGAGGAAAGCCATTACGATGGAAATGAAACTCGATATTATTAAAAGGTCGGAGAAAAATATATTTATTTTCTAATAGTTGAAATGTCTATTTTAATTGTCTGTACTTTTTTCCCATGAACATGAAGTATGAAATCTCATTCAGCTTTTCATTTTCTCAGGGGTCGCCACAGTGTGTGTGTGTGTGTGTGTGTGTGTATGAATGTGTGTGTGTGTGTGTGTGTGTTTGAGGGAACGCGCATCTGTGTGTGTGTGTGTGTGTGTGTGTGTGTTTGTTCAAGGTTGACCTATTACAGTACTTTGTTCACTAAAGTGTACTAATAATTTTGGAGGTATCTTAATGGATTGTTCATTACATTTGTATAAGGGCATCACTTGCTCAGGGCAATGGAACCATGTACTATGTTCATATTGTGTAAGCAATGACTTCTCTTTTATTAAATGCATTAGATGGCCTGGCAGGAGCCTGTAACTTCAACATGCCCGAGGATCAGTTAGAGGTGGCGTGTAAACTGGTGCAAGATCAGAATGATGACTTTGACTGGCAGATTGGGCGTGGCACAAACCATCAAGGAATTGGACCATCCGATGATCACAGCCCTGGTATGTGTTACAACCAGAGCAAACTTTAAACTCATTCAATCATTTGTCGAACTGCTTAATCCTACTAGGAGATCACAAGTTCCAATCCGATTTAATGCCACAGCCGTCCGGGGATAGCGGCCGATTCATCATTCATTTTCTTCTTCTTCTTTCCCTTTCGGCTGTTCCCTTCAGGGGTTCGCCACAGCGAATCATCTGCCTCCATCTCACCCTATCCTTTGCATCTTCTTCTCTTATACCAGCTACCTTCATGTCCTCCTTCACTACATCCATGAATCGTCTCTTTGGTCTTCCTCGAGGCCTTCTGCCTGGTAGTTCCAGCCTCAGCATCCTACTACCGATATACTCACTATCCCTCCTCTGTACATGTCCAAACCATCTCAATCTAGCCTCTCTGACTTTTTCTCCAAAATCTCTTACATGTGCTGTCCCTCTGATGGACTCTTTCCTGATCCTATCCATCCTCGTTACTCCCAAAGAGAACCTCAACATTTTCATCTCTGCTACCTCCAGCTCTGCCTCCTGTCTTTTCCCCAGGGCCACTGTTTCTAAACCATACAACATCGCTGGCCTCAACACCGTCTTGTCTACTTTTCCCTTCATTCTTGCCGATACTCTCCTATCACACATCACACCGGACACTTTTCTCCAACCATTCCAATCTGCCTGCACGCGCTTCTTCACCTCTTTTCCACACTCTCCACTGCTCTGGATTGTTGAGCCTAAGTACTTAAAATCCTCCACCTTCTTTATCTCTTCTTCCTGTAACCTCACCGTTCCTCTTGGGTCCTTGTCGTTCACACACATGTATTCTGTCTTACTGAGGCTAATCTTCATTCCCCTCCTTTCCAGGGCATACCTCCACCTCTCTAGATTTTCCTCCACTTGTTCTCTGCTCTCACTACACATCACAATGTCATCTGCAAACATTGTTTAATCCTAATTAGATTCAAGGGAAGCTCTCGCCCATCTCAGCCGACTCTGTGTGAGGGCGGTGTACACCCTAAACAGCTCTCCGGGCCATGGCAGGGCCAACACTCACACAACCAACATGGCCAGGGGTCCATGTAAGCTAATTGGTCGAGCTCTAATGGGAGGGAGGGACAACATGTGTTGCTTCTCGGTTACTCACAGCGATCATGCCAATCATGGGTGTCTGCGAGCTCATTCCTATGAGCTCATTCCTATGAGGGTGCAGATAGCGCTTTCCCTCCAAGTATATTAGACCACCCCCAAAATATACATGGAACCACAATTCGCAAAGAGACGGGTGTCTAGCATTGCATGTCATGCAGGGGTCATGTGCATGCTGCATGCTTTCGTCCCTCTCAGGTCGTGGGTGGTCATGTGACAGGGAAGGAAATACCTGATAGGTGGGAATTGGATACGAATAATTTAGGGAGAAAATGGAGGAGGGGGGGGGGGGTGTCCAAAAAAAGAAAAGAATATATCACAATATTTTTACATTATATGTTATTTTAACTAGGCTGTAAAGCTGTCAGCGTGTTTCCGCCCTGCGATGGCCTGGCATCCTGTCCAGGGTGTACTCTGTCCTCGCCCAGAATCGGCTGGGATGGGTGCCAGCCTCCCTGCAACCCTAAATTAGTATTAAGCGATTACAGACAATGAACTGAACTGAACTGTTATTTTTACATTGTATCACGCAGACAGAGATGTTAACATGTTTCTTCTGAATTAAGACCAAAGCCCAGCTAATAGCTACAAGAAATATTTTAAAGGTATCACCTGGATATTTTTGTAGATGAAAGAAAATGTAATAAACTTGAATATTTAAGCGATTGAAAGTTATTGTTCCTAGGTGTGCGTTGTGGGTGTGCGTGTACAGGGACTGCAATGGTCTGGTCAGAGTCACCTTCACCTTTTCCCAGTTTAAGCTGATAGACTCCACCCTCCCTGCAACCCAAACAAGATTAAGTGATTCGGCAAATGAGATTGAAAACTTATAAGGCAATATAGTCATGGAAATACCGTAACAGATGTAACACTAATGTATTTGTTGCTCTCCTGATGCTTAACTTAAAAAAAAAAAAAAAGGCCATACAATTCTGGTACAATGACGAATGCATAATGTACATTCATTCTGATTGGATTAGACATTTTCTGATTGCAATTGATGTCTCTTGTGTGTCCGTGGCTGTGAATTGGAAGACGGTGCAGGAAGCTATCTGTATGTGAACTCAGCCTTACAGCGAGAGGGGGATGTTGCTCGTATAACCACCCAGCAGGAGTTTCCGGCCAGTATTGGGGTTTGCCATCTGCGCTTCTGGTTCCACATGTACGGCTCCTCACAAATGGGCACACTGAAGGTAAGAAGGAGAACGGCACTGAGGGATCGGTAGGCACAATTGATCTAAGGTGAAATGAATCATAAGTCAATCATTTTCCGACAGAGAGAACTACAAACACTAAACAAACAAAGATAAATGGCTGCTCATTAAAAACCTCCCATGCCCTTTAGCTCTTCATCATTAGGTCCCTTAAATCAACCTCTGCTTCACTGAGCCTTAAAATTACTGCAGTTCTCCCAATCCTGCAGACAAAATGAAGCCTTGATACTCATGAACTCTGCGACTGTATTTGTTATTGTACTTAAATATGTTTAGGTTTGTTTTCATTTCTTGTGATGTTCTTTCACCTTTTATTTCTACTTTTATCTTTAAATATCTCTACATTCTGTTCAATACACTGAATAGCATTCATACATTCATTCATTTTCTGTAACCGCTTAATCCTAATTAGGGTCGCAGGGAGGCTGGCGCCCATCCCAGCCGTCTCTGGGCGAGGGCAGAGTACACCATGGACACCATTCTCCTTATAGGGGAGAAACACGCTATGCAGCTCCTCTTGTCAAAAGTCAGCAATGGTTCTTTTACATGAACCTCACACCATAGACAGTGAGAGACATGGCCGGCCGTTGATAACCCAGTTAGCTGCACTGGGGAGACAGTGCAACCTGTTGAGAGTGGCGCTTGAACCCCCAACCTTAATATCAATGATTCAGCACCTCAACACCAGGCCACCACTGCCCTACATTGAATATCACACATATTAAATGCAAACCAGGTCCCAAAAAAGTTGGGACACTATACAAATTGTGAAGAAAGACCGAATGCAATTACTAGTATAAGGAGGTTCCAAATTTCAATATTTTAATCTGAATAGAACAGAGATTAACGGGTCAAAAGTTTAAACTGAGAAAATGTATAATTTTAAGGGAAAAATATGTTGATTTTAAATTTCATGGTGTCAACAAATCTCAAAAAAGTCGGGACAAGGCCATTTTCACCACTGTGAGGCGTCCGCTCTTCTTCTTACAACAGTCTACAAACGTCTGGGGACCGAGGAGACAAGTTTCTCAAGTTTATAAATAGGAATGCTGTCCTATTCTTGTCTAATACAGGCCTCGAACTGTTCAACTGTCTTGGGCTTCTTTGTTGCACCTTCCTCTTTATGATGCGCCAAATGTTCTCTATAGGTGAAACATCTGAACATCAGGCTGGCCGTCTCAATACCTGGATCCTTTTCCTACGCAGCCATGATGTTGTAATTAATGCTGCATGTCTTCTTCTTCTTCTATTCCTTCCGGCTTTTCCCTTCAGGGGTCGCCACAGCAAACCATTTCTCCAACCTTTTCTCCAACCATTCCAACCTGCCTGGACACGCTTCTTCACCTCTTTTCCACATTCTCCATTGCTCTGGACTGTTGAGCCGAAGTGCTTGAAATCCTCCACCTTCTTTATCTCTGCCCCCTGTAACCTCACCGTTCCTCTTGGGTCCTTGTCGTTCACACACATCTATTCTGTTTTACTAAGGCTAGCCTTCATTCCTCTCCTTTCCAGGGCATACCTCCACCTCTCTAGATTTTCCTGCACTTGTTCTCTGCTCTCACTGCAGATCACAATGTCATCTACAAACATCATAGTCCATGGGGATTCTTGTCTAACCTCGTCTGTCAGCCTGTCCATCACCATAGCAAACAAGAAGGGGCTCAGAGCTGACCCTTGATGCAGTCCCACCTCCAGAATTTGTCTGTCACACCGACAGCACACCTCACCACACCTCACCACTGTCTTACATCGCTCATACATGTCCTGCACCACTCTTCTCTTCTCTTCTCTTCTATTCTATTCTATTCTATTCTCTTCACTCTGTCTGACACTCTTTTCACTTCTAGAACATTCCTGACAAACCCCTCCTTCAAGATGACTCCTACTCCATTTCTCTTCCCATCCACACAATGATAAAACAGCTTAAACCCTGCTCCTAAGCTTCTGGCCTTGCTACCTTTCCACCTGGTCTCCTGAACACAGTATGTCCACCTTCCTCCTCTGCATCATGTCTGCCAGCTCTCTAGCTTTTCCTTGCATAGTTCCAACATTCAAAGCCCCTACTCTCAGTCCTAAACTCATGCTTTTCCTCTTCTCTCTCTGCCTATGGACACGCCTCCCGCCTGTCCTTCTTCGACGTCTTTGACCAATAGTAGTCCAATTACCACCGGCACCCTGTTGGTTAACAGCACTGATGGCGGTCCTTGTTAACCCGGGCCTCGACCGATCCGGTATGAAATTTGTCTTTTCGGCTTGCATTATGTATTCTGGCAAAAGTTTAACGCCGGATGCCCTTCCTGTCGCACCCCTCTGCATTTATCTTGGCTTTAAATGACCCCTGGCCCAGAGAAAATTCCTGCGCTTCTGGGTCCTGTTTAGAAATGGCTTCTTCTTTGTGCTGGAGAGTTTCAGCTGGCAGCGGTGGATGGCACAGTGGATTATGTTCACCGACAGTGGTTTCTGGAAGTACTGCTGAGCTCATTCTGTGATTTCTCTTACAGTAGCATTCCTGTTTGTGGTACAGTGCAGTTTAAGGGCCCGAAAATCACGGGCATCCAGTATGGTTTTTCAGCCTTGACCCTTACACACAGAGATTGTTCCAAATTCTCTGAATCTTGGGATGGTGTTATGCACCGGAGATGATGATAACTTCAAACTCTTTGCAATTTTTCAGATATTGCTCCACTATCTTTCTGCACAATATTGGGGGAATTGGTGATCGTCTACCATTTTCGCTTCTGAGAGACACTGCCACCCTGAGAAGCTCTTTTTATACTCAGTCATGTTGCCAATGGACCTCATTAGTGGTAATTGGTCTTCCAGCTGTTCGTTATAAGTGCAGTTGACTTTTCTAGCCTCTTATTGCTAGATGTCCCAACTTTTTTGAGATTTGTTGACACCATGAAATTTAAAATCAACATACAGTATTTTCCTTAAAATGATACATTTTCTCAGTTTAAACTGTTGACCCTGTCATCTATATTCTCTTCAGAATAAAATATTGAAATGTGGCACTTCCACATCGTTGTATTCAGTTTTTATGCACGATTTGTATAGTGTCCCAACTTTTTTGGAATCCAGTTTGTACATTCATTCATGAGTCAAAGGCACAGTAGCATAAATGTTAATACATCCACCTCACAGCATGAAGGTCTTGGGCTCAGATTATGGTCCCGAGTATTTCTGTGTGAAGTTTGCATGTTTTCCCTGTGCGTTCATCAGTTATCTCCGCGTATTCTGGTTTTCTCCTTTGGTCCAAAGACTAGAGGTACTATTCAGCACCATCCGCTGAGAATGAGGTGAATAATTATTAATTATGGCACGTAAATAGTGTCTTTAATAGAGAGCATAAGGCTAGCTGAGCTGAGAGTACAGAGTCGTAATGTGGGCATTAAAAATGAGGTCAAGTGAATTGTCCATGAAATGAAGTATTTATGAGCGTGGATGAGTGAAGTGCAGAGAACCTGTCACACATGAGAGAAAACTGATCAATGAGACACAGACGCAGACATTCCTGGGGTCTCCCTGTGCAGAGAATCAAGGTAGAAATCACAACACTTTGTCATAAAATGGCCCTAATTTCTCCTTTTCTGTACAATCTTATAAATCATATGGTAGCACAGTCCAGTAATGAGGGTATTTTTGTCATGTAGAAAGTTTCAATTTTATCTGTTCCATAAAGACATCTTTACACCCACACTACTTATGCTTACTGTACTGATTCTACTGAATCTCTTGATAATGTTACAAGCTGTGACAGAGTACTGATATATTCTACCGCGACTTTTATTTAAAAGCATTTTGATTGAGAGACTGAGTTATAATCAGCACTTTCGCTGCATAGGAAGTGGTCTTTCTGTTCTGGTGTCTTTCTGTGCAGAGTTTGCATGTGTGTCCTGGGAATTATGGTTTCCTCCCACAGTCTGACGCCTTGCCTGTTTGGCTATCTGGTTGCTCTTAATTTCCCATGCATCACCCAAATTCAGCTGGAATTGGACTGGGTTGTGGTTAAAACACCAGAATATTTGAAACATTTTAATTTACTTCTCGCAGTACACAGAAGCAGTATCAATGACGACCAGAAACATGGAAATATCTCGGTACCAAGGCACTCTTGGTGGTCAGTGTTATAATAGGCAAAATTCAAGAGATATACTTTGTTGTGAAGCTTTTCTCTCGTTCATATATATATATATTATTCATCGGATGAACCTCTCAATTCTACTCAGGTCACAAGGATCTAGTATCTCAGTTGACCATGACTGAAGGCAGTGGACACCCTCAACAGCTCTCTAGACCATTTTAGGACCAACATACACAACTATTCTCAATTACTCTCACAGCTGCCAATTAGACTAGTGTGCAAGTCCAAAGACATTTTTCCAGATGAATTATTTCAGATGAATAGTTGGTTTAAGTACTTGTACCACCTCTACATACAGTACTTCTCACCACTCAACTAACATTTTGTAGGCATCAAAGAGTGACATCCTCTCAACTAAAGAGTTACACTTATCTTGCCAGTGAGAATTATTTTGAGGCATTGCAGTATGCTTTATGTGCTGAATAGCACTGAGTCAGCTCTGTTGAGTCATTAATTATCTTCACTTTACTCACTCTGCTGCCCTCAAGAGACTTATTCCACTGGACCTTAGAACAGCCTTTATCACAGTAAATCATCATATTCATCATTTTTGTCTATTTTTTTATTTGGTTCCCTGGCCCTTTGTATGTCTATAAGTGTCTATGAATATCCATAAATGTTTAACATGCAGTCCGGTCCATATGTATTTGGACAGCTTTCTATATTTTGTCAATGGACCCCATCACAACAGATTTTGTAACGAGCAATCAATATGTGATTGAAGTGTAGATGTTCTCCTTTAATTCCTTAATTTAGCATAGTCATTCCGTGTTTACACTCAGAAGTAACTGGAATACACATGACATAATTCAAGGGCAGTGGTGGCCTAGTGGTATAGGTGCTGGATCGTAAGGTTGGGGGTTCAAGCCCCACTCACCACAGGTTTTCACTCCCCCTCAGTGCAGCTAACTGGGTTATTAAAGGCCGGCCATGTCTCTCACTGCCTATGGTGTAAAGTTCATGTAAAAGAACCATTGCTGACTTTTGACAAGAGTAGGCTGGAAATCCATCAGCGTGTTTCTGCCCTGCGATGGCCGGGTGCACTCTGCCGTCGCCTGGAGTTGGCCGGGATGGGCACCAGCCTCCCCGTGATCCTACTTAGGATTAAACGGTTGCAGAAAATGAACTAAACTGATGACATATTTCAACTAACCACTTGTAATACTCAGGGGATGACCAGATTATACTTGCTAGAAAACTTCTAAAAGCCTTCCCTGTTCTTTGGACAGATGAAATCATGATTAACCTGTAATAGAATACTAGAACACCAAACAGAAGAGTAATTAGATAGAACTAGTAAGAGCTTGTATGATGGACAGTAGAATTGGGCCACAGCAGTTTATGGCTGAAGTGACTTAAAAGTGTATGAAGCTATACTTTAAGCTCAGATTCAGTTGAATGCTTTAGAATTAATAGAGTGCTTCTTCACAGTACAGATGAATACTGACCCAAAATACACCATGAACATAACCCAAAGGCACCTTAAGGCAAAGAAATGGCTAATACAGCTAAGTCAGTGACCCAACTAATTATGCCATTCACTTACTGAAGACAAAGCCGAAGGCAAAATGTCTCAACAATTGAAGGCAACCCCATTAGAGGTCTGGGAAAGCATTAGAATGAAGGGAACTAAGCCATGGCCAAAGCCAAGACCTCTGAACATTTTTGCCACTGTTACCTAAATTCAAATACTGTACGTTAGCAGATTGTAGCATAGCTAATAACATGAAATTGCCAGAGAGGTGAGGAAAAGATGTAGGTTTTGGAAAGCAGAATGACCTGTTTCTAATTACGTACTGTACACCAGTCAGCCACAACATTAACACCACCTGACTGGTCAGAAGATAGGCAGCCCCATAAAATTGCATATACAGTCAGTGTTAACTGTTTCTGCAGTTTGTGCTACAGTGGATCTTCTGTGTGATCAGTCCAGGGATACTACAAGATTTCGCTACCCATCTACATCAGTAAATCTTAGGCACCCATAATATTCTTGGCAATTGACTGGTTGGCCTTACCAAAACCCCCTTTGGAAGCTTTATACCAGTGATCACCTGGTAGTGCATACCACACAGGACCTGCTGTTTTTGGAGATGAACAGATTCAGTCGTCATTACAATGTGGCCATTATGAAAGTTACTCTGATTCTTATGCGAGATCATTTTTTTTCTCAACACATAAACTTCGATAACTGACTTTTCACTATTTGGCGAATACATCACTCTCTTTGGTAGGTGCCAATGTAACAAAATAATTACTGTAAATATTATTCAACTGTCAGTTGTCATAATGTTTTAAATTTTATGTCTGTTAAATGAATACTCATAACGTCTGTGAATTTTTTATTAGGTGAGGTGTGTAGAAATATTCCAAGGCCATATTGGAAAGGTTTACTGTTGACACGTTCCCAAGGAAGGAATACAGAATCACTATACCGTACGATGAATTTAAAGTATTTCCACTGAACCCTGTAGGTTTACACTGTGGGAAGTAGCGGCATTCCCTTACTAATGTGGGCTGCTAGCGGAAGCTATGGAAACGGGTGGCGTTATGGTAACGTGGGGCTGTCAAACCCTCATCCCTTCAAAGTGAGTTTTCAAGCTGAGGTGGGAGGAAACAAGTCAGCCAACATTGCCATGGATGACCTCTCATTTACCCAAGAATGTTCCATAGGAGGTATATCACCTACACCCCCATTCTGTTTCTTTCTGTAACTCTTTCGGAGTGAATTGAATATTTATTAGTTATTCTAATGCAGTACTAAGATGTATGTACCTTTAAGCTTTATGTACACAATGAATATTTTATAAATACTGTACAAGGAACACATATATTTACAACGACTGTATGTACGCTCATCCTTATGACTTGGGCGTGAATAGGTAAAGAACACAAATCTAACTTTCTAAAATTAAACAGTGGCAAAACTGAAATTCTAGATATTGCAAGTATATCCAAATTTGGCAGTTTTTTCCTCACAGTTGACATCGTCCTATGTTTCCCCTTCCTCTCAGGTTCAGTCTGTGTTTTATTCTCAACAGCACACTGTCATTCCAATCCAACATCAATGACATTACCCAGTGTGCATACTTCCTTCTATGAAACATTAACTGACTCCGCCCCTCCTTCAACCCCCATACTGCCTCCATCCTTGTTCACATCCTTGTTAGCCTCCATATAGATTATTGCAAAAAGTTCCTCCATAACTGGTTCAAAACGCTGCTGCCTGTATTATCACCAAAACCTCCTCATACCATCACATCACTCACATCCTAAAAAACTTTCAGATGCTCTGACCCCCAGCTCTGGAACTCTCTGCCATCAGACATCCGAAATACTGACTCTCTTCCCATGCTCAAATTCAGCCCAAAGCCATCTGTTTAAGATCACTACTCACCATAGCCATTGCTTCTGCATGGTGTTACGTTTCTTGGTTGAATGTTGATTTTATATATTGTTGTTTTATTGATTGTCTGTAAGGTTCAGTGTCCTTGAGTGTCCATAGACACGCTTATAAATGAAAAGCATTATTATTATTATTATTATTATTATTATTATTATTATTATTATTATTATCATTATTATAAAATGGTTGGCTGTTGTAATTTTCATTGTATTTTTTAATGTTTTCTCAGCCCATGTCACGCCTGTCCCCCCAACATGCAATTCAGAACAATTCCAATGTGTGTACTTGATGGAGTGTATTCCCCAAAGCTGGCAGTGTGATGGAGAAGTGGACTGTGTGGATGGTTCAGATGAAGAGAATTGTGGGATTTTAGTACCTGGAACTGTGCCACCACAAAAGGGTTGTAAGGACACAGAGTACCGCTGTGCCAAAAACATGTGCATTCCGGCATTGCTGCGCTGTGACAGCATACCAGACTGTCCGAACGGCAAGGATGAAGATGGATGTCGTAAGGCGCTCACATACTCACACACATATACAAAGTACATGGAAGGTATAGTTCATAACATATTGATAGTAGTAAAAGTATAGTGTAATAAAAACACATTTATAGAAGACGGTGCTAATAAAGTACTCTAAATGTGAGATTGTAAATTCAGTATGACATAATTCCTAGTTAGGAAAGTTACACAAACAAGACATTTTTTCCCTTATATATGAATAGAAATATAAACATATACAGTACTAATAAAACATTTATCACCTGTCTATCAGCAACACAACTTTTGGATGAAATAGAACAGATACTCACAAACTAAGATTTGATGCTAACGCCTCTTCTTCATCTTCTTCATCTGGTCACCACAGCGAAGCATCAGCCTCCATTTCACCCTAACCTCTGCATCTTCTCTTACACCAACTACCTTCATGTCCGCCGTTTCCTCTAGGCCTTCTGCCTGATAGTTCCAACCTCAGCATCCTACTACCAATATATATACTCACTATCCCTCCTCTGTACATGTCCAAACCATCTCAATCCAGCCTCTCTGACTTTGTCTCCAAAATCTCTTACATGTGCTGTCCCTCTGATCTACTCATTCCCGATCCTATCCATCCTCATTACTCCCAAAGAGAACCTCAACATTTTCATCTCTGTTACCTCCAGCTTTGCCATCTGTCTTTTCCTCAGCGCCACTGTTCTTATCTGGCCTCAACACTGTCTTGTACACTTTTTTCCTTTCATTCTTGCCAATACCCTCCTATCACACATTACATCAAACACTTTTATCCAACCATTCCAACCTGCCTGTACACGCTCTTTTCCACACTCTCCATTGCTCTGGATTGTTGGGCATAGGTGCTTAAAATCCTCCACCTTCCTTATCTCTGCTCCCTGTAACCTCACCGTTCCTCTTAGGTTCTTGTCTTTCACACACATGTATTCTGTCTTACTTAGGCTAACCTTCATTCCTCTCCTTTTCAGAGCATACCTCCACCTCTCCAGATTTTCCTCCACTTGTTCTCTGCTCTCACTACAGATCACAATGTCATCGGCAAACATCATAGTTTATGGAGATTCTTGTCTAACCTCATCTGTCAGCTTGTCACCATAGCAAACAAGAAAGGATCCTTGATGCAGTCCCATCTCCACCTTGAACTCTTCTGTCACACCCACAGCACACCTCACCACTGTCTTACATCTCCCATACATGTCCTGCACCACTCTAACATACTTCTCTGTCACTTCAGACTTCCTCATGCAATACCACAGTTCCTCTCTCAGCACCCTGTCATATGCTTTCTCCAGGACCACAAACGCATAATGCAGCTCCCTTTGACCTGCTCTGTACTTCTCTATTAACATCCTCAAAGCAAGCACTGTGGTGCTCTTTCTTGGCATGAAACCAAATAGTTCAAAAATGCTGACCTCTGCCCTTAGTCTAGCTTCCACTATTCTTTCCCATAATTTCATTGTATGGCTCATCAACTTTATCTCTCTTTAGTTGCCACAATGCTGCACGTCTCCCTTGTTCTTAAAAATGGGCACGGGCACACTTCTCCTCCATTCCTCTGGCATCCTCTCACTCTCAAAGACCTTGTTGAATGCTCTTATCATGAAATCTCTTGCTACCTCTCTGAGACACTTCCATACCTAAACAGGTATATCATCAGGACCAACTGCCTTTCCACTCTCCATCGTCTTCAATGTCCTCCTCACTTTACCCTTACTAGCCTTTGCTACTTCCTGGTCCTCCACAGTCACCTCTTCAACTCTTTGTTCTCTCTCATTTTCCTCATTCATCAGCTCTTCAAAGTACAGTACTCTTTCCATCTTCCCAGCACACTTCTGTCATCGGTCAATACATTTGCCTTGCTGTCCTTCATCACTCTAACTTGCTACACATCCTTCCCATCTTTATTTCTCTGCTGTGCCAACCTGTATAAATCATTTTCTCCCTCCTTACCGTCCAACCTATCATACAATTCATCATACACCCTCTGTTTGGCCTTTGACACCGCTACCTTTGCCTTACGCTGTGTCTCCCTGTACTCCTGTTCACTCTCTTCAGTCCTATCAATGTCCCACTTCTTCTTAGTTAACCTATTCCTCTGTACATACTCCTGCACTTCCTCATTCCACCACCAAGTCTTCTTCTCTACATTTCTTCCAGATGACACGCCAAGTATTTTCCTACCTGTCTCCCTGATCACATTACCTGTACTTGTCCTGCCATCTGGAAGCACATCCTGACCTCCCAAAGCCTGTTTCAACTCCTCCTTGAAGACAACATGACACTCTTCCTTTTTCAGCTTCCACCACTTTGTCTTCTGCTCTTCTGTTCTCTTCTGCTCTGTTCTTCTGAAGTCACTGACTTCCTTCAAATTACATCACCTACACAAGATGTAGTCTACCTGTGTGCTCCTACCTCCACTTTTATAAGTAACCCTATGCTCCTGTCTCTTCTGGAAGAACGTATTCACCACAGCCATTTCCAAACTTTTGGCAAAAATCTATCAACATCTGTCTTTCTATGTTCCCAAACCTGCTCATCACTTCCTCGTCCCCTCTGTTACCTGCATCAACATGTCCATAGAAATCTGCACCAATGACCACTGTTTCATTTCTGGGGGTACTCTACATCACTTCATCTAACTCTCTCCAGAATCTCGACTTCTCTTCTAGCGCACATCCTGCCTGCGGGGCATAAGCACAACACTGAACATCACGCCTTCAATTTATAACTTGAGACTCATCACTCTGTCTGACACTCTTTTTCACTTCTAGAACATTCCCGACAAACCCCTCCTTCAAGGTGACTCCTACTCCCTTTCTCTTCCCATCCACACCATAATAAAACAGCTTAAACCCTGCCCTAAGCTTCTAGCCTTGCTACCTTTCCACCTGGTCTCCTGAACACACAGTATGTCTACCTTCCTTCTCTGCATCATGTCAGCCAGCTCTCTACCTTTTACTTTCATAGTGCCTACATTCAAAGTCCCTACTTTCAGTCCTAAACTCATGCCTTCTTCTTTCTCGGCATATTTTATTTGGCATGGGTTTTATGTCGGATGCCTTTTCTGGCACAACCTTCTGCATTTATCCGCACTTGGGAAGGGCTTGAGAGAGAACACTGGCTTGTGCCTCAACCCTCATGGCTGCATTTTGATGCTTAAGCTAATATGACTAGTATTACTAACTCACTCAGTCATTTGTGTTGAACCGTTCAATTGCCCCTGACCTTGGGTCAATTACTAGGGTCAAACAGAGGTTGGTGTCTATCTCAACCAACATTGGGTGAAGGTGTGGTACCCCCTGAACAGCTCAACAGACCTTTGAAGGACCAACACACACACAGTCTGAACCGTGCAAATACATATGGGCTTGACAGTTTGGTCTGTGGAAAGAAACTCGAGTCCTCGGAAGACACACACGCAAGCACAAGGAGAACATGCAAACCCCACACAGAAACACCCTCGCCAAGCCAGGGACTTGAACCCAGGGCCTTCATGCTTTGAGGCAGACAAACTAAACACAGTAATACCGTACCGCCAAAGTATTATCAATTAATTCATAAATTAATACTTACCATTCGAACTCTTTTCCCAAATAGATGAATATTATTAGGGATCATTTACCTGGATGTTTGAATTGTTGATGAAACTCCGCTGGACACTAGCACTGGCTAGCGGCTACAAATGCCGAGCTTTTCACATGCCTGCACAATGAATGGGCACTGCTGAGACCAGCCACAATCTGATGCTTATTTTGATACTTTCTGGAGAGACACTACAAGGAAGATTTAAGCTTATACGCAGCAGCCATCTCACTGAAGAATTTCATCCAGAAAATCAACTACAAGGCTGCATAGCTGTCAGTGTTTTTCTACCCTGCGATGGCCTGGCAAGCCATCCAGGGTGTACTCTGCCCTCACCCAGAGTCGGCTGAGATAGGTGCCAGCCTCCCCGTGACCATAATTAGGATTAAGCGGTTCAGAAAATGAATGAATTAATGAAAATCAACTATGTTCCAAAACAAAACAAAAATGTCATGGTTACAATGCTGTTAAATACACATTACACAAAGCAACAATCAGCACTTTATCCAAACCGATGCCCTGACAAGTAGCGTTTTGTTGTATGCTGAATAAATACCATCTGATTAGCCTTGCTATGTCCATTTTGCTCTGAAAGTGTTCATGCGATAATGCGCTCAACCATAACACGACCACCATGTTGGCCTTCCTGTGAATGTCTAATGAAGTGGTAATCTTAGAGGTTTTTATCATAATACAACGATACATGTTTTACAATGTAAGTCTAGGTACCTGCTCAGGTGTTCAGTTGTTATAAGTGACAGGAATAAAATACATTGTAATTACGCTAGTGCAGTCCCAGCATGAATTCAGTGAACCTTCCCACTGCTCGGAATCTTAGAGACTCGTTTATGAAATGTGTATGAAGCTGATACAAAAATACAGCAGAATTGTTTACCCTGCCTGGCTTCTTGTCCTTGCTGGTTAACCTTGTCGAGGATATGGCTCTTTTGCCTCCACGCACAATTTGTGTTAGGCCATCAACAGTCGGTTTATGACAACAGGACTTTTGTTGGGTTTAAGGACTGCACACAGCCACACATTCTGCTTGATAAACATGTACTAGTGCCACACAATTTAGTGTCAGGGTTAGGACTGTGCTGTGAATTATCCATCATCCAGAAATGTATGTCAAGCAGTGGTCCTATGGTGGTCCTTCTCCTTTAATGGCCAAAAGACAGAAGCGTTACTAAAATGAATGGTAGTATTAAAAGATAAGGGGCCGGTGGTGTAGTGGTTAGGGTCATGATTGGGAGGTTGTGAGTTCAAATCTCACTGAGATCCTCACTGTGCTAAGATCCCTGGGCAAATTCTTAACCACAAGTGTGCCTCTGTTCACCCAGCAGTATAAATGGGCCCCAGTAAAAATATACTGGGAAGGTAACTCGCGTCCCATCCAGGAGGAGTTGAACTCCTGGTCGCTTCACGCTACAGAAACCGGGGATAAGCACCGGCCTGATGAGCCACTAGGCCCGGCTGTAAAAACCCAACAGACTTTACCTTTACCGACCAATTAAAAGATAAAATGGCCAGTGAATGTCAATGTAAACACTTTCAGTGCCTATGTATTTCTGTCTGTGCCAAAAAAGCTTTGTAAATGAGAAATTTTCAGATGTTTCAAATGTGTTTTAAAGTGCATTTGTACTGTGTGTGTGTGTGTGTGTGTGTGTGTGTGTGTGTGTGTGTGTGTGTGTGTGTGTGTGTGTGTAGCAACTGCTGTGCAGTGTGAGATTGGAGAGTTGGTGTGTGAGGGGAATGGTAGCTGTATTCCTCACAGCAAGCGATGTGATCACACTGTCGACTGCTTTACCTTCAACTCTGATGAGTCCAGCTGCTACGGTAAAAAAGATTTTAATTTATTTCTCTTTGTGCCATTCACTCAGAAGAATCAGTTATTCTCTACGCACATAAAGTATGTGGACTTAGAAAAGATTCATTCATTTTCTGTGACCACTTAATTTTAATTAGAGTTACAAGGAGGCTGGCACCCATCCCAGCCGACTCCGGGCGAAGGCAGAGTACACCCTGGCTCGCCAGGCCATTGCAGGGCAGACACAGGCTGTCGGCTATGCAGCTCCTCTTGTTGAAAGTCAGCAATGGTTCTTTTACATGAACCTCTCACCATTAGTCGGTGAGAGACATGGCCGGCCTTTGATAACCCAGTTAGCTGCACCGGACACCGGACTGGGGACAGTAACAACCTTGTGGAGAGTGGGGCTTGAACCCCAAACCTTAGGATCAGTGATCCAGCAGCTTTACTACCAGGCCACCACTGACCTATATATTGCCATATGGTTGGCCCTAGTTCCTCTCATTTTTGGTGTAGTTTTATTGCGAGTCTTGCATTGTGCTGGCCCAGGGTGGTCAAGCAGTCAGTCAAATGCATGCACACAGGTTTTTAAAAATCAGAAGTCTACTCAACCCATTCAGTTCTTATGTTCTGTAATGATGTATGCAGCTGACAGTAGAACCATTTCATTGCTTTGACACATTGCTTGTGGTCCAACAATAGAAAGGAAAGGCCTCCTTAAAAGAGCAGATACTCAGCTGGGGAAGGGGGGTAAAGGTAAAGTCCTTTGGGATATTTACACCCGAGCCATAGTGACTAGGAGTTCAACTCCTCCTGGATGGGACACTAGTCCATTGCAGGTACCTTCCCAGTATATTTTACTGGTACTCATTTATACTGCCGGGTGAACAGAGTACACTTGTGGTTAGGACCTTGCCCAGGGATCTTAGCACAGTGGGGGTCGAACTGAGATTTGAACACACAACCTCCTGATCATGAGCACATCGTCCTAACCACTATGTCAGGGGGAGGGGAGGGGAGGGGGGGTGTAATTCTTATGAGCTCAAACATTGTGACAAAGGAAGAAAGGCAAACTTTGAATTGTGTTTTCTAACTATGGCTGGCTCAAAGAGACTCAATGGGTTGTCAGATTTCAGAATTTATGGGTTGGGTGGCTCCACAGCTGTATGTGCACAAGCACTGAAAAAGCTGTATAACTTATTAGCCAGTAGCACAATCTGAGAAATTGAGTTTGAAGTTCGAAGCAGACTGGGAAGTTTATGTCTGGAGAAAAGACTTGGGGGGGAAATCTGTTGAAAGATTGGGACACAAAGGATATCTGACATAACTTCTCTCACTGCACTTGCTGTTTTCTTGGGTATATAAAACCTCATCTGTTCTATCTCATGGATTTGTAATCTTTGCAAGTACTGCCGCGTCATGAAAAATTCCTAGCTAACGGCTGTAATAAAATAGTTTTCAATATGTAAATAAAACACTGTGCATGCAAAATATGCAGGAGATATTTTATAATTGGTAATTTGATATGTGTGTGTGTGTGTGTGTGTGTGTGTGTGTGTGTGTGTGTGTGTGTGTGTGTGTGTGTGTGTGTGTGTGTGTGTGTGTGTGTGTGTGTGTGTGTGTGTTAAATTTTTGTCTGTTTTACAGAGTGCCCCAGTAGTTACTGCCTCAATAATGGAATTTGTAGTGTGGGGAACCATGGGCCAGTGTGCACGTAAGTCACTGAAACTAGATAATGATTTTGTGCATGAGCACTGAATGCTGGTCATAGCTGTTGCTAATAGGTAGGCGGGATCTCTTCTTTCTTTTTTTTCCTTTCGGCTGTTCCCTTCAGGGGCCGCCACAGCAAATCATCTGCCTCCATCTCACCCTATCCTCTGCATCTTCTACTCTTACTCCAACTACCTTCATGTCTGCCTTCACCGCATCCATAAATCTTCTCTTTGGTCTTCCTCTGGGCCTTCTGCCTGGTCATTCCAACCTCAGCATCCTACTACCAATATACTCACTATCCCTCCACTGTACATGTCCAAACCATCTCAATCTAGCCTCTCTGACTTTGACTCCAAAACATCTAACATGTGCTGTCCCTCTGATGTACTCGTTTCTGATCCTATCCATCCTCGTTACTCCCAAAGAGAACCTCAACATTTTCATCTCTGCTACCTCCAGCTCTGCCTCCTGTCTTTTCCCCAGGGCACAAAGAACAAGTTACTTGTACAGATTAATATGCATCTCTTTGGACTCTGGGAGCAAACTGAAGCAACCAAAGGAAACCCACACAAGCAGAGGAAGAGCTTGAAAACTTAAAAAAATAAAAAAAAAAACAGAGTGCTAACCTGTATGCCACTACGTCACCCATCTTATTTTAAACTTTAAATTGAAGATAACACTAGTTTAACACCTTTAAACATCACATGGTCATATCAAGTCCTGTACATTTTAGTGCCTTCAGCTATGTTGGGTTTTTTACATCCCTGCCAAGTGACTCATCAGGCTGGTGCTAATTCACGGTTTCTGTAGCGTGAAGCGACCAGGAGTTCAAGTCCTCCTGGATGGGACGCTAGTCCATCACAAGTTACCTTCCCAGTATATTTTTAGTAGTTCCCATTTATACTGCTGGGTGAACAGAGGCACACTTGTGGTTAAGACCTTGCCCAAAGGTCTTAGCACAGTGGGGGTCTAACTGGGATTCAAACTCACAACCTCCCGATTGTGAGCACCATAAGTACTACGCCACTGGCCCCACTAACTGAGGATTTTAGACAAAAGCAAAGTCTGAAGGACAAAATAAAGATATTTTTATCCTTTCCAATGACAATAGTTCATATTCATTTCGCAACTAATTTGACAGATATAAGTTTGTGTTTTCAGGACTTCCAATTTCAGTGACTATCACAGTGAAAATACATGGGGGTCCTTGACTTACGTGGTTCTCAACTTACGACGTTTCGACTTTAACGACTCCACTAAATATATGTATATACCAACATGATTGGCAAGTGGAAGAAGTGTCCACAATTTCTTCCACGGGTTTGAGGAGACTCGTGAGTCTGTGATCAATAAAGTTGTCCAAATCAGTCAGCAGTTGGATCTGGGGTTGGAGATGGACGACATCGTGGAACTCCTGGATTCCCATGGAGAAGAGCTATCACCCGAGGACTTGATTGAATTGGAGAAGTAGATGATCGAAAAGGCTGAATCCATAGAAACCCCAAACCAAAACATTTCGCAACCAAGGGCTTAGCTGAGGCTTTTTCACTTCTAGAACAGGCTATGGCACGATTCAAGGCAGAGGACCCCAATATGGAACGATTTTCAAAAGGTTCAAGGGGGGTGGTGGATAGCGTATGGTGCTACCGTGAGATCTGGGTGGAAAAGAGATACATTTCCTTCCAGAGGGACATCTTGAAATACTTCACCAAGGTGGAGAGGCCAGTAGAACCAGTACCTTCACTTGCTAACCGTATCACCTCATCAACATAACTACAAGACATGAATGCAGGCAATTGCCTGAAGACCTACATTTTTCCCCAAAGGCCAAAACTAGGTCTGTAAATATTTCCCATTTCCTCCAATAGATAAAGTAAACCACTGCACTGGTACAAACACCTCCATCATTCCTTTTAATGCAGAACCCTGCACATGTTTATTTTACACTGCTACAACTGAAGAAAGTCCACCAGTTCACTACTTCATTCATTCAATCTCTGATTCGCTTAATAATAATTTGGGTCACGGGGAGGCTGATGCCTGTCTCAGTCGACTCTGGGTGAGGGCAGAGTACACCCTGGACAGCTCGCCGAACCATCACAGGGCAGAAATATGCTGACGACTCTGCAGCTCCTCTTGTTGAAAGTCAGCAATGGTTCTTTTACATGAACCTCCACCACAGACAGTGAGAGACATGACCGGCCTTTGATAACCCAGTTAGCTTCACTGGAGGGACAGTGACAACCCATTGAGAGTGGGGGTGGCCCCTTACCACCTGGCCACCACTGCCCACATATTTCATTTGAGGTTAAATTTTTATTCCCACTGTGTTGCTCTTCCTTTAGTTTTTACCTCTTGTTCCGATTTAAAGTTCAGATTTATGAGTTTTCTCAGCTTTTTTTTTTTTCTCAGTTTTCTCAGCTCTCCTCCATTACAATAAGGCCGATTGTAAACGAAATATAAACTACAAAAGAGGAAGATTGTAGGTCGTGCAAGACTCTGTGGGCTCACAAGGTCCCTCTGCCATGAGTCAGGGGTACTGTTTGCCTCACCGAGGAACTTTTTTTTACTGGATTTATGAGATTAATCCGCAGCCTAAATACGTTACAGAAATATATCTTATACATTATGAAAAGACAGAGCATATAATCTGAGTGTTTCAAAGCATTTCGTCTGTGATTATGTAGCGGGACAGAGACTCACTATTTGCATCGCGTACCAGCGCTGTTTGTGAGGGATTCCACCGTCCACTGAGGGGCACAGCAAAGCGCTGCCTCACTGCACAGCTCTGCACTATAACCTGAATGGGACATATGGAAATTCTGCTATTCTTTATTGGAAAAATTATTTTGTTATTGGATTCAAACGGTAAAAGGTTTTGTAAAACATACCAGCTGAGAAATATTAACATCTATTATATTTTATGATTAGGGGCAGTGGTGGTCTAGTGGTATAGGGCGCTGGATCGCTGATCCAAAGGTTGGGGGTTCAAGTTCCACTCTCCACAGGGTTGTCACTGCCCCCCCAGTGCAGCTAACTGGGTTATCAAAGGCGGGCCATGTCTGTCACTGTCTATGGTGAGAGGTTCATGTAAAAGAACCATTGCTGACTTTCGTAAAGAGGAGCTGCAAAGTCGTCAACGTGTTTCTGTCCCTTGCTATAAAGGGTTGTGACAGGAAGGACATCCGACGTAAAAACCTCTGCCAAATCAAAAACGTGCGAATCAGATGATTCGCTGCGGCGACTCCTGAGTGAAAGGGAAAAAGCCGAAAGAAAGACAGACATATTTTATGATTAACTTTTTTTTTTTTTTTTTTTTCAAGATTGGTGCCCACAGTAAATGTTGAATATGTTGCAGCCTGCATGCTATTATGACCTATAGCTACTTAGGAAGCTTTATCTAGCACTATGTGTAGAATGCAGAATATAGTATAATGCTGGGAGGCACAGTGATGTAGTGGTGAGCATGTCTGCTTCAATGCAAGAAGGTCTCAGGTTCGTGTCCCAGGTTCGGGAGTTTCTGTGTGAAGTTTGCTTGTTCTCCCCGTACTCCCGTCGTTATTCCAGCTACTTTGATTTCCTCCCACAGTCCAAAAGTATGCACACTAAGTTCCAAATTTCCGTTTAGTGTGGATATGAGTGTAGTGTGTTGGCCCTCATAGATGCCTCCTTCACACAGTGTTGGCTGATATATACTCCAACCTCCACGCCCCTAATAGGGTTATACAGTTTGGCAAATAAGGGAGTCAGCTAGTATATAGCTAACATTTTCAGAGAGTTAGCCTGGTATGGGTTTTCATTATTTATTTGTTTATTGTTTTGGGGAATGGATCAGCCAACTTAGTATATTTAATTTTTTTATTTCTTGGGGGGGGGCAAAGCAAAGCTTGCGCACAGGGATCTATGTTTGAGTTAATAGCTTGAATCTTTCCTTTATAGTTGTAAATCCATGTGGACTGGCAACCGTTGCAATGTGCAACAAAAACCAACTGCTCCTTCGATTGTGATCACTGACACCGGGCCAGGTGAGTGTGTGTGTACGCGCGCACGTGTGTGTGTGTGTGTGTGTGTGTGTGTGTGTGTGTGTGTGTGTGTGTGTGTGTGTGTGTGTACTTAACTATTCTGTGTGTGTTTCAGTGAAAGTGTACGTTGCTGTAAGCATCGCAGTGATCCTGATGCTGGTTGTTTTCACTGGCACTATTATATTCTTCTTCATACAAAGAAAGTGCTCAGCTAAGTAAGTGTATTTCACTTGGTCCTGTTGGACTTTCATATCTTACCCTGATTATGCATATTTAATTAAAAGGAATTCAGTTTTATTTCGCTTGCTTGCTTGCTTGTTAGTTAAATCTTATATTGTTTTTTGTTGTTGTTATTGTTGAGTTTAGTGTAGTTTTTTGTTTTTTGGTTTTTTTTTAACCTGTTAATATGATTATTTATTCTGCATAGGGATTCCAGGTTGATGGCGAATGATGAACTGGACATTTATGCAGCTGAATGTACAGGACAGGTGAGTCAGACAAGAATGAAGAGTTGCAGAGACATGAGAATGATTCAGAGATACTTTCACAGGGGTTACTTAAAAAACATAGAGTACAATGCAAAATCTATTTCACCGTTCATTTTCTGTAACTGCTTAATCGTAATTAGGGTCGTGGGGAGGCTGGCACCCATTCCAGCCGACTCCTGGCGAGGGCAGAGCACACCCTGGACAGCTCATCAGGCCATCACAGAGCAGAAATACGATAATGGATATGCAGCTACTCTTGACGAACGTCAGCAATGACACCATAGACAGTGAGACACATGGCCGGCCTCTGATAACCCAGTTAATGCACTGGGGGGACAGTGACAAACCGTTGAGAGTGGGGCTTGAACTCCCAACCTTAGGAGCAGTGATCCGTTTACCTCCACTGCCCTGCAAAATTAATTTATGCTGTTTTATGTTCTATTATTATTATTATTATTATTATTATTATTATTATTATTATTATTATTATTATTATTATTATTATTATTGTTATTATTATTATTATTATACAATAATAATAATACTGTAATGGCCTGGTGAGCTGTCCAGGGTTTACTTTTCCCTCGCCCAGAGTTGGCTGAGATGGACACCAGGATACTCAGAGCTGTTCCCATGTATTAAGTGTTTTAGAAAATTAATGGATGAATTAACAAGAAGAAGAAGAAGAAGAAGAAGAATATATGCCGGTGAGCTGGACATAGTGTACCTTGCCCTCACCAGAGTTGGCTGAGATGGGCACCAGCGTCCCTGTGACCTAATTAGGATTAAGCTGTTCAGAAAATGAATGAATGAATAATAATAATAATAATAATAATAATAATAATAATAATAATAATAGACTAGAAATGTGTTTTTGTAACTGACCACTTGGCGTACATACTTGATTTCTGTAAATGTTCTGACTTTGTCCTCTGTGACCTTGAAAAAGAGGACAAGGTGACCTAGGCTGATGGGCGTGCTGTTGGGTGATGCCTGATATAAAATAACAGCAAATCAATTAAGATTGTGATATGGCTCAATATTTAATGTTTGTCCCATTTCGTCCGTATCGGTGTCCATGTTTCACTAGAAAACGAACGGTGGATATTCTTTCGGACGGTTCTGTCCACTCCTCACTGAGCTGTTGCTGATTTGCTGTTGGGTATCACTGAGCTGCATGATGATGGCTGTTAAGGACGCTGAAACCCATCTATGCATAACCTAGTAAATAAAGGCAATTCACAAAGACCTTATGGGAAGCTCCGCCTCATAAATTAATGTATGACTTACATTCAGAGTCGTTACTTTATCACTTTCTCATCTTAAAACACATAAATAGTTGTTCGCTCATCAGCCTTTTTTATTCTGCCTCTTAAAGTTAATAAGTTAGAAAAACTGCAGTGCCCTTCATCCTAAAGACCTCATAAAAATATAGCTACAGCTTTCTGTCAAACTTTTACAAAGTTGCTGCCTCTAGAATTTTCTTCCAACGAGACGTGGAACTGAAAGTAAATGAATAAAAGTGTTTCCTAAAAAACTTCACTGGATCAACAAATACACAATTTTAATCAATTTAACTGCAGTGTCTGTCACACAAGTCTCTCTAGAATTTATTACTGAAGAAAAATGTATCAGAATCAGCACATTCTAAATAATTGTCATTTGCCAACCATTATTTTATCTATCAGCTTTAAAACTGTTCAGTATTGTGGTTAGCACATCTGCCTCACAGCTTGAGGTCCTGGGTTCAAGTCCTGGACTCTGGCATCGTCCAGGTACTTCACTATCCTACTGCAGTCCAAACACTTGCACATTCGGCTAATTGGCTGTTCCAACCTGCCCCTGGGTTTCATTCATTCCTTTTCTGAACCGCTTAATCCTAATTAAAGTTATAGGGAGGCTGGCGCCCATCTCAGCTGGCTCCGGGCGAGGGCGGGGTACACTCTGGACAGTCCGCCAAGTCAGGGCCAACACTCATACAACCATTTACATCTAGGGGAACTTTGGAACAGCCAAACAACCTACTGTGCATGTTTTTGGTCTTTGTGAGGAAACTGGAGGACCCAGAGGAAACCCATGCAAACACAGGGAGAACATGCAAACTCCTCAAAGAAACGCCCAAGCTGGGAATCAAACCCTGAACCTTCTTGCTGTGAGCTGGATTTGCTAACCACTATGCCTCCATGCCGGCCCTTCCCCTAGATGTGAGTGTAAATAGTTGTATGTGTGTTGCCTTGCTGTGGTCTGGTGGTGTCAATCAGGGTGTAGCCTGCCTTCGCCTATTGTTGGCTGAAATAGGCTCCAGCCTCCGTATGACCCTAGTAGGGTTTAGAGGTTTAGTAAATGAGTCAGTGAGGTTTTTACTTTTTTTCCCTTTAATTAATTAATTAATAATAATAATAATAATAATAATAATAATATATATATATATATATATATATATATATATATATATATATATAATAATAATAATAATAATAATAATAATAATAACAACAACAACAATAACAAATGCAGGCAATACTACTGTCAGAGCTGCACTTGTAGAAATTTTGATTGCAGTCTACTGACCAGACATGATGAAGAACTCGAGAACTGTGTGGTGTACAGTTTCACTGGTTAGATGTACTAAGCAGGCCAATCAATGAAAAGCACTGATAGCAGGAACCAGTCCTGAAGGAGATCTTTGATTAACAATAAAATAAATAAACACAGATGCAATCCGCTCATTTGTTCATAACTAATGCAGTGCACCAATAGCAGAGCAAATCAATGCAGTTTACAGAACAGCATGGCTTCTTCTTCATCTTCTCCTTTTGTCTGTTCCATTCAGTGGTCGCCACAGCAAAGCATCTGCCTCCATCTCACTCTATCCTCTGCATCTTCTTCTGGTACACCAACTACCTTCATGTCCTCCTTCACCACATCCATAAATCTTCTCTTTGGTCTTCCTCTCAGCCTTCTGCCTGGTAGTTCTAACCTCAGCATCCTACTACCAATATACTCACTATCCCCCTCTGTACATGTCCAAACCATCTCAATCTGGCCTCTCTGACTTTGTATCCAATACCTATAACGTGTGCTGTCTCTCTGATGTACTCATTCCTGATCCTATCCATCCTCGTGACTCCCAAAGAGAACCTCAACATTTTCATCTCTGCTACCTCCAGCTCTGCCTCCTGTGTTTTCCCCAGGGCCACTGTTTCTAAACCGTACAACAACGCTGGCCTCAACACCGTCTTGTACACTTTTCCTTTCATTCTTGCTGATGCCCTCCTATCACACATCACACTGGGCACTTTTCTCCATCCATTCCAACCTACCTGCACATTCTTCTTCATCTTTTTCGCCTCTCTCCATTGCTCTGGATTGTTGAGCCTAACTATTAAAATCCTTCACCTTCTTTATCTCTGCTCCCTGTAACCTCACTGTTCCTCTTGGGTCTTGAGTCTGTCTTACTGAAGCTAACCTTCATTCCTGTCCTTTCCAGGGCATACCCCCACCTTTCTAAATTTCCCTGCAAGATCACAATGTCATCTGCAAACATCATAGTCCATGGAGATTCTTGTCGAACCTCATCTGTCAGCCTGTCCATCACTGTTGCAAACAAGAAGGGGCTCAGAGCTGACCTCTGATGCAGTCCCACCTCCACCTGGAACTCTTCTGTCACACCGACAGCACACCTCACCACTGTCTTGCATCTCTCGTACATGTCCTGCACCACTCTAACATACTTCTCTGCCACTCCATACTTTCTCATGCAATACCACAGTTTCTCTCTCAGGCAACCTATTGTATGCTTTCTCCAGATCCAAAAAGGCACAATGCAGCGCACAAAATCCTCAAAGCAAACATTGCATCTGTGGTGCTCTTTCTTGGCATGAAACCAAACGCTTCTTCACAAATGCTGACCTCTGCCCTTAGTCTAGCTTCCACTGTTCTTTCCCGTAACTTCATCATATGGCCCATCAACTTTATCCCTCTGTATTTGCCACAATTCTGCACGTCTCCCTTGTTCTTAAAAATGGGCACCAGCACACTTCTCCTCCATTCCTCCGGCATGTGCTCACGCTCTAAGACCTTGTTGAATGTTCTTGTCAGAAAATCTACCGCTACCTCTCCTAGACACTTACATACCTCCACCGGAATGTCATCAGGAACAACTGCCTTTCCACTCTTCATCTTCTTCAATGCCCTCCTCACTTCACCCTTGCTAATCTTTGCTACTTCCTGGTCCTCACTGGTCACCTCTTCTACTCTTTTTTCTCTCTCATTTTCCTCATTCATCAGCTCTTCAAAATATGCTTTCTGTCTTCCCAGCACCCTTCTGTTATCAGTCAATACATGTCCCTTTCTAACCTTAATCACTCTAACTTTCTGCGTGTCCTTCCATTTCTATTTGTCTGCTGTGCCAACCTGTATAAATCATTTTCTTTTTCCTTACCGTCCAACCTAGCATACAAGTCATTATACACCCTCTGTTTGGTCTTTGACACTGTTACCTTCACCTTACGCTGTGTCTCCCTGTACTCCTATTTACTCTCTTTGGTCCTCTCAATGTCCCACTTCTTCTTAGCCAACTTCTTCCTTTGTACACACTGCTGCTCATCCTTATTCCACCACCAAGTCTCCTTATCTACTTTCCATCCAAACGACACACCAAGTATTCTCCTGCCTGTCTTCCTGATCACATTAGCTGTAATTGTCCAGTCATCTGAAAACACTTCCTAACCTCCCACAGCCTGGTTCAACTCCTCCTTGAAGACAACACAACACTATTCCTTTTTCAGCTTCCACCACTTTGTCTTCTGTTCAGCCTTTGCCTTCTTCATCTTCCTTCTGCACCATCAGTGTTATCCTGCACACTACCATCCTATGCTGTCTGGCAGTTGATATGTGTGTGTGTGTGTGTGTGTATGTGTGTGTGTGTGTGTGTGTGTGTGTGTGTGTGTGTGTGTGTGTGTGTGTGTGTGTGTGTGTGTGTGTGCGTGTGTGTTTGTGCGTTGGCTCTGCAATGGTTTTCAAGTGCTATTCAGGGTCTACGGTATGTCCAGCGTCGGCTGAGATAAAACTTTATGATTTATTTTCGATATCATATTGTCATGTCATCCACATTCATGGTATCAATCACTGTATCCTAATAATACTTTTGTTCATTCACCTAATATAATCCTTAAATTTGCTTGAGTGAATTACTGTTCTTAATCTTTCATGCATTTCAGTTATTCTGTTGGAATATAATATAACAAAATAAATAATTCAGTTTTCAGATGTGAAGACCAGAGAATCTGCTGTCTCTAAGACAAGATGGAGTAAATTCCCTAAACTGGCTATCAGTGTTTATCCATGGAGAGATGAACCAGAGGTACACAACTACACGCATGAATAAACAGGAGATGCTGTATTATCACAATGTATGCAAATCTATTTATATGTGTAAGTACAATCCATTTACTGTTCATCAAACTGCTTTAATGCCTCAAGTGACACCTCAAGAAGACAAATGGCCTATATCAGCCTGCTCTATTTTTTTTTTAACTCACTGGATATTGGTGATGAATAATGACTTGCCTTGAAACGAAGTGTTGCCCATTTGCAACTTGGAACAGATTTTCTATAAAAGTTATTTCCACCCATAATGTACAATAGTGAGTGTGAATACTGAACAGTGTGCGAGTAAAACTGCACTTAAATATATGTAATTAACTACAGCCTTTTAGTCAGCAAGCTTTATTACAAATGAAACACCCACTACATATAAGTCGTTTTCTACCTATTAGTTGACAGTGTAAAGTCTTGAAGAATTCAAATACAGCGGTAGCTTGTCTAATGAATTTAATCCGTTCCGAGGGCGAGCTCGTAAGCCGAAAAGTTTGTTCGATGAAACTATTATTCCCATAATAAATAACAGAAAACCAATTCATCTGTTCCAGCCCCCTCGCGAACTCATATAACCTGCCACAAACACATATGTTAAAGATAAACATGTCAAAACAATAAATATTTATCATAATAATAATACATGTACATTCATATTAATTCTTTTTTTTTTCTTTTTCTTTTTTCCCTTTATCAGGGGTCGCCACAGTGAATCATCTGATTCGCGTGTTTGATTTGGCATAGGTTTTTATGTCGGATGCCCTTCCTGACACAACCCTTTAACAAGGGGCAGAAACACGCTGACGGCTTTGCAGCTACTCTTTACAAAAGTCAGCAATTGTCCTTTTACATGAACCTCTCACCGGAGACAGTGAGAGACATGGACGACCTTTACTAACCCAGTTAGCTGCACTGGGGGGACAGTGACAACCTTGTAGAGACTGGAACTTGAACCCCCAACCTTAGGATCAGCGATGCAGCGCCCTTTACCACGAGGCTAACAGTGCCCCATATTAACAATAATAATGTCAGTCTTCCTTTCGGCTTTTTCCCTTTTATTCAGGAGTCGCCACAGCGAATCATCTGATTCGCACGTTTGATTTGGCAGAGGTTTTTACGTCGGATGCCCTTCCTGTCACAACCCTTTTAGCAAGGAACAGAAACACGCTGACGACTTTGCAGCTACTCTTTACGAAAGTCAGCAATGGTTCTTTTACATGAACCTCTCACCATAGACAGTGACAGACATGGCCTGCCTTTGATAACCCAGTTAGCTGCACTTGGGGGGGGGACAGTGACAACCTTGTGGAGAGTGGGACTCGAGCCCTCAACCTTTGGATCAGTGATCCAGTGCACTATACCACTAGACCACCACTGCCCCCATATTAACAATAATAATAATAAACAATAATAGAACAAGAATAAACAATAAGTCAACTCACCCTTCCGATCATCGACTGTGGGGAAGACGTTATGTGGGCAGGCAGGAGGTGGTGCGTAACAGAGGAGGAAAAGGAGGAGGACAATTTTGTGCATAGGCACACTACGAATGCCAGCGAGGAAAGGCTTGTGGTGAGCTCCCTCAAGGCCAGTGTTTCTCAAATAGTGGGGTGAGGCCCCCCCTTGAGGGGGACGTGGTATGATGCCGGGGGAGGGGGGGGTGGCAATGAACCTGGGGAACATACTTTTTTGCCGTACTGTACTAGAATTAAGTGTAATTGTGCATCCTCTACAGTAGGTGGCAGTGGCACTCTCACTGTGTTCCCTGTGGTATATGGAAGCACCGAGAAAATGTAGTAAACACTATTTATAGTCACACGCGGGGCGCTGAGGGGCATGAAATGTTTTTTTCTTCCTAGAGGGGGTGTCACAGAAAATAACTGAGACGCACTGCACAAGGTGTTCTCTGAACGTGGACGAATACACACAAAAGAATATGAGGCTAATCGGCCCAGAAAAGCCATTTCGAGGAGAGCTCGTAAAGTGAATTTTGCTCATTGGATGGGCAGATTTTTGGTGGAATTGAAGCTCATATCATGGAAAATTCATTATAAAAGACAATTGTAAGTCAAGGTACCACTGTATTCAGAAAAGAGTAAACATTGTAGGTCGTGTAATGTTCTAGTTCTGGCCTTTGGTGCTTATTTTATTATCCCATTTGTCAGGTCTGCATGTTGCATGATGTTAAAAGATAGCCACAGTTTGCTTTCTGCAGTTTGGATAAATCCATGCAATCAGCGTCACATTTCAATCAAATCATGTTTTAGTCCACAGGTGTCAAAATCATGTCTCCAAGGGCCGTGTGGCTGCAGGTTTTTGTTTCAACCAAGCAGAAGCACACCTGACTTTGCTCATTGCAATGGGAGGCCTCCAACCACCAATTGCTCAGTTGGTACTGGTCCGCAGAAGAAATAATTAATTATTTCCGTTTTATTTATTATCTGAGTCAGAATTATCTCTATTTTTGAAAAATCTTTTATTTTGAAAAATGAGCGGATTCTCTCGGTTATATGTCGGTCATTTGAGCACTAAAATGTCACCCACAAGGGGACGGCACATGAGCAGAGGCGAGTCGGACATGTTTCAAACAATAGCGGGGATTTTGGGTGAGACTGAGCCTGAGCCTTCATTATCCCAGCTGGTGCACCATCACCTGTGTTTGTTTTTGGGTTTTTTGTTTTTTTTTTCAAAAAAAATGTTCAAGCTCTACTTCCCAACCAACTTCATTTCAGCTGTTGAAAAAATAACATTCATGGAGTGCTTATTATTATTATTATTATTATTATTATTATTATTATTATTATTATTATTATTGTTAATAACGTGCGAATCATTCGCTGTGATGACCCCTGATAAATAAAAAAAGCCGAAAGGAAATCATCAATCATCATCATCGTTATTATTATTATTATTATTATTATTATTATTATTATTATTATTACAGTGGTACTTCACTTTTTTTTTTTCTTTTACATTTACAGGTAGCACAACTTTAATGATCTCTTTCTGCACTCAGTCACTTCCTCAGTCTCACACTGGCTCTCTCATTTGGCAAAGCGCTTAACCCTGTTATGTGTCATAGGGAGGCTGGAGCTTAGCTTAGCCAATTCAGGGAGAAGACAGGGTACAACCTGAACAGCTCACCAGACCATCACAGAGCCATCTCATGCATACACTCATATGAATACACACACACACACACACACCCACACACACACACACACACACAAACACACACACACACACACACACACACACCCACATACACCCACCCACCCACCTACACACACACACACACACACACACCCACCCACTCCCACACACACACCCACATACACACACACACACATACAGACACACACACACACACACACACACAGACACACACACACACACACACACACCCAAACACACACACACACACACACACACACTCACACACTCACACACACACACCTACACACACACACACACACACACACACATACACACACACAAAACTATTCACACAGGGAACTAAGGTACTCAGAGAAAACCCAACAGAATCACCGCCACCAAGCCTGGGACATGAATCCATGACCTTCTTACTGTGAGGCAGATGTGCTAACTACCGAGCCATCGTTCCGCCCCTCACTTTACAGTCTGGGTGATTACGGAAATGTATACATTATGATGACTTTTCCATGTTTCAGGCCGATTGTAATGAGGAGGTAATTAAGATCGCATCTGTGGTTATATTTAAGAGCTTGGAGTTAAAACCCGTGCCTTTTCTGACCTTTAAACCACGGGATAACCCAAACGACTTTGTTCAAAAATGATCCAAAGCATATGATGATCCTCAGGATCACTCTAAAACCGTACAATAATGGTTTCAGATTCTGCACGTCTGAGCCAAAGGAAGCTCAAAACCGAAGACTGAACAATTCGGCAACGTATTGCAAGAAGCCTGTGGAAGCTTTGATTAAGAATTATAGCGGCTCTCCATACTTATGCAAATATCACAAAGCCAGGAATGCTGTGTCCCTATGCGCTCGTCCCCACACAGGCAACGCAGTAAATGAAGACAATACCGGGGAAACTATATTAAGCATTTAGCAGCTCATTCTCTGACTTTACATATGAATGTTTCTGTAAACGTACACAAGCAACATGGTGCTCCACTTCATGGCACTGCCTACATATTTATATTACTCAAATTTACACAATAAATAAAGCCAAAGACAACACACACTAAAAAAACTGAATGTAAATGTTCGAAGAAACTAGATCAAATCTGAAATGAATCTGTCTCTCACTTATTACTTTTTGAAATAGCATCATGGAAATAAAGCCGACGCCCTGATTGATTTAATAAGCACAGATGTCCTTCGCCTGATGCAAATGTTTCATCTGAACTGCACATGACCAGCGGCTGTTAACCTCGGTGCTTTATCAGACGCTGGATATTCCTAATGCTAATATCCTGCCTGACAGGTAATCAAGTCTCTAGCATTGGGTATAGCTTGAATAATTCCGTGCATACCCAATGCTGAAGAGTCTGACTCAGCCCGGCATTAATATTCCAATTACTAGAACTGAATCGCTTCAGAGTTGCTGTAGGAGCACATTGTTATGAACGAGGATGAAGCACGTTAGGATCATAAGCAGCAGACTGATGAATTATGGATTTGAAAATAACATACCATATTAAAACGTGCAATTTTTTTGCAGATGTTATTAAAATGGTGGATGATTAATGTTTGGTTCAGTGAGGATCAATAGAGAATAAATCTCGCTTGATACGAAGCTAATGTTATACTTTTTTGGGGGACACTGGTCCATTCTAAAGGCAAAAGCGATAAGGAGTGTGTCATTAATCTGTAACACTGTGTGTGTGTGTGTGTGTGTGTGTGTGTGTGTGTGTGTGTGTGTGTGTGTGTGTGTGTGTATACATATATATATATATATATTCATCATTCATTTTCTGAGATGCTTAATCCTAATTAGGGTCGTGCGGAGGCTGGCGACCATGATCTTGACTCCGGGCAAGGGCAGGGCGGAGTGCACCCTAGACAGCTCACCCGGCCATCGCAGGGCAAAATCACACTGACGGCTATGCAGCTACTCTTGTCAAAATCAGCAATGGTTCTTTTACATGAACCTCTCACCATAGACAGTGAGAGACGTGACCGGCCTTTGATAACCCAGTTAGCTGCACTGGGGGGGACGACAGTGACCACCGTATACACACACACACACACACACACACACACACACACACACACACACACACACACACTATGTATATATATATATATATATATATATATATATATATATATATATATATCGTACATATAATAAAAATATGAGGGGAAACTTACTGAAATTAATACTTAATATTGTTACCTATGTTTGTTTGTTTGTTTGTTTTTTTTTTTTTTTTTTTACTTTTTTACTGTACCTTTATAACGTGCCTATTCTTTTGTGTTTTTCTTAGTTTTCTGCCAAACTGTCCTTTTCCAATCCACTCTACAAGGAATCCAAAGGTTACGAAGCCTGAGAATGGACACACACACACACACACACACACACACACACACACACACACACACCGGCACTATAAATCCCATAGGAATGTACTTTTTATAATTTGAACCTTGTTGGCTAACATGACTGTACTTGTACAATATTCATAGCCTTAAAAGTAGTATATACTAGCATGTATGATAATTTAATTTATTCGACTCCTCTGGGAAAAACACTGAAAGCAACTGCAAATTACCAACTTATTACTTTAGCCTTGAGAGGTTGGAGCCTACATTTCAAGTTTGTAGAGCGGAGGATGTTTTTGTATTAAGGAGTGAAACACACTCTCGTTCTAATTCCTTCATTTTACAATGAACAAGACACATTTCCTCGTTTTTTGTTTCCTGTTTTGTTCAGAGAGAAGCATGTGTGGTTTCCTTTATGACTTGGTTAAAATAGACCACATTTCCACTGCGAAACACGGGCTTATGTTTATCATGTAAATCATCAAATGGGTTTTGAGTGGGAACTTATCATTTCTTTTGCCAATAAATGTGGACATTTTACCCAAACCCAATATTGAACTTGAGCGCGTGACGTTTCATTTCTCGGTCTCTCTCTTTATTATTTCCTTCGTACAAACACGGGATCAGGATTAGCATCCACAATCAGTTTAAATACTTTTTGTGCTGCTTTTGCTCATCATTTAAACATCTGGGAAAGGACATGTGGCATGTCGTGGACTGTTGTTACCATCCTTGTCCGATTCTTCTCCTGTTCTTTTTCGGCCTTATAGCGAGAGCCTTTGTATTTTTGTTTGTTTTTGTTTGTCTCACATTTCATTTCCTATTAATGTTCCCCAAAACTCCTCTTCATCCAGTAACCGTGTTGGTTTTTCATCTTCTACCTGCTACAGTTAGACAGCTTTAATTGTCTGATGACTCATCCTGCACCACGGCTGTTTGGTTATTTTATATTCAGTGAATATATTTTCTCAATTGTGTATGTCCTTCCCCTTGATTATAAATACCGCCAGCTCCGGACGAGTGTATGGATGTTACCATCCAACGAATAGTGGTGGTGTGTCGAGGTGTTTTTGGGCTGTGCAATCTGCCGTAAAACAACCTCCCCCCCACCACTTACCCCCCACCCCTTACCCCAGACTGTGGCCGAGAAAAACCTGGATGAAGTTTACACATTTTGAAGAAGGTGAGCTTTGTGTGAATTCCTGGATGTCTGAAGACTTTTCAGAGAACTTCTTCCCCGATGTCACGATTGCATGAATTCTATAAAGAAGGAATGGCTCTCCGCGTCCAGCTCTCAGAGATGCAGCCATGTGCTTCAGCACTTTTGATTTAACTCACTTCTCCTGTCAAAGTAATAACATTTTAATTATAGCTGAAATAGCTTCCCTGTGATGGAGTGGTGAGCTGTCCAGGGTGTACTCTGCCCTCACACAAAGTCAACTGAGATGGGTGCTGACCTTCATTTGCACATTTGTTATCAGATAAGGAGTGTTTTTCATTTTGTGTTTTAGCCAGAGAGCAGATTTGATTTTTAAAATCGTAAGTCAGTAGTTGCTTTCAGTTTGGTGGGTGTGTGTGGGGGGGGGCACGGACACACCAGACATTCAACATTATTGGCTGCTGTGACCTCTAATCAATATCCATAAAAATCTATGTCTAGCTTTTTTTTTTTACAGTAAGTTTATAATGATGTGAGATAAAATCTGCATCTGACATTCATTTCAGTGGAATATTAGACATATTTAACACACACACACACACACACACACACACACACACACACACACACACACACACTCACACACACATACACACACACACACACACACACACACACTCACACACACACACACACACACACACACACACACACACACACACACACACACACACACACACACACACACATGTGGGTGCAGGATTTCACTTCAACTAAGCATTCACCACAGCTTCCACCTGTTTCAAGCACTGATCTCAAAAAAACAAAAACAAATAATAATAATTGGCACGTTAGTATTTCAGTTTAATTAATAAAAAAATTTGAAATGACTCTCAGACCGTGTGTATATTACACACACACACACACACACACTCACACACACACACACACTCACACACACACACACACACACTCACACACACACACACACACACACACACACACACACACACACTCACACACACACGCACACACACACACACACACACACACACACACTCACACACACACACACACATACACACACACACACACTCACACACACACACACACACACACAGAGACACACACACACACACACACACACACACACACATGTGGGTGCAGGATTTCACTTCAACCAAGCATTCACCACAGCTTCCACCTGTTTCAAGCACTGATCTAAAAAAAAACAAAAACAAATAATAATAATTGGTACGTTAGTATTTCAGTTTAATTAATAAAAAAAAAATTTGAAATGACCCCCAGACCGTGTGTAAATATTTACAGCAGCATTTCACAGACGCTTCGATCCAGTGCAACTTACAACTATCCTGTTTACACAACTGAGCAATTGAGGGTTAAGGGCCTTGCTGAAGGGCCCAACAGTGTGTGTGTGTGTGTGTGTGTGTGTGTGTGTGTGTGTGTGTGTGTGTGTGTGTGTGTGTGTGTGTGTGTACGTTATTGTTATTAAACATATTAGACATTGTGTAGTAGATATTGAATATACAATGAAATATGTTTTGGCCGGGACGACTACACTCAGTTGTTATTGTCATATAATATGTTTGCAATTTTTCAAAAACTCCAAATATCTCGAAAGTATTTATAGCATGACACTCGTTCATTTTCTGAACTGCATAATCCTGATTAGGGCTGCAGGCAGACTGGCACCCATCCCAACCGACTCCGGGCGAGGGCAGATTTCACCCTGAACAGCTCACCAGACCATCACAGGGCAAAAACACGCTGACGGCTATGCAGCTCCTCTTATAAAAGTCAGCAATGGTTCTTTTACATCAACCTCACACCATAGACAGCCAGAGACACGGCCGGCCTTTGATAACCCAGTTAGCTGCACTGGGGGGGCAGTAACAACCCGTGGAGAGTGGGGCTTGAACCCCCAACTTTAAGATCAGTGATCCAGCACCTTTCCCACCAGGCCACTGCCCTTTATAGCATTACGCATAAAGTGATAAAATGGAATCTATTAACAAGCACGATAAACAGTAGGTCGCGATTACTGCATGATGCTTTCGCACTGTGTGACTTTCAAATTAAACTGAATATTTGAGATCGCTGCATTGTGGAGGAACACACACACACACACACACACACACACACACACACACACACACACAATGTGGTATTCGATGAGTCACTGAACCATTGCTGTGAGGTTCTCTGAAACAAGATTTATATTCATCTCCTACCATGTGTGTGTGTGTGTGTGTGTGTGTGTGTGTGTGTGTGTGTGTGTGTGTGAGTGTGTGTGTGTGTGTGTTGGTTGAGTTTATACTTGCTTTAGGGCCTTTGTGATTTTAACAACAAATTCAAAAAAGTTGGCAAAGCATCATGTAAATGATTATGTGTCTTCATCCGTTAGTGGTGTGGCTGCTATCAGACGACTTCATACGGAGGAATGAAAGGACTGAAACACCGCCTCATAAAACAAGTCATTTAAATTTATTTTATTGACGTTTTCTCAAACTTTTTAACCACTTTACCTTTTTAAATTTTAACTCGAACTTCCACTGACTTTGGTATTGATTTATGAACACATAAAAAACATCTGGTAAAGGATTAAGTTCATAAATTAAACATGCTATTCTGGCTATTTTTCACTTTTATTACTGAGTTGCTTTTTGTTTTTGTTTTTATTTATTTTCTTCTTGTTTGTTTGTTTGTTTGTTTTGAGGTCCAAGATAGTATTTTTATAGGAGGGTTGTGGTTTTTGTTTTTAGGTTTTAATTAAATTCGATCACTTAATGTAATCACTCACATAAGTTAATAATTTTATATATTTATATATATATATATATATATATATATATATATATATATATATATATATATATATATATATATATATATATATATATATATATATATATATATATATATGATTTCCTTTCGTGGTTCCCTTTTTTTTCAGGGGTTGCCACAGCGTTTGATTTGGTGTAGGTTTTTGCGTCGGATGCCCTTCCTGTCACAACCCTTTAGCAAGGGACAGAAACACGGTGACGACTTTGCAGCTCCTCTTTACGAAAGTCAGCAATGGTTCTTTTACATCAACCTCTCACCATAGACAGTGACAGACATGGCCCGCCTTTGATAACCCAGTTAGCTGCACTGGGGGGGACAGTGACTCGAATCCCCAACCTTAGGATCAGCGATCCTGCGCCATATACAACTAGACCAACACTGCCCCACATATATGTATATATATATATATATATATATATATATATATATATATATATATATATATATATATATATATATATATATACATATATCCATAAAACAGTGTAAACACAAAGATCACAGAGACAACGTCTTAACACAAGGGTAACAAACACGCTATATAACTTATATATATATATATATATATATATATATATATATATATATACACTACACAAAAAAGTGAAGGATATTTGTCAATAAAAACTGAAATTAAGGCCAATTCACAAAACCGAAAAAAAATATCTAGAAAATTTCCAAACATCCTTCACTTTTTTTTTGTAGTGTATGTATATATATATAAATAAATATCACAGTAAAAAAAACAAGTTTTATATATATATATATATATATATATATATATATATATATATATATATATATATATATATATATATATATATATATATATAATATATTCCGATTAGTACTGCTGTCCCGCAACAAGAAGTTTCTGGGTTTAAATCTCGTGCCTGACATGGCCCTTCTGTTCAGTGGTGGTCACCAACCCTGTTCCCGGAGAACTTCCTCCCTAAGTATTTTAGCCTCAACCCCATCTGACCATCTACGCATTAAATTAAGAAGCTCTTGATCATCTTATATTAAATTATGGTTGGAGTTGAAATGTATAGGCAGGGAGATCTTCTGAATCAGGCTTGGTAAGCACACCTGTATAGTATTTGTATTCTCTCTGTGTATATTGTTTTTTTTTTTTGTTGATTTTTTTTGAGTATTCTGCTTCCCTTCCATTCTACACAGACATGGATGTAAGGCCAACTGGCTGCTCTATACTGTATGATAGGTGTGAATGTAAGTGCAAATATTTAGTTGTCTCTGCTAACCTTACCTGGAACTGGTAGCCTGTTCTCCTGCACAAAGGCAGCTGGGATTGTCTGCAACTTTACCCCAACACCCCAGTAGAAGCAGTACATTTAATGGATCGATATCTGAAGTATTTATTTGGATTTATCACTGTGACAACAGATCCCAGCTGAGACTTTTAACAATGCTCCATCAATCCATCTGTCAGCCCATCAGTAATAATATCTGTTACATGGACTGATTTTATTTGTACCTGCAGCTGACATTTTGTACAGTACCCATCAACCTACATCTATAATACAAGCTGTAAGTGCAGTGTGCATGCAGCTTTCCAAACGGCTCTGTAAATACAAAAACGTAAAGCTGTTTAGGGAGCAGGTGGCCGGGGATTGGAAAGTGCGGCAGCCTCAACCTCAATGGAAGATCAATGCAAGTGCAGTTTATTTGATAGATAGGTCTATTTCACCTAATTCAATCAATGAATTGTGCTCTGAAGTTAAATAGCTCAAGGACAGATGGCACTACCACGTCAAAGTAAACTCACATGTGGAGATAACAGGCTGCCGACCATTTTCAAGCCGACTTCACACTGGTCATCTGGAATAATGGTTAAACATCAAGTTGGCACAGCATTTGTACTGTTTTTGAGTGGCAAACACACACACACACACACACACACACACACACACACACACACACACACACACACACACACATGCCTCTCTCATTTGCCCATAAACATGTGACACTCAGCTGACAGACAAAGTGTGCAGACAGTGATTGTCATGTCCCTATTCCCTGTGCTTCATTCTGTTGCTCCCTGTTCTCTTTCAGCATGCTCGGAGACACGCTTTATTTACGGACTAGAATGAGGAAATGGGGCAGTATAAAAAGGAGTGTAAAACAGCTCTCACATTTTAAAGATGATTTCGATTTACATAAAAGTCTCACTTTTATATAAATTTACAATAATCTGTCATTTTTTTAACACACAGCCAGACATGGATTTTAGGATTATCATGGCTTCATATGTATCTCTCCTTTTAATCAGAAATTTCCACTGAGGCATTTTCCTATGGCTCTGTCAGACGCGGCAAACTAAAATTTCAAAGTAAAATTCCATGCACAGCCACATCTGCAAAAGAATGGTACAGATAAAGCAACCCCCTAAAAGGTGACAATACAGACGCTCCCCGACTTACGTTTTAAATTGGTTCTGGACGGACGAACGTAAGTTGAAAGTGAACGTAAGTTGTTACAGTGACATATGACGTGTGACGTATGATGCTCATACTGTACTATACATCCATAAATACCATTACTGTATCTCATAAAACACCCCTAAATCAATTATTATAAACATAACATTATTAAATAATATCAACATTAATTTCAAATAAGTCACTTATTTATACCGAGTCACTTTACATGAAGCTTAAAACAGTCAATCAACGCTTACAATATGTGAGGCGCTCAAAACCGAAGGTAGCGTACTTGCGGAAGTAGTGAACTTGCTGTGGGTTACACGGACTTCCGGTTTTTCAAGTGAGCAAGTGTGCAGTTGAACTTGTTTAGAATTCAGCCTGTACTGATGTGAATCACCAGCAGAGCGGTGAGTTCTCCTTTCTGGATTCGGGTTTTCATTCATTTTACAACTCTCTTTGCCTAACTGAGTATGCATGGTAGATTGCACTGATCCGAGAAGATAGTTAATTCATCTCTGTGTATGAGACTTGCACCCATGCTAGTAACCTCACATGCTTCTGACCAACCAGATTTGCTTAGGGTCACAAAAGTCCATAAAACAGTGTAAACACAAAGATCACAGAGATGACGTCTTAACACAAGGGTAACACGCTATATAACTGATATACATATATATATATATATATATATATATATATATATATATAAAACTAAACCTGGAAGGAGGGGCACGTTCAGTCTGTCGTTTGTAAACAATGGACATAGTGTCATTATGTCATTGCATCATTACATTAGCATACTATGTAGATATGTCTAAACTCAAATTTGACTTTTTTAGGGGAAAAAAAAAACGTAAAATTGAAAAAACATAAAACGGATGAACGTAACTCAGGGAGCGTCTGTATAATTTATACTTTAGTCAATCGTTTCCAGAAAACGCCTTGTCCAGGTTAGGGTTGTACTTGACTTGGGTAACACTAAGAGCAAGGAAAAAAAAGGGGCATTGCCTAATGGTAAGAGAAGCAGCTATGGGATTTAAAGGTTGCTGGTTCAATTCCTGAACCAGTACGAAAAATGTGTGGCAGTGGGGGAGTGGACAGCACCACTCAGCCTTCACATTCATGGCTGAAGTGCTCTTGAACAAGGCACCTAACCCTCAGCTGCTCTCTGGATGCTGTAATGTGTGTGGCAGCCCATTGCTCTTGCTCCTGTGCTCACTATTTATGTGTGTGTGCTCACTTTAGAGAAGTAGAAGTATTCCTCATGGGATAAACACTATATATATATATATATATATATATATATATATATATATATATATATATATATATATACATACAGTCATCGACTTACGATCACTTTTGGTTCCAGCAGACCGGTCGTAAATCAATCTGGTCATATGTCGACTTTCCATCCAAATACACTCACGCCAAACAAAACCAGATGAATAAATCTCACGCATTTAAATCTATACATCTATTTTCAATTCCACGTCACTGTGACGTGCAGCTGATAGCCAATCCTTTCTGTACTCCACTGTGTGGGCGGGTCCGATAGCTTGAAACTCTAATTTTATTGGATTATAACAACAGCCACAGACTGCGTGTTTTGTTTTTGAGTAAAGAGATAAATTTCCCTTGTTTTGATCAGTTCATTTCCACGAACCCAAGCACAGCTGGCAAGCAAACACAAATGGACAGACATGGAAAAACTTCAACCCGCAAACCAGCTGATTTCCAAAACTTGGAACGCGCTTCCTGTCACATAAACACTGCAGCGTGTGAGTCCTATATAATTAGAGTTTCAAGGTCTCGGGCCCGCCCACACACAGAAAGGATTGGCTCTCCGCATCGCGGCACAGTGACGTGGCATTGAAAGTAGATGAATGGATTTGCTCTGAGCAGTTAGAAAGTGAAGCTGCATCATCTCCTGCTTGGCCTTTTAAGATGCTGCCGCTGCCAGCAGTGCAAACAGCTGTTGTACACAACACTCGCACTGCACTGCTATGAATCATGCTTCACCACTTTTGCAGTCGTAAAGTCGATCAGACGTAACTCGCATAGGTCGTCAGTCGACGACTCACTGTATATCTCTCTGTCTCTCTCTATATATATATATATATATATATATATATATATATATATATATATATATATATATATATATATATATATATATATATACACAGTACCTCTGTACACTACCGCTACAGTACACTGTAGAGGCGCTCTCACTGTTGCACTATGGTGTAGGGAAAAAGCACCGAGCAAACTATATGAAGTGCAGTAAACACTACAGTGAACCCTCACTTGGGGTTAATGCGGACCGAGACCCTCCACGTATCCAGAATTTCCGTAAAGTAGAATCGAACCCCCTGACTGGTATCCATACATGTGTATGTGTATATAATATACAGACGCACACACACACACACTCAGATGCACACTCACATGAAAATTTAAGTAGTTTTGTTGGGTTGTTTTTTGTTTTTGTTTGCTTGGGTTTTTTTTTTTTGTTTTTGTTTTTGTTTTTTTTTGCATAATTGGCCTTGTTTTGCAGCATTTTCCTTCACTTTTTCCCCTATTTTTCCTTAATTTCCTTATTTTTTAATTTTTCTCTGAATATTTTTGATACACTGAAGTCGAAAGAACTGAAGCGTAAAGTAGTGAGGGATCACTGTATTTATATGGGGCGCGGAGGTGTGAAATTTTTTTTGTTCCTATAGGGGGCATCACAGAAAATAATTGAGATGCACTGCACAAGGCATTCTCCGAGCGCGGGGGAATACACGCAGAAGAATACAAGGCTAATCGGCCCGGAAAAGCCATTTCCCCAGCAGAGCTCATAAATCAAAATTTTGCTCGTTGGATGGAGCAGATTTTTGGTGGGATCGAAGCTCGTATCATGGAAAATTCATTATAAAAGACACTCATAAGTAAAGGTACCATTTTATATAAAAATCAAAACAATTAAAATCAAAAATGCACCCTAAATAGAAAAGAGTCTACGAGAGAAGAAATAAAGCACCTAAATCTCGTGCAGGTTGACATGTGGTGTCACTTTCCTTTGCACACAGTGTTCACGGGATAATCTCAGGATCCAGATGAAGAGCGTACCAGTCAGCCGCCGCCCTAGAAAGTTAATTTCATTTGCTCCCACCATGTTTCTTACAGTCCCTCATTAACACCTTGCTTCTTCTGAAGTCTCTACAGGATCTGTGATGAGCTGTGCAATGACTATAATAATGATATCCATCTGGCCTCTCATTAAGTCTGGTCCTCTTAGGTAACTTAACCATAAAACCTCTAAGGCCATCATTACAGGAATGAGAATGAATATTTATCTTTTTTTTTTTTTTTTTTTAATCTTTACTACACTTTTATTACTGTATCTATTTTGAGCTTTCTGGTGCAGTCCTTCCCTCCAGTTTAGATTTTGTATCATGCACATTCAATCTATGTATGTATGTATGGATGGCTATATGGCTGGATATATGGATGGATGGGTGGGTGGATGGATGGATGGATACTTTATTAATCCACAGCACACACTTATTCTATAAAAAACACAAACATAAATTAAGGAACATCGAGTAAAAATACTTATATAATGTGTATATAAGAGAGAGAGAGAGAGAGAGAGAGAGAGAGAGAGAGAGAGAGACTAAGGCATACATGTATATGGTGTAATACATCTATGATGAGGCATCTATAGTCCATTTATTCATTTTCTGTCCCGCATAATCCTAATTACGGGTCACAGGGAAGCTGGCACCCATCCCAGCCAATTTCAGGGGAAAGCAGGGTACACCCTGGAGAGCTCACCAGGCCATCACAGGGCCAATACTCACACAACCATTCATACTCACACCTATGGGCAATTTGAAACAGCCAATTAACCTACTGTGTATCTTTTCGGACTATGAAAGGAAACCAGAGTACCCTGAGGAAACCCACACAAGCACGGGGAGAACATGCAAGCTCCACACAGAAACGCCCGAGGACCCTGGACCTTCCTGCTGTGAGGCGGACATGCTAACCAAGACTCCAACATCGATAGTAACAATTAAAAGTTTAAAGAACTTGACACAAACATTGTTGGAAGTGCAAGAAAGTGGAATATGGATGGGAACATACAGTACAGTGCAGACTGACGCTCTACTGCAGATATGAACAAAAGTCTGATTTAAATGTTTGGGTGCATGGTGGGCGATTCAGAGCAAATAATTAAAACCCTTCAATGGAAACATGTTTATGCAGATTAAGGTGCATGGTGTGCAGAGAGTGGTACAGTGTAAGGCAGGTATATATATATATATACTCTCAGTAAGACAGAATACATGTGTGTGAACGACAAGGACCCAAGAGGAACGGTGAGATCACAGGGAGCAGAGATAAGGAAGGTGGAGGATTTTAAGTACTTAGGCTCAACAATCCAGAGAATCCAAAAATCCCTATCTCAAAAAATTAGCATATTTCATCCGACCAATAAAAAAGTGCTTTTAATAGAAAAAAAGTCTCAACTTTCTCTTCACAATATCCCACAGATTCTCTATGGGGTTTAGGTCAGGAGAGTTGGCAGGCCAATTGAGCCCAGTAATACCATGGTCAGTAAACCATTTATCAGTGGTTTTGGCACTGTGAGTAGGTACCAGGTCGTGCTGAAAAATGAAAATCTTCATCTCCATAAAACTTTTCAGCAGATGGAAGCATGAAGTGCTCCAAAATCTCCTGATAGATAGCTGCATTGACCCCGCCCTTGATAAAACACAGTGGACCGACACCAGCATCTGACATGGCACCCCAGACCATCACTGACTGTGGGTACTTGACACTGGACTTCAGGCATTTTGGCATTTCCTTGTCCCCAGTCTTCCTCCAGACTCTGGCACCTTGATTTCTGAATGACATGCAAAATTTGCTTTCGTCCAAAAAAAGTACTTTGGACCACTGAGCAACAGTCCAGTGCTGCTTCTCTGTAGCCCAGGTCAGCCGCTTCTGCCGCTGTTTCTGGTTCAAAAGTGGCTTGACCTGGGGAATGCGGCACCTGTAGCCCAGTCCACTGCTTCCACAGGTCCCCCAAGGTCTGGAATCGGCCCTTCTCCACAATCTTCCTCAGGGTCCGGTCATCTCTTCTGGTTGTGCAGCGTTTTCTGCCACACTTTTTCCTTCCCACAGACGTCCCACTGAGGTGGCTTGATAGAGCACTCTGGGAACAGCCTATTCGCTCAGAGATTTCTTTCTGTGTCTTACCCTCTTGCTTGAGGGTGTCAATGATGGCCTTCTGGACGGCAGTCAGGTCGGCAGTCTTACCCATGATTGCGGTTTTGAGTAATGAACCAGGCTGGGAGTTTTTAAAAGCCTCAGGAATCTTTTGCAGGTGTTTAGAGTTAATTGGTTGATTCAGATGATTAGGTTAATATCTCGTTTACACTACCTCAACATGATATGCTCATTTTTTAAGAGAAATTTTGGGTTTTCATGAGCTGAATGCCAAAATCATCAGAATTAAAACAATAAAAGACCTGAAATATTTCAGTTGGTGTGCAATGAATCTAAAATATATGAAAGTTTAATGTTTATCAGTACATTACAGAAAATAATGAACTTTATCACAATATGCTAATTTTTTGAGAATGACTAGTATATGTGTGTGTGTGTGTGTGTGTGTGTCTGTGTGTGTGTGTGTGTGTGTGTGTGTGTGTGTGTGTGTGTGTGTTGTACTAGCATCCACTCCCCTGCTAGAGTTAAAAAGTCTGATGGAATGGGGAGGAATGATCTCCTGAGTCTATCAGTGGAGCAGGTCAATGACAGTAGCTTGTCTCTGATGATGCTCCTCTGTCCAGTCATTATGCTGTGCAGTGGCTTGTCTATAACTTTCCGGAGCCTACTCAGCACCCGTTGCTCTGCCACAGATGTTACACTGTCTAGTTCTATCCCAATTACAGAGCTGGCCTTCCTCACCAGCTTGTCCAGTTGTGAGGCGTCCTTCTTCTTAACCCTCCCTCCAGCAGAACACTGCATAAAGGAGGGCACTTGTTACCACAGACTGGTAGAACATCTGCTATCATGTTTTTCAGATGTTGAAGGACGCTAGCCTTCTGAAGAAGTATAGACTGCTCTGTCCTTTCTTGCCCAGAGCATATATATATATATATATATATATATTGCATGTATGCACTTTGTTGTTTGGGCCGCATGAAGTGCAAAGAATAAAGAAAAAAGAAAAAGGAAAAATAACCGGTTTGAGGTAAAACATCAGAGCAGGAATATAATTATGCAGTCCTGGACGATTGAAAGGCAATTAAAAGATAGTGAGTACAAATGATAAATAATTTATTTTCAAGACCCAGTCAAGATAAATCAGTTTTCTGCCAAAATTCAACAATTTAGATATAAACATTCCTGTCCTCTTGGTCTGATATCTTCAGTTATAAATGCTTGAAGAGCTCTTTAGATCTTTTACTGTGTCATAGTATAAAACCTCTGAATTAAACTTGAGATGCTTTTCTGATGTTTATTTCAGGCAAATGCAGTGTTAAATGCTGATCTGTTCATCTTTGTGCTGCTACAGACTATTGATGTCTACGCTACACCATTGACACTTAGATAAAGAGCTATAACTGTGTATTAATCATTCATTTTATAAACTACTTAATGCTAATTATTTAGGGTCAGAGGGAGGCTGGCAACCATCTCAGCCGACTCTTGGCGAGGGTGGGGTACATCCTGGACAGCTCGCCAGGCCATTGCATGGCATGTATGTATTACCAAAAGTTAATATTAATTGGCTGGCAAACTATGCTTGTTTAAAGGCGGTTCTGGAATCGAATTAGAATACCCTCTGATTGCCTCCCTAAAAGGATTCTGACTGCGAGAGGGGTCCCAAGGCAGAACCAAAACTTGCTGGAGGGATTATATATCCCATCTGGCCCGGGAATGCTTCAAGATCCATCAGGAGGGGTGAGTGAATGTCAGTGGGGTGTGTCTGAAACCTGACCTTGGAAGTGCAAAAGAAAAATAGATGAATGAACTGTTCGGTTTTCTGTATACTAGTATATTGTTGATTATTAAGGTTGTGCTCACATCAGTAATAAAAATAAAATTATTTGAGTATAGGTGGCATGAAGTTATTTTAACTGTAAGGCTGCTCTGCTTCAGAAACAAAATACAGTATGCTCTTCATGATGGATTTTAGTTTGCTGAGTTCATAAACAACAATGAAAATGGCTGAATTTCTGTATCCCAGAAATACCGTTCAAATGGTTTTATATATAGTTCGAATCTTTCCGTTATAGCTGTAAATCCATGTGGACTGGCAACCATTGTAATGCGCAACAAAAACTAACTACTGTACTCCTTTGAATGTGATAACTGACACTGGGCCAGGTGTGTGTGTGTGTGTGTGTGTGTGTGTGTGTGTGTGTGTGTGTGTGTGTGTGTGTGTGTGTGTGTTTTAACATTTGACATCCACATAATTATGTCGACCCCAGTGCAGCTAACTGGTTTAGCAAAGGCCAGCCATGTCTCTCACTGTCTATGGTGAGAGGTTCAGGTAAAAGAACCATTGCTGACTTTTGACAACAGTAGCTGCATAGCCGTCAGCATGTTTCTGCCCTGTAGTGGCCAGGCGAGCTGTTCATGGTGTACTCTTCTCTCACCCAGAGCCAGCTGAGATGGGCACTAGCCTCCCCACGACCCTAATTAGGATTAAGCAGTTACAGCAAGTGTTGGCAACCCGCGGCACCGGAGCCACATGTGGCTCTTTCACTTCCCTGATGCGGCTCCATGACTTTTAAAAATAATGAAAGTGTTCTTTACGGTGGCCGATGGGTGCAAACACACTTTATATACAAAAACTACTGCATAACAAAAAACAACTCCAAAAAGAAAATGCTGTTTATTTACTCACATCAGAAGCACTCCGGGCTCCCAGGGGTAGAGAGTTCAACCACCTTTCACCTGAATGGCAGGAGAATCTGCCTAAGGCAGAGCCCTGCAACGGTTGGGTACCCACAGCCAACCTTTTTGGGTAGAAAATTACATAGATGAAAATTAACAGTCACGGGTGCGGACGGATATTTATTTGGTATGGGCGGGGTGATTTTGTGTGTGTTCTTGTAGATATGGCCAGCGTTATATTAATCAGCTGCATTTCTGAGTCTCAGTGTTTTTTGATCTGTTGTGTTGGTGGAGGGAGCATACGATGGTATTTCCAAACCCTCGTGCTCATGGCAAGCAGTGTTCTCACCATCCCAGCAGCAGCGCAGCGAACGACAGAGATTTTTCAGCCGCAGGGGTTTGTAATCCAGGAACGGAAATCACAGTTGAAGTAAGAGACGGGAGATGAGATTTGGTTTATGCGCAGGACGCTCCGAATTAAATAACTCTCCTACCAGTGACAAAATAAAAGACTGGGTGTGGTTCAGTCTCCACTCTGAGAATGGGTCGGTCAGTGCAGCATTAAGCATTAAATTTATTATTTATTAATTTAAAATTTATATTATTATTTAAAATAATTTTGAGCAGGCTCCTTCTTAAAATTATTATTCATATACTTTTCTGTGTTGCTGTCAGTTTTGTAACTTAGAATGAAGAAAAAAAAGATCCCACGAAGGGATGGTGAGGTCGGCTACCCAGCCCGTTAACACATGGCTGGGCCTTTGATAACCCAGTTAGCTATGCTGGGGGGGGGGGGGGGGGGGGGTAGGGTGCTGATGCTGATTTATATGGGGAAAAAAAAAAAACTTTTATTTTTTTGAGTTGTCTATGTTTCAGTTTTGTTCCATTATAGTAAAGAACTGGTCTGGTAAAATATTTTGTAAATTGAAGTTGATTTAGAGGTCCCCCAGGTCCTTGTTATCATATTAGCCACCGAATAAGATAAAACATAGTCATAATTCTGTTTTTTTCTGTACTACTGCTTTACATAATAAGTAAGCATTGTAAGTCAATAACGGTTATAAATCTTCTTCTTTTCCTTTCGGCTGTTCCCTTCAGGGGTCGCCACAGCAAATGATCTGCCTCCATCTCTCCCTATCCTCTGCATCTTCTACTCCTACTCCAACGACTTTCATGTCCGCCTTCACTGCATCCATAAATCTTCTCTTTGGTCTTCCTCTGGGCCTTTTGCCTGGTAGTTCCAACCTCAGCATCCTACGACCAATATACTCACTATCCCTCCTCTGTACATGTCCAAACCATCTCAATCTAGCCTCTCTGACTTTGTCTCCAAAACATCTAACATGTGCTGTCCCTCTGATGTACTCATTTCTGATCCTATCCATCCTCGTTACTCCCAAAGAGAACCTCAACATTTTCATCTCTGCTACCTCCAACTCTGACTCCTGTCTTTTCCCCAGGGCCACTGTCTCTAAACCATACAACATTGCTGGCCTCATCACCGTCTTGTACACTTTTCCCTTCATTCTTGCCGATACTCTCCTATCACACATCACACGGACACTTTTCTCCATCCATTCCAACCTGCCTGCACGCGCTTCTTCACCTCTTTTCCACACTCTCCATTGCTCTGGATTGTTGAGCCTAAGTACTTAAAATCCTCCACCTTCTTTATCTCTGCCCCCTGTAACCTCAAAGTTCCTCTTGGGTCCTTGTCGTTCACACACATGTATTCTGTCTTACTAAGACTAACCTTCAATCCTCCTTTCCAGGGCTTCACTCCACCTCTCTCGTTTTTCCTCCACTTCGTCTCTGCTCTCACTACAGATCACAATGTCATCTGCATACATCATAGTCCATGGAGATTCTTGTCTAACCTCATCTGTTAGCCTGTCCATCACCATAGCAAACAAGAAGGGGCTGAGAGCTGACCCTTGATGTAGTCCCACCTCCACCTTGAACTCTTCTGTCACACCGACAGCACACCTCACCACTGTCTTACATCTATCATACATGTCCTGCACCACTCTAACATACTTCTCTGTCACTCCAGACTTCCTCATACAATACCACAGTTCTTCTCTCGGCACCCTGTCATATGCTTTCTCCAGATCCACAAAGGCACAATGCAGCTCCTTCTGACCTTCTCTGTACTTCTCTATTAACATCCTCAAAGCAAACACTGCATCTGTGGTGCTCTTTCTTGGCATGAAACCAAACTGTTGTTCACAAATGCTGACCTCTGCCCTTAGTCTTGCTTCCACTATTCTTTCCCATAGCTTCATTGTATGGCTCATCAACTTTATCCCTCTGTAGTTGCCACAACTCTGTACATCGCCCTTGTTCTTAAAAATGGGCACAAGCACACTTCTCCTCCATTCCTCTGGCATCTGCTCACTTTCTAAGACCTTGTTGAATATTCTTGTCAGAAAATCTACTTCTACCTCCCTAGACACTTCCATACCTCAACTGGTATGTCATCAGGGCCAACTGCCTTTCCACTCTTCATCCTCTTCAATGCCCTCCTCACTTCTCCCTTACTAATCTTTGCTACTTCCTGCTCCTCAACGGTCACCCTTCTACTCTTTTTCTCTCTCATTTTCCTCATTCATCAGCTCTTCAAAGTACTCTTTCCATCTTCCCAGCACACTTCTGTCATCAGTCAATACATTTCCCTCTCTGTCCTTTATCACTCTAACTTGCTGCACGTCTTTCCCATCTCTATTTCTCTGCTGTGCTAACCTGTATAGATCATTTTCTCCCTCCTTACTGTTCAACCTATCATACAAGTCATCATACGCCCTCTGTTTGGCCTTTGACACTGCTACCTTCGCCTTACGCTGTGTCTCCCTGTACTCCTGTTTACTCTCTTCGGTCCTCTCAATGTCCCACTTCTTCTTGGCTAACCTCTTCTTTTGTACACACTCCGGCACTTCCTCATTCCACCACCAAGTTTCCTTATCTACTTTCCTTCCAGAGGACACACCAAATACTCTCCTACCGGTCTCCCTGATCACATTGGCTGTGGTTGTCCAGTCCTCTGGAAGCACTTCCTGACTACCCAAAGCCTGTTTCAACTCCTCCTTGAAGACAACACGACACTCTTCCTTTTTCAGCTTCCACCACTTTGTCTTCTGCTCTACCTTTGCCTTTTTCACCTTTCTCACCATCAGTGTCATCCTGCACACCACCATCCTATGCTGTTTGGCAACACTCTCACCCACTACTACTTTGCAGTCACTGACTTCAATATTAATATATTAAGCAAAGAAAAATAAATTACAGAAATAATACAATCCGGAATTAACCGGAAATGGCTGTAATTCTGTTAAAATTCTTTCCTGATTACATAATAAATAAACAGACTAAGTCAGTAACTGCTCAAAATGAGTAAATATATCCAATATTATTATTTTGAGTAAACAAAACATAGTTACCAAACAGGCCAGAATAAGCCTAAAAATTATGTTCATTCATCTTCATACACACAATAAAAAGCAAGGAAAGTCAGTAAGAATAACAAAAATTACATGCTTATCGCATCGATAGCCTTTTCTACCAGAAAAACAAAAGGTTGCATTTTTCAGATTACATTTCTACCATACTAGGTAAAGCTTTAATGACATGACCTAGTCACTCTGCTTCAAAAATAAAAACGACTCGACAATGTGTGACTAATTTTCACAGGTAATATGTCAGCCTATCAGGTATCAAAAATAAAGTTTTCTGAACCATCAACTTCTGTGTAAGGCTCTGTAAGCTCTTTTACCATGAGCAGCTTTATTGCAGTGATACATCATGCAGCTCAGTACTTGTAAACAAGTAGGCAGTCCAGATCCCATTATTACTGCATCATCTTCACAAATTGCAGGGCCAAGTCCAAATAATGTGGTAGCCTGACAAGTTTTTACAGTAGATCTACCTGTTGCCGTTGGTTGGTCTGAGTCCGATACTTGATCCATGGTAAGCAATGGTCCTAAATCAATAGCGAATAAATTAAATTTATATTTACATTAATATCTCCTGAAAGGGAAGCATTCAGAGGACATTAATTAATATGACAATTCTACTACTCGAAACACTGTTCTCAAATATAGTATACAGGAATAATTGTCAGGTAATCGCTTAACCATTCATTATATTAAAATGGCTCATAATGGCATATATGGTGAAAATTTAGCTTTGCGGAGGACCTCTAAATATTCTTCAATTATGAACATTTTTAAACAAGAACCTTTTTCTACCAAGTGAAACAAAATTAATTATCAGACAGATCAAATTTAAAACTTTCATTTTTTGATGCACCCTACTAGGGGGACAGTGACAACCCATGAGTAGTGGGGCTTGAACCTTAGGACCTTAGGACCAGTGATCCAGGACCTTTACCACCAGGCCACCACTGCCTCCGAGCTCAAATAGACATTGGGAATTTTCATTGAAAGTAACTTTTTGTTCAATGTCTTTTTAAATCTGAATGTTTTTGATGCAAGCAGAATTATAATTTAATTATAAAATTATATATATATTATAAAATAAAAAATAAAATAATTAAAAAATAAAATGAGAGCAGAGAACAAGTGCAGGAAAATCTAGAGAGGTGGAGGTATGCCCTGGAAAGGAGGGGAATGAAGATTAAGCCTCAGTAAGACAGAATACATGTGTGTGAACGACAAGGACCCGAGAGGAACGGTGAGGTTACAGGGAGCAGAGATAAGGAAGGTGGAGGATTTTAAGTACTTAGGCTCAACAATCCAGAGCAATGGAGAGTGTGGAAAAGAGGTGAAGAAGCGTGTGCAGGCAGGTTGGAATGGTTGGAGAAAAGTGTCCGGTGTGATGTGTGATAGGAGAGTATCGGCAAGAATGAAAGGAAAAGTGTACAAGACGGTGATGAGGCCAGCGATGCTGTATGGTTTAGAAATAGTGTCCCTGGGGAAAAGACAGGAGGCAGAGCTGGAGGTAGCAGAGATGAAAATGTTGAGGTTCTCTTTGGGAGTAACGAGGATGGATAGGATCAGGAATGAGCACATCAGAGAGACAGCACATGTAAGACGTTTTGGAGACAAAGTCAGAGAGGCTAGATTGAGATGGTTTGGACATGTACAGAGGAGGGATAGTGAGTATATTGGTAGTAGGATGCTGAGGCTGGAACTACCAGGCGGAAGGCCTAGAGGAAGACCAAAGAGACGATTCATGGATGTGGTGAAGGAGGACATGAAGGTCGTTGGTGTAAGAGAAGAAGATGCAAAGGATAGGGTGAGATGGAGGCAGATGATCCACTGTGGCGACCCCTGAAGGGAAAAGCCGAAAGGAAAAGAAGAAGAATTATAATTTATTTGTCTCTGCAGTCGTTCAAATCAATGCAACACATTGTTTTTTATATTAACATGAAGGAAAAAGAGGGGGGGATATTATATGCCCTGTTATTTGATTCTAAATGATAAAAAAAGGATTTGTGGCTCACAGTGTTTTCTGTACTGTGGAAAACGGGTCCACATCGCTCTTTGAATGGCAAAGGTTGCCGACCACTGATCTAGATGCAGTGGGTCAGTAAATTTCTGAGCAAATAGCAACATGAACCGTGATTTTGTTTTTTACCGGGAATTTCCATATCCTGTATAAAAACAAATTCTATTGGCTGAAGGCAATACAACACAAGACAATCCACACTGCCCAATCACGGCATAGCTCTTATTATACCTGGCTCTCTACACACTGACTGACTGTACATAAGAGGATGTAAACACAATTGTGTCAAAATTACATGCCGGGACCTCTGCGGTCGCCATTTTTTTTTTTTTTTTTCAGCGAAAGCATTACTTCCGGTTCGATTAGCGGGGATAGCTGATATTTTTTAACTGTTCCAAAGTTTACCCGAATGCATGTCAAAAAAAACAGTTTTGCTTCAGAGTATCGCAATACATATTGTTTGCATGTTAGAACCGGTTTTATTGCACAGCTCTAGTTTCTACAATGCGTTACTGAACAAAACGACGGCGGTTCAATCACTGCTATCACCACTGTTGGGCCTTTGAGCAGGCCCTTAACCATCCACTGCTCAAATGTATATAAAAATGATAATTGTAAGTCACTCTGGATAAGAGCACTGATATGAAGTTTGGCAGTTCCAGACCGGATACTAACCCTTGCCAGATGGCAGTGGTATAAAAAGTACATCGTAAGGTCACTTATCATTCAGGTGGTGTTGAGGAACACCATGTCTGATATTCTATGGCTATCAGACCATCAGTACCAGAGTGGAGACCCTTGGTGGTTTCATTCCCGTACCTCACTTTGCTGATTCATGATTTCGCTCCAATGCACAATTTATTTGCACAGTTTATTGATGAGTTTAAAGTGCTGAGGGGTTCGTCAGAATCAAGGAAAAGTCAGCTTGCAAACTGTGTTTTCAACATTTTATGTAGATGATATTACAATCAACAATTTCTGCATAGATCCAAATAGTCAGCTTTGTGATTCCTGACTCCAAAACAATCTTAAACATTATAAGATTTACAGCCGGTATTTCTCACTGCAGTGTAAAATGTTTGCACCTGCATGTTATAGCCAGCATCAACATACCACATACATCCTCATAGGAGTGTCTTACAAAGAACATACTCAGTGAGGGCTGAGACTATGCAGTCAGAAACCTCAGTCCAGCTGTGTGGTAACATCCAGAAATAGCAAATAACCTCATAGACCTACTGCAGATCACAATAACGGATTAATGGAGCACAACATCATTTTCATTCATTTTCGAAGCTGTTTCATCTTATGGTCGCAGGGAAGCTGGCACCCATCTCCGGCTGACTCTGGGCAAAGGCAGGGCACACCTTGAAGAGCTCGAGAAACCATTGAAGGGCCAATATACATACAGCCATTCACACTCATTCTCACACCTAGGAGAAATTTTGCACAGCCAATTAGCCCGCTCTGCATGTTTATGGACCACAAGAGGAAACCCACGTAGGCACGGGGAGAACAAGCAAACTCCACACAGAAACACCTGAACACAGGAATCGAACCCTTGCTATGAAGCGAACGTGCTCACCAGTGCACCACCATATCGCTTACTGAAGAACACATGATATAATTTTAATCAAGATGAAAAACATGATGTTGGACATTTCAGTGAATTCAGTGCTTGGTACATTGATGTTTATAAGACTTCCATGAACAGAAGCATCTGTATTATAAAGTTAGGGGTTAGGGGCTGTAATGGTCACAGATCTGAGTCACTTACTGATTGGAAAGAATTTGCAAACACACACGAAGCATGTCATTATGTTAATTTGATTTTTGTAGTCTCAGTCTACTTAATTGCTGCGATCATACGCAAACATTCATGAGCTGCAATTCCTACATGCATGGCTCATCTGTTTTGGATATTAAATCAAAGCTGAATTTTTAACTTGAGAGTCAGTGATTCACAGTATCCATGGAGCCAGAATGCTGAATCAAAACAAGAGTGGTGTTGTTGTGCAGTTACTTGTATTGTGGGTTGTAGTGTAGATTCCTGAAGGACAACACAATGCAACTCCAGGGAGACCCAATTAAACCTCCCACACTTCAAAGATAAATTAATGAAATAATTACTTTTATTTCCACACATTAAACTTCAATGTAATTTTTATAGATCATGTTTTAAAGATGACAAAGGGTGGTTGCCGGGTGAAACAGCAGTTGTCACCATCTCCTGCAGGAATTCAACAGTTTGGGGGTCGATGAGTACACTGATGATTTGAGATGATTTGAGGGAGCCCTACACAAGCGGGCTGAGATCCAGAAGTCAAAGCATCCAGCAGTTGATCTTACATGACCATGAAGCAACATCTCCATTCTCATCAGTACTTCCGATGATCAAGCTGTGTGTGTCGCAGCTCCGTCCTGTTGAAACCATAGATTGAGTTCTTCAGACTCAAGGGATTCAATTTGGGCTTGGGCTACCAACAGACCTTAGCGCTACCTATCCGACCTTATTAAGTTTTATGTGTGCATAATTGGTTATATTTTTTCTTTGAAATGTGGGAGTTCAGCAACCTGTATGAGCCCATTGTTCTGTTGTGAATTGATTCTGTTGTGTATAGATAACAAAATACTGTACGTATAAGTCACATATGATTCATGCCATGTCATAAATAAAAGCTTTTTTTTCTCACTTTGGGGCTTTTTAATGGCTGACCAATTGTTCATAAAGTCTGCAGACTTTAAAAATAAACACTGGAGGGTCTATGAGAAACTCTCAGAGACAAATAACATGCAGGCAGCCACACATCGCATTCTATGCTCACAAGGCATATCAATGGCCTTTGCTTGTAAAAACTACAACACTGCGATCCAAATTCAATTTGTGCAAATAAATAGATATTCTTCTTTTCCTTTCGGCTGCTCCCTTCAGGGGTCGCCACAACGAATCATCTGCCTCCATCTCATCCTATCCTCTGCATCTTCTTCTCTTACGCCAACTGCCTTCATGTCCTGCTTCACTACATCCATGAATCGTCTCTTTGGTCTTCCTCTTGGCCTTCTGCCTGGTAGTTCCAACCTCAGCAACCTACTACCAATATACTCACTATCCCTCCTCTGTACATGTCTAAACCATCTCAATCTAGCCTCTCTGACTTTGTCTCCAAAACATCTAACATGTGCTGTCCTTCTGATGTACTCATTCCTGATCCTCTCCATCCTCATTACTCCCAAAGAGAACCTCAACATTTTCATCTCTGCTACCTCCAGCTCTGCCTTCTGTCTTTTCCCCAGGGACACTGTTTCTAAACCATACAACATCGCCGGCCTCAAGACCGTCTTGTACACTTTTCCTTTCATTCTTGCCGATACCCTCCTATCACACATCACACCGGACACTTTTCTCCAACCATTCCAACCTGCCTGCACACGCTTCTTCACCTCTTTTCCAAACTCTCCATTGCTCTGGATTGTTGAGCCTAAGTACTTAAAATCCTCCACCTTCTTTATCTCTGCCCCCTGTAATCTCACCGTTCCTCTTGGGTCCTTGTCATTCACACACATGTATTCTGATTTTCTGAGGCTAACCTTCATTCCTCTCCTTTCCAGGGCATACCTCCACCTCTCTAGATTTTTCTCCACTTGTTCTCTGCTCTCACTACAGATCACAATGTCATCTGCAAACATCAGAGTCCATGAAGATTGTTGTCTAACCTCATCTGTCAGCCTGTCCATCACCACAGCAAACAAGAAGGGGCTCAGAGCTGATCCTTGATGCAGCCCCCACCTCCAACTTGAACTCTTCTTTCATGCCGACAGCACACCTCACCACTGTCTTACATCTCTCATACATGTCCTGCACCACTCTAACATACTTCTCTGCTACTCCAGACTTCCTCATGCAATACCACAGTTCCTCTCTCAGCACCCTGTCATATGCTTTCTCCAGATCCACAAAGGCACAATGCAGCTCCGTCTGACCTTCTCTGTACTTCTCTATTAACATTATTAATAAAATAAATAAATTGCTGCTTTCACATGCAATTTTAATGTGGCCAGGCTTTTTCACAGCTGCACAATGAGGCTTGATGTTTTAATTGGAATCCCTGTGGCATCCCTGGACCTTGTCTTGCTCTAGGTAAAGGTTGTCTGGGTAAATGAAGGGTATGATAGAATGGTTAATGCTCAGGAGTGCTTGACTAATTCTCAAAGCCCATGAGGTCTGCGGCTCAGGCTTCCTGGCACACGCAAACAACAGACCTGGCAACATACAGTATCTGTCAACTGCTTGACCAGTCACACATTATTCTGCCTGAGGAGCAGTGGAGCGAGTTGCTGCTTCTACTTACTTCTCAGTACTGTTAGAGCAACACCATTTTTAATGGTCCTATTTTATTGACTTTTGGTTCATCTCTATATTGGTATATTAAACATGACAAATGTTTGAAGAAAAATCTTATTATTATAATCACTTTGTTTCCAATAACTGAATTTCCTTGGGCTGATTAAAACACAGTAGGTCTGTTGATTCTAGATGACAGAAGAATAAACATTCATTTATTGTAACCGCTTAATCCTAATTAGGGTCATGGGGAGGTCATGGAGAGGCTGGTGCCCATCCCAGCTAACTTTGGGCCAGGGCAGAGTACACCCTGGACGACTTGCCAGGCCATCACAAGGCAGAAACACGCAGACTGCTATGCAGCTACTCTTGTGAAAGTCAGTAATGGTTCTTTTCCATGAACCTCACACCATCGGCACTGAGAGACATGGTCGGCCTTTGATAACCCAATTAGTGGACTGGAGGGACAGTGACAACCCATGGAGAGTGGGGTTTGAACCCCAGCCTTAAGTTCAGTGATCCAGCACCTTTACCACCAGGCCACCACCGCCCTTCACGACTATGGGTCCTATGAAATAAAATATAAAAACTGCATGTTTATACACTAGGCATGCTTTATTTTCCCAGTACAACACATCATAAAGGAGGGTAAAAGGAGGGTACAAAGGAGGGTATAAAGGTATACACAGTGTTGATGTGAAAGTCAGGTCGAATTTTAGAAACACAGATGATGTCAGTTCGAAGTGCTTGTACTTCTGAAGCTGTGTCACAATAGTGTCACGAGCACTTTAACTCGGCTCGAAAACAGTGGCAGTTTCCATGAGAGAACCTTTTAGGCGGGTTCAGTTTAGTTTGTTCAAACAGACGGCACCAGTCTAAACACGCTGGAGTTTTAGCTTAGGGTGTATCATATGAACTGAAAATGTCAGATAGGAGCCGTATTGTTGTTGTTTGTCCTTCAACACCGAAGTTGACGATGACTTCATATCAGATCGATGATCAGTGGCTGTAGGTCTGGAGCTGGCTAGTGAGGCTGATCTGGGCCCGGAATGCTCGCCTGTGGGTGCTGCGATGGAACTGAAATGTCAGATAGGAGCCGTATTAATATCTTTTTAATTATTATCTTTCAGCTTTTGTGGCATGGTAATGTCGCCATCCTTCTGTATGCGTCCTCCAGGTACACCAGTCTTCTCCCACAGTCTAATATGCATTTTAGGCTAATTGGCTGCTCCAGATTGTCCCAAGTTGTGAGCGCGCGCGCGTGTGTGTGTGTGTGTGTGTGTGTGTTGTGTGATTTTGTGTGTTACCCTCCAGTGGACTGGCGAGCTGTTCATGGTGTACTCCACCTGTGGTCAGAAATGGCTGAGATAAGCAATTGCCTTCCCAAGACCTTCTGCTTATTTTCCTTTCGGCTGTTCCCTTCAGGAGTCACTACAGCGAGTCATCTCCCTCCATCTTCATGGAAGTTATATTAATGATTGGCATGTTTGATTTGGCTCAGGTTTTTTTTTTTTTTTTTTTTTACATCGGATGCCCTTCCTGACACAACCCTTTATCAAGGGACAGAAACACGCTGACGGCTTTGCAGCTCCTCTTTACGAAAGTCAGCAATGGTTCTTTTTCCTGAACCTCTCACCATAGACAGTGAGCGACATGGCCGGCCTTTGATAACCCAGTTAGCTGCACTGGGAGAGGGACAGTGACAACCTTGTGGTGAGCGGGCCTTGAACCCCCAACCTTAGGATTAGCGATCCAGCACCTTTACCACCAGGCCACCACCGCCCTATAGTCAAACATTTCAACATTAATACATTAAAGAAATATTACTTTAAATTTGCAATAAAAAACAATAAATAAAAATAAACAAACAAAAACACAAATTTAATCACCTTAATCTTAACAACAATAAAATTTATAATCAGAAAAATTCCTCTAAACCAATAATTGTGCAAACAGCAGCTTTTCACAGAACATAAACACTCAGTTTCACAACAAACTTTCCCACAGGATTCCAAGTCTTTCATTAAACAACAATAATTAAAATCAATCATCACTCTGCTCGTTATCGTTCTGATTAAAATCGTTGTCACATCACAGTCACATGATTCCTCCACTTTTCTTTTCCTGCTCAGGTAAACATCCTTTCTTGACTGAACGCAACAGAAAGTGGAGCAGCTGACACTTGGCCTTCTGCCTTTGTTGTTGCTCTGCTGTGATTTTTACCGTGTGCCCCGCCCCTCCCCACTGTGACTACTTTTATAACTAAAATAAACCCGTCGGTTCCATTTCCTCCTCCAGTCGCCTTCATTATCCACCGTGCTGTGGGTCTCCTGAAGAAAAACAACATTCAGTTCTTTATATTAATCAAAGTAAAAACCGAAGCTCTTTTAATGTCTCGTCTCGCTCCGTTTATGTTTAGTGTGGAGATTTTAAAAGTGCACAGGTTTGAAATAAAATAAAGGGAAGAACAGAACCACGAGAAAAACAAAAGCAGGCTAAAATATAGCAGTTGGACACTGGTAGCCTGGTGGTAAAGGTGTCGTATCACTGATCCTAAGGTTGGTGGGGGTTCAAGCCCTACTCGCAATGGGTTGTCACTGTCTCCCCAATGCCACCAACTGGGTTATCAAAGGCCGGCCATGTCTCTCACTGTCTGTGGTGAGAGGTTCATGTAAAAGAACCATTGCTGACTTTTGTAAAGAGTCACTGCAAAGCCGTCAGCGTGTTTCTGATCTGCGATGGCCTGGGGAGCTGTCCAGGGTGTACTGTGCCCTTGCCTAGAGTCAGCTAGGATGGGCACCAGCCTCCCTGTGACCCTAATTCGGAATAAGCAGTTACAGAAAATGAATGAATGAAATATAGAAAATGAAAAACATGTAATCCTCTTCAGTGAGTTGGGGCAGTGGTGGCCTGGTGGTATACGGTGCTGGATCGTTGATCTTAACGTTGGGGGTTCAAGTCCCATTCTCCACATTGTTGTCAGTGCCCCCCCAGTGCAGCTAACTGGGTTATCGAAGGCGGACCATGTCTCTCACTGTCTATGGTGGGAGGTTCATGTAAAAGAACCATTGCTGACTTTGGTAAAGAGTAACTGTAAAGCTGTCAGCGTGTTTCTGTATTCGCCAAAGGGTTGTGTCAGGAAGGGCATCCATCGTAAAAACCTCTGCCAAATCAAACGTGTGATTCATTCACTGTGGCGACCCTGAGAAAGGGAAAAAGCCGAAAGGAAATCTCGTCTCCCTCTTCAGGGAGTTGATTTTTAATCTTTAAGACCTTTTTTTCAGTCTAAAACCTCTTGGTCTGTGAAACCTGACTATTCCAGCTCACCTGGCTGTCTCATATAAAAACGGACCTGTTTTCTTCATTGCTTTCAGAGCGGCTCTGGGACAGACAGGTTTCCTCCTTTGAGGCCTTTTTAACTTTATTGTTGCTGTTGCTCTCAGTTTCTGTGATTTTTCTTTTATTTGTGGTTTTAACAAATCATTGATTATTTCTTGCTCATCATTTCTTTTCTTTTATTGTTTAGTAATTTATACTATTTATGTATCTATTTATTTATTTACTTATATAATATATATGTATGTGTGTATGTTCGTACTTGTATCTATTTTTGCACCCCCTACTGATAGTACCTCAAGAGCCTGTAACAGTGAATTTCTCCATTGTGAGATTAATAAAGCTGTATCTTATCTTATCTTATCTTATCATCCTCCTCCAACACTGACTCTGCCAACCTGGCTACTATCTGCCCCGCCCTTTCCTTCTGTTCCCCTGTCTCCATCTGCTCACTATTTGAATCTTCTACACACCTTTCACTCTCCACCTGTGTGTCTGTGTTTTGTTCCTGCGTGCTCACCCTAGTGTCTGTGATGCCCTGCACACCGTCTGTCTGTGTATCAGGGCTGTGAGAACTCGCCGGCTTCCCCTTCGGTGCATCCGACGTTTTCTCCGGTGGTATAGCCGCCAGCTCTCTTGGTGGCGAGGCCGCCAGTTCTCCTGCTGGCGCTTTGTTTCGTTTCCTTCCATTCCCTCACACACATGTATTCTGTCTTACTGAGGCTAACCTTTGTTCTTCTTTTCTCCACCTCTCTAGATTTTCCTCCACTTGTTCTCTGCTCTCACTACAGATCACAATGTCATCTGCAAACATTATAGTCCATGGAGATTCTTGTCTAACCTCGTCTGTCAGCCTGTCCATCACCATAGCAAACAAGAAGGGGCTCAGAGCTTGGTGCTGTCCCACATCTACCTTGAACTCTTCTGTCACACAAACAGCACACCTCACCACTGTCTTACATCTCTCATACATGTCCTGCACCACTCCAACATACTTCTCTGCCACTCCAGACTTCCTCATGCAATACCACAGTTCCTCTCTCGGCACCCTGTCATATGCTTTCTCCAGATCCACAAAGGCACAATGCAGCTCCGTCTGACCTTATCTTGTACTTCTCTTTTAACATGCTCAAAGCAAACACTGCATCTGTGGTGCTCTTTCTTGGCATGAAATCAAACTCTTTTTCACAAATGCTGACCTCTGCCCTTAGTCAAGCTTCCACTATTCTTTCTCATAACTTCATCGTATGGCTCATCAACTTTATCCCTCTGTAGTTGCCACAACTCTGAACGTTTCCCTTGTTCTTAAAAATGGGCACCAGCACACTTCTCCTCCATTCCTCTGGCATCCTCTCACTCTCTAAGACCTTGTTGAATGTTCTTGTCAGAAAATCTACTGCTACCTCTCCTAGACACGTCCATACTTCCAAAGGTAGTCAGGATCAGGACTCAAACTGCCTTTCCACTCTTCATCCTCTTCAATGCCCTCCTCACTTCACCCTTACT
>CM045745.1:5440281-5457781 GCA_024760905.1 Plotosus lineatus | reverse complement strand
AATCTTGTTGGGCCGAACAGTTTTCAGAGATCGATATCACATCTCATTCCACGCCACGAATAAACTTAATATATGCCCAATTTATATCAGGTATCCTTCGTAAACCAAATTTCCATCTGTATGACTGGTGTCCTGTTTGACGACAGAGTTCATGATATTTTGGCTGTTTTCTGTAAACAACCATGACATCACCCATTAAAGCTGTGTTTGTTTTCTCAGGACAGTCCGGTGGTATCAGTTTATTTATTTATTTTTTTAATTGTGCATGCAGTCCAACACCATTCCTCAATATTATGCACTTTTTCATGCCCTGCTCTCTTGACATGCTTCCAAATATGCCGTTAGGGATTAAGAATAACATAATAACCTACATACCTGTTTCACAGGTAGTTTCCTACCGGAGAAGTCTGTTTCCATGGACACAACCAACAGTAAAGCACAGTTCGGTCCATCTGATACAAACATGGCTGATATGTATTTTGTTTTTAAACTTGTGTTTACACCATTGATTCATTCTGTCACGGACTGATTTAGGCCTTTAGTGCATACTGTACTGATAGAGATGGGACAGTAATGCGGGCAGTGTTTACGCTCTTGACCTAAAATGCCACAACATGGATTCTTAGGAAAATTGAAGGAATTCACATAAAACATACATTAATTTATTCATTCATTCAATTTCTGAACCACTAAATCCTAATTAGGGTTGCGGGCAGGCTGGTGCCGTCAGTAATTTTAAATTAAAAGTCTTTTACATGTCTCTCACCACAGACAGTGAGAGACATTGCCAGCATTTGATAACCCAGTTAGCTACACTTGGGCAGTGACAAGCCATTGATAGTGGGGCTTGAACACGCAACCTTGGGATCAGTAATCCATCACCCTGCCCCCAGCCCCACGAAACAGAAACGGAACATATGATAACATTGAGCATCATTGAGTTGGCGTACTTAAACACCAATGTTTTGTAGTGTTAGCATGTCTGCCTCACAGTGAAAAGGTTCTTGGTTTGATTCCCAGTTTCGAGTCCCAGGCCCGGGTGTTTCTGTGTGGAGTTTGCATGTTCTCCCCATGCCCCCATTAATTCCCTTCATGCATACTGGTTTCCTCCTATAATCTGAACACGCGTGTACATTTCAGGTAATTATCGTTTTCAAATTGCCCCCGAGTGTGAATGGTTGTGTATGTGTTGGCCCTGTAATGGTCTTGAAAGCAGCTCATGGTTTAGCCTCATTTTGCCCAGAGATGGCCCCAGCCAGCCTTCAACTGCATATAAAAAGGATTAAGTGGTTCAGCGAATGAGTGAGTGAGTGCGTAATGTTAAGCAAACACATGTAGGCTGTTACATCCTCTCTTTTTTTTTTTTTGCCAGTGTGTGTGTGTGTGTGTGTGTGTGTGTGTGTGTGTGTGTGTGTGTGTGTGTGTGTGTGTGTGCTGTGAGGTGTTTAAGAATGTGCTTTTCTCTTCACAAACCAAGTAAAATGGCGCTATATTCATCAACCCAATCAGTAACCGTTATATGAACGTGTATAAACCATGAAGCAGTTTAACACTCCATGCGTGAGCAAACATTAAATCTGTGTCTGCACTTTCCTTTCACATGGCTCATAACTCTTAGGATTCAGTGCAGCTCTGAGGACATGGGGATGAATCAGTAAAAATCTTGCAGATGGTAATGGGAGTAAAGTTATGGATGCTCTGTGTATTTTGAGGTCAGAGGATACTTGACTTGAGAGACATAAAATCCCCATGGTACCGGGCAGCGGAATGTGAAATTGTGAACCTGATCTAGGACCAAACTTCTGATCAGACTAATTGATTACATGAGTGATTCCATGATCAGGGTGTTCTTCCATTCAATTCATTTTCTGTAACCGCTTAATCCTAATTAGGGTTGCGGGGAGGCTGGCGCCCATCCCAGCCAATTTCGGGCGAGGGCAGAGTACACCCTGGACAGCTCGCCAGGCCATCGCAGGGCGGAAACACGCCAACGGCTTTGCAGCTACTCTTGTCGAAAGTCAGCAATGGTTCTTTTACATGCCTCACACCATAGACAGTGAGAGACATGGCCCGCCTTTGATAACCCAGTTAGCTGCACTGGGGGGGGGACAGTGACAACCTTGTGGAGAGTGGGACTCGAACCCCCAACCTTTGGATCAGTGATCCAGCGCCCTATACCACTAGACCACCACTGCCCGGTGTTCTTCCAATCGGACTATTTTTAGATGTACGAAAGGAAACCTGAAAGGTGTTTTAACATATCATGAACGTGATCTTCACCACAACCTACATGCATTTCCCAATAAATACCTACAAAGAAACCTGCCTACAAGAAACGTGCTTGTACATACACGTACCCAGCCGGACATACCTGAGCCCAGGACTCGCACCAAGACTTTCATGCTGTGAGACTGACCTGCTAACCACTCGACCAGCACGCCGCTCACCGAAATCAGCCTTCAGTCCATATTGCATCGAATGTATTTACAGTGTTGGAACACCAGAGGTCCCAATCTGTGTATCCCATAGTGAAAATATCAACAAAGCATGCAGATCACATTCCCTCGTTCTAAACATGCACAATTACTTTAATTGCTCATTAACCGATTAAACAAAACAATATTCAGTAGTTTTCCAATAACTGCGATCCGCAGTGCCCGACAACGAGGTTGATAACGGTCAGATAATTGTCTGCATTTGACCTCTCATTCATTCGTTTTCTGTAACTGCTCAATCCAAATTAGGGTCGTGGGGAGGCTGGCACCCATCTTGGCCAACTCTGGGCAGGGGCAGAGTACACCCTGGACAGCTCGCCAGGCCATCGCAGGGCGGAAACACGCTGACGGCTTTGCAGCCTACTCTTTACGAAAGTCAGCAATGGTTCTTTTACATGAACCTCTCACCATGCACAGTGAGAGTGAGAGACATGGCTGGCCTTTGATAACCCAGTTAGTGCACTGGGGGGACAGTGACAACCCGTTTAGAGTGGGGCTTGAATCTCCAACCTTAGAATCAGTGATCTAGCAAACATGTACCACCAGAGCACCACTGCCCAGACCGTTGAGCTGTGTTTCTGGTTAAAATAATGCCTCAGTCACTGTTCTGGAGCGCAATATGTTTTAATCGATTGGAAGCGTTGGTTATTCGATCATATTTTAAAGAAGATTTAGAAATCTATTTCTTAAGGTGTGAGGAATCTACATTTATACATTACTACATTTTGTTTGTATTATTAAACCTCTGCTTACATTTTTTTTATTGATTTAGTTTTATACAGACAGCAATTTACAATATTTTTGCATTGTTTATGATTCAGGGATTTTTAATAAAATCTTTATTTGGAATTTGTTCAAAATATTTTGAGGTTGAGTTGAATTATGAAGCCTGTCTTTGGGAATCGAATCAAAGTGTTTTACACTATAACCTCATAACTGAATGATTTATATTACCTTTTAAAGCCAGAATGAGTCCATAAATCAATGCAACATGTAAAATGAAGGTAAAGAAGGTTGTCGAAGATCAGGCCTTCTACAGTCTATTGCAGGGGTATTGAACTCACTTTCACTAAGGGACACATCCCTAAATTTAAAGCTGATCGAGTGCTGGGCTTACCTGTGACAAGCTAGCATGAAATCTTTCTTGAGTCATGAATGACCTGCTGTTTGTTTGAAATAGGCTGCCGCCACCTAGTGGAATGATGATGAATTAGTTTTCATAGTAATGGTTGATGTAAAGAATACGGTAATCATGTTCTTTGGAAGCTCTCGTGGGCCACATAAAATGTAGTGGGCCAGATTTGTTGTTTGTTGGTGTGAAGCAGACCTGCGAGCCACTACATCATGGTGCCGCCCGTTATGTTTCAGTGCATATTGTAATTTAGTTGTGCTTTATAATGGATTCATCTTATTTATGTAGCTGTGGGTAGTGCCTCGAAACATGTAGCGCTCCAGTTTGTGACTCATTACCACAAAATGTTTTTTTGATGTGGTTTTTGATATCATTTTTGTCATCTTTGTCAGATATTGTCTACTTTACAACATTTGTGTGTCTGTTTGAAGCTGTCAGTGCCATCGATTTATGTTTGAGTCACATTATGCAAAACAGGAATTTTGTGTAAGCCAGAAGTGCATCAATGTATTGTTTTAAATAACTGTTGGTTATTTATAGAGAAAGAGCATGAACAGTAGTTCATTTATTTTCTTAACCGCTTAATCCTAATTAGGGTCACAGGGAGGCTAGCACCCATCTCAACCAACTCCAAGTATGGGCAGGGATGTGCGAACACACACACAGATACACACCTCATATAAAAAAGGTAGGAAGTTTTGTTGTTTTTTGGGGGGTTTTTTGGGAGCGGTGCATAATTGGCCTTGTTTTGCGGCATTTTTTTTTTTTTTTTTGATGAATATTTTTGAAAAACCCATGATGCACTAAAGCTGCAGGAACTGAAGTAGTGAGGGATCACTGTGTGTGTGTGTGTGTGTGTGTGTGTGTGTGTGTGTGTGTGTGTGTGTGTGTGTGTATATACATATACAGGGATCCCTCGCTACTTTGCGCTTCAATTCATGTGGCTTCAGTGCATTGTGGGCTTTTAAAAAAAAAAAATAAATAAATATTCATGAAATTAAAAAATAAGTAAATTAATTAAGAGGGGAAAAGTACGTATGTGTCGTCTTCTTCTCATGCATGTCAGTCGGCGTTTGTGGAGCCTACTTCGCGGATTTCAATGGTCGCGTGGGGATCTCGGTTCCAATTAACTGAGGAAAGTGAGGGAATGATATGTATATATACACACAACAGAGCAAGTAAGGGTTAAGGGCCTTGCTCAAGTGCCTAACAGTGATGATAGTGGGGATTGAACTGATGACCTTCAGATCAGTGACCCATCGCCTTATCCACTCATCCACCACTGCTCTATATGATGGGTGGAACATGCCCCTGTGTGATGCACGGTATGATCTCTTGCTAGCTGGTCATTGGCTCTCAAGAGTTCATCCACCCTTTGATAGGTCTTGTTTTTATTCCCATTGGGTTACGAGCCAGTCTCCTCACCAAATTTGTAACCTGGTGGGGGAGCCGGTTTAGTCGCTGACCACTCGACCATGCAACAGCTCATACTTTACTCGTTGTGACTTTGTATGGCGCAGCTGTGTGCACACAATTTCCTCGAAGATCAATCAAGTTTTCTGATTCTGATTTTATTTTTTGACTCCCATGTTAAAAAAAATCCATGTTAGCTTATTATGACTCGTGTACAAGTAAAATGTTGTGAGTTATGACTTATGGTGTAGCGATGAATCACACAGATAACTACCGGTATATGATATATATAGGAATATGTAAGCCTTATGATTCTGCGTTTTTAAAGGTTTTTGACTTGACTGTGTATTTTAATCGTGCATTCATTCCTTTTCTGAACAACTTAAGCCTAATTAGGGTCATGGCGCCCATCCTAGTCGTGGGGAGGCTGGTGCCCACCCCATCCAACTCTGGGCGAGGGCAGAGTACGCCCTGGACGGCTCGCCAGGCCATCGTAGGGCAGAAACACACTGACGGCTCTGCAGCTCCTCTTGTCGGAAGTCAGCAATGGTCCTTTCATCGTGGACAGTGAGAGACATGGCCAGCCTTTGATAAGCCAGTTAGCTGCACTGTATTTTAATCATGAAGCATTTCAACATTATGCTAATTGATCAGACCGCAGGAATAGTTCAATGGACAGAAGACATCAGAGAAAGGTTGTTTTTTAAATGGTTTTGTTCCCCTTCAGTCTGGGTATGGTGGTGACAGAAAGCAATTTATGAGACAGAAATTTCTGTAATGGAATACGATTGGAAATATGTATCTGTGGTTCACCAGCTAGAGTCATATAGTTCCACATTTTTATGTTTAGGGAGGATTATTGGACATACTATGAGCACTATATTTTGAGATTTGGTGATTTTGGAGGTACCTCATTTTGTGGGGTGGCAAGAATTTTCACACTCATATAAAGAAGATACAGTGATACCTCATCTCACGAACATAATTGGTTCCCAGAAAGTGTGTGTGAGGCGAAAAGTTCGTCTTCCGAACATTTATTTCCCATAAGAAACCATTAAAATGAGAATAATCCGTTCCCAGGTCCCCATAAAACATAATTTTCTACCAAATAAGCCTTAAAACTACACAAAAATATACCTTATTTTATGTATAATAAATGTTCTATTGTATTGTAATTAAAGAAATAAACTGTACTGTATAATAAAGTGGTTTTATTTACCTTTGTGATGGTAGTTGATGGCTTGATGGAATGGAGTGGGAGGAGGAGGGAGGGAGGGACTTACTGTTTGGAAGGAGTGTTTGGAAACGCCTACTGTTTGGAAACACCCTTAGCTACACACGCACCCTTAATAGCTTCCTTGTTCTTAAGGATGGTGGTAGACTTAGCGTACTGGTACTGGGACGCTGAGTCACACAAACGCACACCTCGTTCGTGTTTTTCAATGATCTCCGCCTGTGGTGGGGTCTTTTTCGGTCCCATAATAGCAAAAGTACACTCAATATGGTCCAAAATGTCTATCAAACACAAACCACGTCCGCACTCAAAGAAAGGGGGTGACGAACTGGGACGCCGTGAGCGTGCGTCAGCTTCTCGTGGCCGCCACCGTGGCGCTGTTCGACCGCGTGGTTTGGTTCGTCCGCCGAAAACTAGTTCGTCAGCAGAGACTATATGCTCGCAAATTTAATGTTCTTGAGGCGAAAAGTTCGTGAGCTTAAGCGTTCGTCAGCGGAGGTTTTACTGTACTGAATTGACCGGCTGAGAGCCACAGTGGTCTAACCTACAAAAACTGAAAAATGAGAGGGTCATGTTTTAACAGATGGGGATTAGATGCCAGAATGGTCTCTTCGTCAACCTTATGACCTTGAATCATATCATCAGCATCCCTGAAATTTACTATATTGCAAAAAACATTCATGTAATTTTTCTCAAAAACAGCCTTCCGTTGGTTCCACCGCTCTGGTTCTCTTCCCTTCAGTTTAAACCTGTCAGAGATCCTGAGATCAGATTACAGTGTTTGTTTTCTTCTCCAAAAACATATCAGGACTTGTGAAGGTTAAATGCCTGCAGATGTGCAAGACCATGAGTACCGCATGTATAGTGCCCTGCTGCCGTGGATTGGTGTCCCATCCAGGGTGTGTTCCCACCTTTGGGTTACTGGTAAAGGCGCCGGAACCTTTGCAACCCGAGGCAGGTTCTCATTAAAGATAAACATTGAGAGAAATACAAAATTGGACAAAAAATTGCTTCTCAATATCTCAATGTGATTTCTTGTATTTTTTTTTTTTAAACTCTGTCACATCATTCAGCAGCATTTGGTTCATGAAATCACTCTGGAGTTCTTCAGAATACCTTTTTCCCCTGCCGTTTGCTTGCTGATTCCTTTAAAACCATGACTTTTGATTTCTTGCTTTTGCTGCTTTTGGATTCTCCCGTTCAATAACCATGAGGGATGAAAACATTGGCATTTTCTTCATTTTCACTTTACATAACATGACATCCTGGTATTCAGTGCAGTCTGCACCACAACACAATCTCTGAGCGTGTTAGGAAATGCTACACATGTGCCTGTGTGTGCATAATTGTAGTTAAACAACAAGCGATTGCTGGCCATGCAGTCATTCTCTGTTGTGTCTTTTTGTCTGGTTCTCATAATAATAATTCAGTAAGTGGCGTCCCTCAGTGCAGCTAACTGGGTTATCAAAGGCTGGCCTTGTCTCTCACTGTCTGCGGTGAGAGGTTCATGTAAAAGAACCATTGCTGACTTTGGTCAAGAGGAGCTGCATGACTGTCAATGTGTTTCTGCTCAGCGATGGTCTGGTGAGCTCTCCAGGGTGTACCCTGAACTCGCCCACAGTTGACTGAGATGGCCGAAAGCCTCCCTACAACCCTAATTAGGATTAAGCTGTTCAGAAAATGAATGACTAAGTGGAATTTCATGATGCACATACATTTTCATAGTCTCAATTGGTTGTTTGTTTATAACCAAATATCATTGGCCAGCTAAAGTAATGTTGTTGGGTTGTAAATGCTGCATATGTCCAGTATATTATTGGAAAGGTGAAGCCTTTACATGTCCTCATTGGGAATTCCTGTGGAGCAATGGTGGTTGTAAATCGAATATAGTAGCTGTCTATGGAAGACAACATTTTTATCGCCTTCCAGTATAGACGAGACGCATCCTCAGCATGTACCGAATTACCCATCGCATCTTCCATTATGGTGGTGTTTTAGACCTTTTACCAGCTTCCTGCTGGATTCACAGCGCACCACTTGATCTGTGGTATCAGAATCAGAATACATTAGTGATCCCAGAGGAAACTGTGTGTACACAGATGCTCCATACAAGTGAAGTGAGATAAAGATAAAGTCTCGATAAAGAAAATGGAAGTAAAAGACAAATACTTATATCTATATATATATATATATATATATATATATATATATATATATATATATATATATATATATATATATATATATATATGTGTGTGTGTGTGTGTGTGTGTGTGTGTGTGTGTGTGTGTGTGTAGTAGTAGTATATACAGTGATCCCTCGGTACTTTGTGCTTCAGTGCATCGCGGGATTTTCAAAACTATTCATCGAAATATAAAAAAATATAAGGAAAGTTAAAGAAAATGCTGATAAACAAAGCCAATTATGCAAAAGAAAAAAAAAAACCCAAACAAACAAAACCAAAAAAAAAAAAAAACAACCCAAAAAAAACTACTTACATTTTTATGTGAGGTGTGCAGACACACCTGTGTGTGCTCGCGTCTGTATATGTGTATTTATATTTTATTTACATCTTAAGCATTATTTTTGAATGTTTAATCGTTATTATAAAAATTTATAGAAACCATCATCATCATCATCATCATCATACACATATACATGTACATATACGTCAGTCAGGGGAGTCGATCCTACTTCACGGAAATCAGTGGTCGCGGTGGGATCTCGGTCCCCATTAACCGTGGAAAGTGAGGGATCCCTGTATATATTTATGTACATGAGTGTGTGTGTGTATGTGTGTGTGTGTGTGTGTGTGTGTGTGTGTGTGTGTGTGTGTGTATATATATATATATATATATATATATATATATATATACACACACATACACAGATGCTCCTCGACTTACGTTCATCCGTTTTACGTTTTTTTTTTTTTTTTTTTTTTGATTGTACATTTTTGTTTTTTTGTTTTTTTTTTTTAAAAAGGCAAATTTTAAGTTTAGACATACCTACGTACTACGCTGATGTAATGACGCAATGACATAATGACACTGCATCCATTGTTTACAAACAACAGACTGAACGTGCCCTTCCTTCCTGGTTCAGTTTATATATATATATATATATATATATATATATATTTATATATATATATTTATATATATAAATATATAAAAACCCCACCCTCAACAGCTTGTCACTGTCCCCTCAGTGCACTAACTGGTTATCAAAGGCCAGCCATATCTCTCATTGTCTATGGTGTGAGGAACCATTTCTGACTTTCGACAAAAGTAGCCGCATAGCCGTCAGCATGTGTCTGCTCTGCGATGCCCTGGTGAGCTGTCCAGGGTGTACTCTGCCCTCGCCCGGAGTTGGCTAGGATGGGTGCCATGACCCTAATTAGGATTAAGCGGTTGAGAAAAATGAATGAATGAATGAATGAATGAATGAATAATATCTATATAAACAGATACAGTGAGGGATATGTACAGTATATGGACATTGTTGCTATATGGACGAGTTTTGTACAGTTTAATGTTCACAGGTAGGAATAATTTGCTGTGTTGTTCAGTCAACCATTTAGGTGGTGTCAGTCTGTCATTGAACGGCTCCTGTGACTGATCAGCAGGTGGGAGGCATTGTTCAATATAGTCTTTAGTTTGGACAGAATTCGTCTCTCCGACAGCACCGTCAGAGAGTCCAGTTCCATCTCCACAACATTACTGGCCTTGCAGACTTTTTGTGTCTGCAACCCTCAACATGCCGTTAAATGACCTTAACCTCCTCAAAAAATAGAGACGGCTCTGGCCCTTCTTGTAAAGTGCAGTAGTGCTCTTAATCCGGTCCAGTTTATTGTCAATCTGAACAGCCTCTGCTCACACCATGTGATGAAGGAATCCACAGCAGCACGATCTTCTATCTCATCACCTCCACTGACACGTCCAACTACAGCAGCATCCCCAGAAAACTTCTGCAGATGGCAGGTCTCTGTGCACTAGCTGAAGTCAGTTGTGTAGAGGGTGAAGGGGAAAGGGGAGAGGACGTTTTTATGAGGTGCTCGGGCGTTGCTGACCACTGCGTCTGACATGTCGTGTTGAAGGTGCACATACTGTGGTCTTCTGGTCAGGTCACAATCCAGGACATTAGCGAGGTATGTACCTACATTGATGTCAGCTTCTCACCCAGGAGGGTCGACCTGATGGTGTTGAATGCACTGGAAAAGTAAAAAACATGACCGTCACAGTGCTCCCTGACTGGTCCAGATGGGTGTAGACACAATTAAGCAGGTAGATGATGGCCTCCTTAAGTCTGAGACGAGGCTGGTAGGCGAACTGAAGGGGGTCCATGTGTTGTCTATTCATTGGTCGGAGTTGATCCAGTATTAGTCTCTCGAGGGTCTTCATGACGTGTGAAGTCAGTGCCATAGGTCTGTAATCCTGAGGGCCACAGGGTCGCGGTGCCTTTGGTGCAGGAATGAGACATTAGGTCTTCCACTGCACTTTGGCCCTCTGTAGGTTCAGGCTTATTGTGAAGATGTCATGTAAGACTCCATATCTTGCTGCTTATTTATAATATCTAATTTTTTACCAGTGCTCTCCCTTTAAGCATCACTCAAAACCACACGCCATGAGTCAGGTGTTTTCCCATTCAGCCAGACTTTGAGTTATGACGTTGTGCGGCTCTTGTTTGTCAGGGTTTGCGTCTCAGTGCGTGTGGCCCAGATACAGTAATATTTATAGCGGAGTAGCATGCAGTTAGTGCTGTGGAGCCCTATCTACGGAACAGCTTTAATAGGGTCAAGATAAAGTTTGCAGTGTTAGGACTTAGTCATGGGTTTCCTCATGTGGAACATGCACTGCACATGCACTGATGCAGACCTCTACACACACACACACACACACACACACACACACACACACACACACACACACACACACACACACACACCTTTCCTTACTCACGTAGACTCATTTGTCGAACCACTTAATCAAACAAAGGTCATGAGGAGGCTGTAGCCTATCTCAGCCAATAATGGGCAAAGGCAATGCACACGATGAGCAGCTTGCCATATCACTGCAGGGCCAACAAACAATTATAAACATTTACACTCACACCCAGGGGTGATATGGAACAATCACTTAACATAATGTGCATATGTTTGTACTATGGAAGGAAACTGGAGTACCCAGAAGAAGCTCCTGCAAACGTGGATAGAACATGCCATTTAGAGCCCAGCCACCATGCCACCCAACACACACATTGAGATATACAGGTCCTTCTCAAAAAATTAGCATATTGTGATAAAGTTCATTATTTTCTGTAATGTACTGATAAAAATTAAACTTTCATATATTTTAGATTCATTGCACACCAACTGAAATATTTCAGGTCTTTTATTGTTTTTAATTCTGATGATTTTGGCATCAGCTCATGAAAACCCAAAATTCCTATCTCAAAAAATTAGCATATGATGTTCAGGTAGTCTAAACGAGCTATTAACCTAATCATCTGAATCAACCAATTAACTCTAAACACCTGCAAAAGATTCCTGAGGCTTTTAAAAACTCCCAGCCTGGTTCATTACTCAAAACCGCAATCATGGGTAAGACTGCCGACCTGACTGCTGTCCAGAAGGACATCATTGACACCCTCAAGCAAGAGGGTAAGACACAGAAAGAAATCTCTGAGCGAATAGGCTGTTCCCAGAGTGCTCTATCAAGCCACCTCAGTGGGACGTCTGTGGGAAGGAAAAAGTGTGGCACAAAACGCTGCACAACCAGAAGAGGTGACCGGACCCTGAGGAAGATTGTGGAGAAGGGCCGATTCCAGACCTTGGGGGACCTGTGGAAGCAGTGGACTGGGCTACAGGTGCCGCATTCCCCAGGTCAAGCCACTTTTGAACCAGAAATAGCGGCAGAAGCGGCTGACCTGGGCTACAGAGAAGCAGCACTGGACTGTTGCTCAGTGGTCCAAAGTACTGTTTTCGGATGAAAGCAAATTTTGCATGTCATTCGGAAATCAAGGTGCCAGAGTCTGGAGGAAGACTGGGGACAAGGAAATGCCAAAATGCCTGAAGTCCAGTGTGAAGTCCCCACAGTCAGTGATGGTCTGGGGTGCCATGTCAGCTGCTGGAGTTGGTCCACTGTGTTTTATCAAGGGCGGGGTCGATGCAGCTCGCTATCAGGAGATTTTGGAGCATTTCATGCTTCCATCTGCTGAAAAGCTTTATGGAGATGAAGATTTCATTTTTCAGCACGACCTGCACCTGCTCACAGTGCCAACACCACTGCTAAATGGTTTACTGACCATGGTATTACTGGGCTCAATTGGCCTGCCAACTCTCCTGACCTGAAGCCCATAGAGAATCTGTGGGATATTGTGAAGAGAAAGTTGAGACTTTTTTTGTATTAAAAACACTTTTTTTATTGGTCGGATGAAATATGCAAATTTTTTGAGATAGGAATTTTTGGTTTTTCTTTACTTTTTTTGCCAAAATGATCAATATTAAAACAATAAAAGGCTTGCACTACTTCAGTTGTGTGTAATGAATCTAAAATATATGAACGTCTAATGTTTATCAGTACATTACAGAAAATAATGAACTTAATCACAATATGCTAATTTTTTGAGAAGGACCTGTACAGATGCCCCCCACACACGAACATTTGTTTTACGAACATCCAGAAATATGAACATCTGGTCCGAGGTCGAAAGTGAAAGTGAAATGAAATGAAATTGAAAAACAGGTAGAAATAGAAATGGAATAAAAGCTATAGAAAGATATATCATAAATACAAGTATGAAATATGATTAAACATTATCCTGATTTACATTTAATACTAGGCCTCGGCAGAGGGGGCATTTGAAGAGAAGCATAACAATACACAAAGAAGAAACAAATTGACTCCAATATTACAATAAACTGGATCAGAGTGAAACTCTCTGTAAATCTGATCAGATCCGCTGTGCTGTGCTTGAGAGGAACCAGGAGTTTATTAGGGAGAGAGAGAGAGAGAGAGAGAGAGAGAGATTGTATACAGTGCAAACTCATATAGGTTACTTATACAAGGTTTAAACATACATTCACCTCTAAAGAATGCCCTGTAACGACTTACAAACAAATTCATCTAACAAATGGCCGTCCTGAACCTAACTCGTTCGTAAGCTGGGGAGCGTCTATATGTATATATATATATATATATATATATATATATATATATATATATATATATATATATATATATATTACTACATAAACATCCTGGCTTCTTTCCCCTCAGACAGAGGTTATCAGAGTCCTACTGGATATATGTGGTTTTGAGTACGTGTGTGTGTGCCTGTGTGTATGTGTGCATATGAGCTTGTGTGTGTGTGTGTGTGTGTGTGTGTGTGTGTGTGTGTGTGTGTGTGTTATAAAGAAAAGGCGTAACTTAGTTATGAGTCATCACAAACTGCGAGACATTACTTCTTTGGTATGAGATGCACGCACACTGAGCGGGTCACTGGCTGTGATACACAACCTGGTTCCAGAGTCAAATTTCACCATGAATCGTAATGCCAGCAGTCTTACAAACATGCACATACAGTAAACATAACATGTGCTCGCAAACACACACACACACACACACACACACACACACACACACACTGCAGTACAGGCAGCCATTGGAACTTCCATTGACCTTCATTTTACATTTAAAGCAGTTGGCAGACACTCTTATCCAAAGTGACTTAAAATGATCTTATTTATATGTATATCTTCTTCTTATATATATATATATATATATATATATATATATATATATATATAAATAAGATAATGAGCAACTGAGCAATTTAGGGTTAAGGGCCTTGCTCAAGGGCCCAGCAGTGATGATGGTGGGGATTGAACTGCTGACCTTCAGATCGGTAACCCATCTTCTTAACCACTAAACTACCGCTTCCCTACGCCTGTAGCCGATGATCCAGAATAAGCTTTCGGGAGGGATTGTGTGTATGTGTGTATGTGTGTATGCGCGTGTGTGTGTGTGTGTGTGTGTGTGTGTGTGTGTGTGTGTGTGTGTGTGTGTGTGTGTGTGTGTGTGTGTGTGTGTGTGTGTGTGTGTGTGTGTGTGTGTGTGTGTGTGTGTGTGTGCATGTGTGTGTGTGTGTGTGTGTGTGTGTGTGTGTGTGTGTGTGTGTGTGTGTGCATGTGTGTGTGCGCATGTGTGTGTATGCGTGCATGCGTGTGTGTGCGTGTATGTGTGTGTGTGTGTGCGTGTGTGTGTGGTGTGTGTGTGTGTGTGCGCATGTGTGTGCGTGTGCGTGCATGCGTGTGTGTGTGTATGTGTGTGTGTGTGTGTGTGTGTGTGTGTGTGTGTGTGTGTGTGTGTGTGTGTGTGTGTGTGTGTGTGTGTGTGTGTGTGTGTGTGTGTGCGCATGTGTCTGTGTGTGTGTGTGTGTGTGTGTGTGTGTGTGTGTGTGTGTGTGTGTGTGTGTGTGTGTGTGTGTGTGTGTGTGTGTGTGTGTGTGTGTGTGTGTGTGTGTGTGTGTGTGTGTGTGTGTGTGTGTGTGTGTGTGCGTGTGTGTGTGTGTGTGTGTGTGTGTATGAGGTATCAGGGAGTGGGTTAAGGAAGTTGTAACCCTCGATTGTTTTGCAGTCTGAGTCTGTCAGGAAATGCTGTGTTTGTGACTCTGTTCTCCATGTTCTCTGTGGGTGGAAGAGGAGAACACGCCGGGCTGTATCTACCTCTAAATAACTTCGTGAGAGCGTTATGAATAAAGCAATGAAGAAAATAATGAGTCTGGTTTTGTGTATCTGTGTGCATGAAAGTGCAGCGACGACATCATCTTGAGTGTGACTTATTGACTCCAGTCTAAATGGGCTGTAATTGGTGAACATTTGCAGTCAATCTGAATGAAAAGTGGATTATTTCTCAAGAACAGGACCTTAGCTGACTACGCATGGGGTCAAAGCTCAAAGCAGAGTTACCATAACAACAGGAAGAATGCATGAAGCAGCATTGACAGGAGGAAGGAGGAGAAGGAGAGAGTTACTTCATGAAAATCAGCACAGATGCTGTCTCCGAGCTCTTTTGTGATTCACTCGCTTCAAATCCTCATTCCATCTCCGGCCGTGCCTTTTGTTCCATTTCTCTTCCTTTCTCATTTTCTTCACTTCTCCTTCACAGTGGAGGCTGAAATAATGTGACCCGGTATGAGGTCTTTGATTGAATACTCGAATTTATTATGCATCTGCAGCTGTTAATTACGTTGCAATTAAGAGTTTAAAGGGCGTGTTAATCTTGTACAGATATTCAGCACCTTGTTTTCATGTCTGGTACGTTTGTTATAAGCACCTGCAACATGCAGCATATTGTGTAACTCGGTGTCGTCGAGGCAGTGTATTCGTTCCAGTGCGACCGGGATTTAGTACTTGAAAGCACATAGTATTATTATCCGTTTAAGTCTTAAAAATGCAATCTGCACCTGCTGTAACACACCTTACCTCCTCTTAGTTCAACATTATTGCTGTTTTTGGAGCTTGCACGTTCTCCCCGTACTTGTGTGGGTTTCCTCTGGGTTCTCCGGTTTCCTCCCATAGTCCAAAAAAATGCACAGTGGGTTAATTGGCTGTTTCAAATCACCCCTAGCTGTGAGTGTGAGTATTGATGGTTGTGTGAGTGTTGGCCCTGCGATGGCCTGGCAAGCTGTCCAGGGTGTACCTTGCCCTCACCCAGAGTCAGCCTCCCTGTGATATTAATTAGGATTAAGCCATTCAGAAAATGAATCAATGAATTCTAGCACATGATAATATCGGCACACTTTATAAATTCATTCATTCATTTTCTAGAACCACTTAATCCTACCATCCCATCCCTACCAACTCCGGGCAAGGGCAGAGTACACCCTGGACAGCTTGCCAGGCCATCACAGGGTGGAAACACGCTGACAGCTATGCAGCTGTGCTTGTGGAAAGTCAGCAATGGTTCTTGGACATGATCCTCACACCATAGACAGTGAGAGACATGGCCGGCCTTTGGTAACCCAGTTAGCTGCACTGTGGGGACAGTGACAACCCGTTTAGAATAAGGCTTGAACCCCAAACCTTAGGATCAGTGATCCAGCACCTTCACCAGCAGGCCACCACTGCCCAGCACTTTATACATGAATAGAAAATTTCATCCAACATTCCAGTAAACAATAACCACACAGCAGCTGTAGGTGTTACATCAGAGCCAGAATCGAGATTCTGATACACTTCCCAGAATGCAACTTACAGCCTTATCAACATGACTTACAAGCACTTCAGTATCCTTGGAGTGTTTTAGTTTGTTGTGTTTACATCCACACTTTCCTGCGTGATGTTAGACAGAAACACAGAACTCTATGTAGTGTAAGTGTCCAGTGTGAAACAGTTGTCTGGTAGCCATAAATGAGGGGCGTGGAGAACTCGATTGCAGTATGATCCAGAATGTGTGTTCAAACTTTCATATCATAAAATTTGTAAATAGTGTCATTCAGTGTTACACCAGAGGTCACCAACATGATGCCCGCAGATACCAGGGCGCCGACATGAGTCGCCCGCGGGCCTGTTCACTGCTATTTTTAGAACAGGCCCGTAGCTCCATAGCGCCACTGCATCTAATGTTTTTTTTTGCTATTTTTTTAAAAATCAAGTCAATATCGTCACATAAATCAATATCATTAATTATTAATCATAATATATAATTAAAGCTAAATTGAGCAAATTTATTTCAGAATTGTGTATCGACCTGGTCGCCCTTCACATTAATTGGTATTCAAGAAGTGCTCTCAGCTTCAAAAAGGTTGGTGACCCCTGATGTACACTCCCAAAAATGGAAGGACTGCTCCTGCACAGGAGTGTGTAGCTAAAAGGGTGTGAAAGCTTCTCGCTGTTTTGGTGGCCTTTTTGGGACAGATTATTATTGTCCCTTATCAAATTAACTCCGAACTAATATCTAAGTAGTGAGCCAGTGGTGTAGTGGTTAGGGTGCTGGACTCATGATCAGGAGGTTGTGTGTTCAAATCCCAGTTAGACCCCCTACTGTTCTAAGACCCCTGGGCAAGGTAATGACCACAAGTCTGCCTCTGTTCACCCAGCAGTATAAATGGGAACCAGTAAAAATACAGGGATCCCTCTCTACTTTGGGCTTCAATTAATGTGGCTTCAGTACATCGTGATTTAAAAAAAAAAAAATACCAGTATTCATTGAATTAAAAAAT
>CM045745.1:5417781-5437781 GCA_024760905.1 Plotosus lineatus | reverse complement strand
AGCATGGTGTTTCCAGTATTTACTTGTAAACATGCTCTGCGGTTTCCTAATTCCTAATTAAGAATAAACAGCTACTAAGGAATTCATAATCTATGAAAATGGCAAAACAGGGTTTCATGACCAAATATGTATAGTTACAGGAATGGGCTGGTGTGTGAGTAGTCTGCTCAGTAAAGGTCCAGTTTGGTAGCAAGGTGCTGCTGAGATGGGGTTCTGTCTATGTGGAATTTCTAATATCCTTTCTGTGTTCATATGGGCTTCCTCTGGCTTCCATGTTTTCCTCCTTTGTCCAAAAATATGTATTTGATAGGCGTATGATGCTAACACGCCTCCAGGTGGGAATGAGTGGGTTTATGCTGCCATTTTGTTCCACTACATGTAGATATGCACCACCATTCCACTACTATCATATAGTATAGTATGGTTGGTAAGATTTCAGCATAGCATATACATATTACTAATACTTTTTGAGGAATTATTCCTTTATTCTTTTATTTTATGAGCCACTTAATCCTAATTAGGGTTGATGGGGGCTGCGCCCATCTTAGCTGACTTTGGACAAGGTCAGAGTACACCCTAGACATCTTGCCAGGGCAGAAACATGCTGATGACATCCCATTGACCAACTCTACAAACAGCAGTAATGGTTCTTTTACATGCGTCTATTCTGATTCGGATGCATTCGGGGACAGCAGTGACCCCCGTTTGAACTCCTGATCTTCAGATCAGTACGCCAGCACCCTACCATTGGGCTACCACTGCCCCATTTTGAAGAATTATTGAATTATTGTGCGTGGGCAGTGGTGGCCTGGTGGTATAGGGCGTTGGATCGCTGATCTAAAGGTTGGGGGTTTGAGTCCTACTCTCCACAAAGTTGTCACTGCCCCCCCCCCACCCCACCCCCCAGTACAGCTAACTGGGTTATCAAAGGCGGGCCATGTCTCTCACTGTCTATGGTGAGAAGTTCATGTAAAAGCACCATTGCTGACTTTCGTAAAGAGGAGCTGCAAAGCCATCAGCGTGTTTCTGTCCCTTGCTAAAGGGTTGTGTCAGGAAGGGCATCCGACGTAAAAACCTCTGCCAAATCAAACGTGCGAATCATTCGCTGTGGCGTCCCCTGAGAAAGGGGAAAAGCCGAAAGGAAATCTCGTTGCATTATTGTGCTTGACTAAAATTGGACAGTGATGCAATCAGAAATAAACAGTTGTGTAGGAGACACGTAGGCTTCCAGTGGTTTCCCACTGCATTACCAGTTCAGACGTTATAGACATTAAATACTTTTAAAACTAAGAATTATTTCATATTGTTGATGAATTACATGCTGTTAATTGACACACATGACTCCAAAGTTTAAATTAGGAGTGTTTCAGTGACTTAAGACTTTTTGTGAGCTGAAAAATGAACAACTTTACTGTTAGGAATAAAATGACCAAGAGTTTGTCCTAAATCATCCAGACAGAAGCCGACCGTAAAGAGGCCAATTTATCCTTCCAAGAATGCTCTATGCTGCTATTTTTCGATGACCCTAACAAGTTGATGACAGGCTATTGATTATATGTTTTTAACATGAAATTGAAGACATCTTGTCAAAGTATTTCAACATTTATTTCAACCAGCCAGATTCATTTTCTAATATACTGTATTGTAATATACTGTATATGCGTTAAACCCATTCAGACACACACACACACACACACACACACACACGCACACACACACACACACACACACACACACACACACACACACACACACACACATTTGGAGCAGTGGGCTGCCACACACATTGGGGTGCCTGGAGAACAGTTGGGAGTTGGATGCCAAGCCATGAATGTGGAGGAAGGGAAGGTGCGGCTGACTCCCCCCACAGCCACACTTTTTTCCTGTTGGTTTGATAATTGAACCAGTGACATTTAGGTCCCACAGTCCCCTCTCTACTCATACCCATTAGGCTATGGCTGCAGCCTTGGTAGCTAAGAGGGACTGAACGGATCAGACTGACTTGGTTAAAAGTTTTTCCAGATGAGAAGATATTCCATTTCTGAATGGATCACTAACAGTCATTTTTCTGAGGTTTTGTTGCACGAAGAGTGAGCAGAAAATGATCACATTTACAAATCAAACAATAACAAATTATCACAAGCTATCCTCTGAGCCTGGGATTTACATCACAGCGGCACATGCTCCATAGATCGCTACACGGCGGGTCTTCATTTCAGTTCATTTTCTGTAACCGCTTCATCCTAATTAGGGTCGCGGGGAGGCTGGTGCCCATCCCAACCAACTCAGGGCGAGGGCAGAGTACACCCTGGACAGCTCGCCAGGCCATCGCAGGGTGGAAACACGCTGATGGCTTTGCAGCCTACTCTTGTCTAAAGTCAGCAATGGTTCTTTTACATGCCTCACACCATAGACAGTGAGAGACATGGCCAGCCTTTGATAACCCAGTTAGCTGCACTGGGGGTTGGGGGCAGTGACAACCTTGTGGAGAGTGGGACTCGAACCCCCAACCTTTGGATCAGCAATCCGGCGCCTTATACCACTAGACCACCACTACCCCGGTCTTCATTTCCTCCATGGGAATTGGATTATTCAGGGAGGGGTGAGCCGGACAAGTTACGGTTCTATGTAAATTTTGGTCTACGTTTTGTGATATGAAATTGTAGAAAAATGCTGCATTGTTGTGGAAAGAAATCAGGTAGTTTAAATATTAACTGTTCTTTTTTTTCACTCAAGGGAGGCCTGAGGGGCAAGATGATGTGGGAATGGTGCATCTGTGGGGCTGATGGGGTGTGTGTGTGTGTGTGTGTGTGTGTGTGTGTGTGTGTGTTGGTGTCTGTGTGTTGGTGTGTGTGTTGGTGTGCTTTGGCTGTCAGGGGGATAGCAGCAGTTAGAACATGGGGAGTGGAGGGTTTTCAATTCACCCATGCAGTCGGACCAGAGAACAAAGAACCAACACAAGTGTGTGTGTGTGTGTGTGTGTGTGTGTGTGTGTGTGTGTGTGTGTGTGTGTGTGTGTGTGTGTCCCTCTCCTTTCTTCTCTCTTTCCTTGTCTGCATATCTTTTTCCTTCTCTCAGCTCGGATTCAGCTTTTTGCTAGCACAGTTGTTTCATTTGAAGCATTGCCAGAATTTTGGATGGGTGGGTGGCCTTTTTCTACTTGCTACCATTTAAACATATTTATACTAACAGCTCCTCTGGGGCAATCCATAATGAAATGTCATGTTTTTACATTCACCACACCGTTGCACCTTGTGGTTTCATTAGATTTCTGCATCAGGCAGCTATAAAATCTCTGCACGTATATATTACCTGCATGCTGTCTTCGTTACATTGCCTTTTTGCAATGAACTCTACAAACTCTAATACTTGTACTTCCTCAGCAGACTCAGAGACTGCTTTAATATGGATTGTATTTTCTTCCGTGCCATTATAGCAGCCACAAAACAGCGACAGTGGAAATACAAACACAAACTTGTTCATTGCTTGAGAAGGCAACGAGGATAAGCGGTCTCCTGTAGGCCGTGGAGATCTGAGGATTATTTATTTTTTATGAAACTCAACTGATAACGCAACCTTATCAGTTCCTGATGTGTTTTCTTCTGGTACATTACAAAACAACTGCACTGAAATTGAGAACTCTGCCAGGACACTAAGGCCGAGACAGCCAACATTAAACTAATGAATCCGAGACAACAGAAAGTTTCACTTTGTCGGTTTTAAAACGTATCCATAACTGGAGAGATGAGCTGCCTTGTGCTATGTGTGTGCCTAAGGCAAATGTTTTCATTTTACAGTAAAGCGACAGTTGAACCTACAGTCCTCCTGCACAGACGCAGTGTAACTACACAGTGTAACTGACTGTCAACCGCCTGCAAGTCTTAACAGGACCCTGCAGGCTTTTATCAACCCTGGAGCTTGATAATGGACCTTTGTATTTCTCTGACTTGAACTATTCTCTCTCACTTTCTCTCAGACTCTGTGTGTATGGTAAAGGGACTTGGCCCAAAGAAAGACACTCCAGAAACAATCTCACAGTACAGTGCCAACCAGAACGAGCTCCAGATTTTTATTATTTTTTTTTATTTTTAATAGGAAAGGTGACAGAAAGATGCACATGCTGCTCTCCTTTGAAAATAAACACATCAGCATATTTAAAGCTCTATCATAAATATACTAAATGATAAATGACCCAGGCTGTTTTTCTTAGAACAATTTATAGCTGTTGATCAAGGGATGTGCTTCTTATTTTTCACTTTCACACTTATTTACCGTATTTTTCAGACGACAGTAATCCCCCGCCACTTTGCGTTTCCTACTTTGCGTCCCCGCAATATCGCAGGATTTCCCATCGGGAAATTAAAAAATTAAAGACAGAGACAGAGATTATTCAAAATTCATGCACACTACATTCAACTACACGACCCAACATGCTCTGTTCTCCTGCATGACTTGAGTGTTCTCTGATTGGCTGTGAATCCAGCAAGCTGATTGGTCGAGATTATATTTACCAGCATCCAACACACCTTTCCTCCCTCATAAGGAGGAATATAACTTTTACTGAGCTCAGCGGAAACACTGGGGTGCAGGGAAAATCGTGTTCACCGTAGTGGTGAGGGAAAAACAAAAACCAAAATCACTGGGAGCGTATAACATGGAAACTGGTCAAACACGGAGCTATTTATAGCGACTGAGTGAGAGTGTGTACGCGACTGAGTGAGAGTGTGTGCGCAAGTGCATGAGAGCGAGAATTAGATTGCGTGAGTGAGTGAGTGAGTGTAAGGGATTTTGTGTGTGTGTGTATGAGTTTGTGATTGAGTGTATGTGTGAGTTTGTGAGTGATTGTGTGCGATAGTGACAAGAGAAATTACAAAACAAATAAGCTGTCTAAGAATTTATTTGCACTAACATAAAATCATCTCCTAAAATATTTATGTTGTTTATGCAGTTGTTTCCATTTATGATAACTTTAAGCTGAAACTATGAAATTACAGCATATACTGTATATGTAATGCATAGCCAGCTTAAAATTATAAAGCGCACTTTAATAAGCCTCAACATTTTTCCAAGTGAGTTGATCAGACAGACAGAACGGTCAGACAGAACAACTAATATTACAAGCTGGTGCATGACCAAACTCTTAACTCTTCAGATTCTTCACTGTTGACAGCTCTTGATATGCCGTGGGCATGATGTTGATTTACAGTCTTTCTGTGAATAAAACATAAAAGCCACGAGATAATTTTACTAAGCCTGTCAACTTGCATTGATAAGGAGTCCGTGGCGAGTTACATTAGGTCGACCCAGCAGTAATGCAACATTTTCCAGGATTTGAAGTAACCTGCTGTAGTACACCGTCAGTGCTTTAAACACATGGTCTCAAAACATGTTGAGCTTTTGTCACTGCGAAGTTATTCATATAACTATAATAAAAAAGATAACCTGGACAATGAACTTTACATTTCTGAATATCCAACTGTCTACTAATGCTTCTCACTCACTCTCATTCATTTGCTGAATCGCTTAATACTACAGTCATCCCTTGAATATCGCGGATAATGTTGACCAGACCTGGCCGCGATATTCGAAAAACCGCGAAGTAGGAACACCCCGCCCCCATTTTTACCATGTTGTCTCATTTCTATATGTTTTTGCGTCTATACAATATCAAGAAGTATATATTAAACGTTACACAGTTATATGCATATGTAAATACTGTAATGTATTAATATTTAAATATAATTGATATATAAATACTTAAAGTACTGTACTCACCTCTGCCAATAGCTCTTCTCTGCGGTGCAGGACATTCACAAACACTATAAGATCACAAAATCACAAAAAATCCCACAGGAATGTGCGAGGCAACAGCGTCACGCGTCTAAGCCAATCAGCTTTCGAGATTGAGTTGAGTGGGCGGGAGGCAACAGCATCATGCGTCTAAACCAATCAGCTTGCGAGATTGAGTTGAGTGGGCGGGAGGCAATAGCGTCACGTGTCTAAGCCAATCAGCTTGTGAGATTGAGTTGAGTGGGCGGTCCCTGCCTGAACTGGAGAGGAGGGGCACTTCAGTCTGTCCTTTGGAAACAATGGATGCAGCCTGCCTTGGGTCCCTGCCTTCTGCTTGCTGACGTGAGTTTCAGTGCGAATTTTGAATTTTTTATGAATATTTAAATTTATTTATTTTTTTTGTATTAAAATGCCACGATGTGCCAAGACCATGATGCTCAAATCGCGAAGTGGCAAGGGATGACTGTACTATTAGAGTCGCAGGAAGGCTGTGCCGGTTTCAGTCAACACCGGGCGAAGGCGAGGTACACCGTAACCAGCTAATCGGGCGCCATCAGAGGTCAATTATATTAATACTGTAGCCCCCCACCCATTCGCAGTTCACCGGTCGCAGCTACGCATACTCGCGGATTAGCGGCAGCCCCGGAACTAACTGGCACGCGATTCAAATTTAGCCAATGGCTTTTTTGTTTCTCCCTCTTGATTGGTTGCAGATAATATGTACACCGCTTTTTTTTTTCTCATTCATGCACATGTCATCAACGTGATTGCTTAAATTGTGAAGTCACTTTTTTCCGTGTGTTTTTAATGATTATTTAACCCCTATGATGTCACTCAAACGCCCTGCGTCTTCTCTAGCTTCTGGTAAGGAGCCTCAGCGCTTTATTTATTCATAAATATTATCACAGTACAAAATTAAAAAGTTTTTACTTAATCATTACTACATGTTACTGCATTATTACTGTATTAATGAGGAAGACTGTCTCTAGAACGTGTTTAACAAGCAGATTTTAGCGCATGGAATATCATACATAGGGTTTTAAAACTGCGTCAATTCTTCACGGATTTTCAGGATCTGTGGGAAGAGGCAGAACGCAACCACCACGAATAACGGGGGCCTACTGTACTTTTGACAATATTTTGGAGTAGTAAAGCATAGTATGTTCCCTTTTTAATCTAACATAGCATGAATGCATGTTGAAAACAATTTTGTATTAAAATTTTATTAAAAATTAAAATAAATATTTTGTTCTAACACCCTAAAATTCACTCAAATGACAGGAAACCTCAGCAAACCTAAAAGTAACAGTAAAATAAGAAGTTTACACAAGGATTCACAAAGCCACACTTGACTGTATAAAGCTTTTCACTTGTCAAGGCTTGTCAGTGAGAATAAAAAAAACACTGTTGTTCACACAACTTCCAGACAAGATTGTCAGAAGCACCGAAACAAACAGGAACGGTAAAAATACTTACGCCTGGCAGGGGTGTCCATCTGAGGAGCCAGAGCTTCTGTCGGAGTGATGTCTGGGTTCTTAGCACTTTGGCTCTCTTAAATAACGAGCTTGTCGAGAACCAAGGAAATGACTAGAACCCAGACCTCACTCTCACAGAATGCTAGATACCCTGCATAGAGAACTGGCCATGAGGACGGTCACCTCTTCTCGGGTCCATCAATCAGCTGTTTATGGTTGACTTGCCAGACAGAAGCCTCTGCTCAGTAAAAGACTGAAAGCATATCCAGATCCGTTCTCTGAAGCACGGTGGTGGCAACGTTATGCTGTGGAAAGGTTTCCAGTAGGAGAGAAAGATGAGCAGCTCAAAACGCAGAGATATCTTTGAGGAAAATCTGTTATAAAGAGCTCGGATGTCCTCTGCTTGAGGCAAAGGTTCAACTTTCGATGCTACAGTAACACCACACAGACAACACAAGAATAGCTTCGCAGCAAACTGCTATATTCTTGAGTCGTCCCGCCTGAGCATGGACTCAGACTTGGCTGAACATTTCTGGAAAGAAACCTGGGAAGAATGGAATGGAAGGACATTCCCAGATCCATGTCCGCCAAGCTTGTGGCATTATCGCCAAGAACTTTTAAGAGGATAATTACTGCCAAGGGCTCAACAAAATGCTGAGTAAAGGGACTGAACACTTGAGTAAATATTATCTACTTTGCTGATGGATGAACTTAAAAATTCAAACTGCTAATATGGTTTAGCTGACGGGTGTAACATTCAATTATTCAATTATTTGTATTTGTATAGAGCAAAGGCAAATATTGGCTTTCGTGTTAACAGTAACTTGTGCGTATGGAATACAATGTACACAGTATTATGTCATTCCCTCTTGTGCATCAATGGCTGTTCTAATTTAATCATGAAAAAAGGAAGGGACTGTAATGAACAGGCATTGGTGCAATGTATCCTGAGTGACACTAATGAGATGAGTAGGAAATTAAGTCTGACAGGCCAATTATGAATAAATTAGGCATCATTGCCCAGCAGGCATTGTTGCGGTGCATCTTTGACAGAGAGGTCAGAGTTCATATAAAGGTATAATCGCGTCTGAGAAGCAGAAATAAAATGAAGTAGAATTGTACTTAGAAACAATCTGGGGATACTGGAGCCACTCAAAGTGTGATGTAAAAGCACAGAGAATGTCAGTGGAGTCTGAAGCATACAGCAAAGCCAAAAGGAAATTGTGTTTTATAAACATATTATTTAATAATAACTAATACTAAAAGAATACAGGGCAGTGGTGGTCTAGTGGTATAGGGCGCTGGATCGCTGATCCTAAGGTTGGGGGGGGGGGTTCAAGTCCCACTCTCCATAAAGTTGTCACTGTCCCCCCCAGTGCAGCTCACTGGGTTATCAAAGGTGGGCCATGTCTCTCATTGTCTATGGTGTGAGACATGTAAAAGAACCATTGCTGACTTTCGATAAGAGTAGCTGCATGCATCGGTTGCATGTTTCTGCCCAGCGATGGCCTAGCGAGCTGTCCGGGGTGTACTCTGCCCTTGCCCAGAGTTGGCTGGGATGGGCGCCAGCCTCCCCGCAACCCTAAGTAGGATTAAGCAGGTACAGAAAATGAACTGAACCGAACTAAAAATACTTTCGTTAGACTCTGCATACAGCAGAAACACACAGGCCTAGACACATCAAAAATTTGGGGAAACCAGTTTATGATTGACGGTAAATGACTCTGGTAACCCAAAGTTGGTTCAGCTGAAGGTGACCCACAGGTTGCGTAAAGTGGTTCCTGAAGTAAAAGTAAATTATTAAATTAACCTGTTATTGAATCCGTTAGATTTGTGCTTTTAAGTTCAGTAGATATGTGTATAATATATTCTATTGTATAATATCTTCTAATATTAAAGGATTAAATTATTGACATCAAAATTTTTAAATTTTAAGACAAATAATCATCAGAGTTCTTATAAAACTGCTGGAATACTTTTAATACACGAACATGCAAAGTTTCATCAATCAGCATGAACGCCAAACACCAGCAGTACCAACCTGAACCTCTAACTGGCTGAACTGGGAAGTTCCCTAATTGCTAATATTAATACCTGGAACTCCATTGTGTCGCTATAACATTATTTTGATAATTCACAAGGTATTAATTAATAAATGTAGAACAGCTTCTTCCATAATTTGTAGGATCTCCTTGTAGCAGATCTTGCATCTTATTTGGTAACATATCCATGGTTTGGACATGTACAGAGGAGGGTTAGTGAGTATATTGGTAGTAGGATGCTGAGGTTGGAACTACCAGGCAGAAGGCCCAGAGGAAGACCAAAGAGAAGATTTATGGATGTGGTGAAGGCGGACATGAAGGTCGTTGGAGTAAGAGTAGAAGATGCAGAGGATAGGGAGAGATGGAGGCAGATCATTTGCTGTGGTGACCCCTGAAGGGAACAGCCGAAAGGAAAAGAAGATGATCCATCATCACTGATGTTTAGTATGTCAAAATAGTCTTCAACAAATATTGTTTGAATGTTTTGGCATGTACCACAGTGTCGGCCATTTTTGTTTTTGTTTACGACATATGAACATATTTTCAGCGATGCGCGTATCACGTACTGCATAACAGAAGCGGATTTCGAAAGATCGCCGACCGACCGTCGGGTCACTTCAATTGCTGAGGCTTGGACACATTTAAACTGACACCGCTATTGCCGGTGTGGTGTTAAATCAACAACACACTTGAGAATTTATTGATCCTGTGGAAATGGGACTTTAATTTTGGTAGAATTTTCCTTCCCAAAATTGGTAGTTGCAAGGAGATGAATAGAAATGTCTTTGCTTGAGGACTTTCTTGGTGTTACCACTTCATGTAACACAACCCCCTCTCTATCAGACCACAACGTCACATAAACTGCCAGCAGATTTCCAAGCCAAGGTAGACAGTTTCCACTGCGACTTAAATATGTTTTGTTTGTTTTTTTATTCTTTATTGTACATTTTTTGGCCGATGCGACTTGTACTCCGGAGCGACGTATTGTCCAGAAAATACGGTACATGAACTCACAGGCACTTACCTAGACTTGCACGGACTGACAGGGTGGCACTGTCACTGAGGTCACCTCTCCTACCTAGAAAGAAAGGCCAGATTTGCTTCCATGGCTTCCAGTCACTGAAGTGGCATTGCTGGGATTCCAACTTACAGTCTGACTATGAGTGAATCCAGATCGTATTTCTGTAGTGATGCTAAGATTTAAAGCCTTGCCATATTGAAATGATTGAGCAGCAAGGTTTCTTTCTTTTCAAAATCTTGGAACTATATTTGTACCAGGTCACAATAAATAAATTACATGACATGCTTGGAGAACTGTGGTGCCTGTATGTACGGGGAAATTTTTCCTGTCTGTCCACTTGCAGGACCTCCTGCCTTGGTGTTCTGCTTACTTTGTGGGGTTTTATAACTTAAAGGTCCAGTCAACAATTTAAAAAAAAGATAATTGATAGGCCTTGACAGCCAGATGAATGCGTTCCTCCCTCAAATTCATGGATGTGTATTTTCAATGTAATTGCAGTAACCACGCCACCCACATTTCACCTCCAGCCAATCAGCACGAGCACAATCTTCTCCTGTTGTTGATTGGCTGCAATAGTGTCATGTGTCTCATTTTCAAAAACTATACTTTACATCTACAGATCAGCACTGTGTATGAAATGTGGATTATTTTTTGTGCATTGTAGACAAAAATAGCTTGGATTAGAAGCAGCAAGTGCACAATTAAGCATTATATCACCTTGCACCTAAATATTCATTCATTTTCTGTAACCACTTAATCCTCATTAGGGTCGCAGAGAGGCTGCCGCCCATCCCAACCAACTCCAGGCAAGGGCAGAGTACATCCTGATAGCTATGCAGCTCCTCTTGTCAAAAGTTAGTGATGCTTCTTTTACATGAACCTCACACCATAGAAAGTGAAAGACACAGCCGGTCTTTGATAACCCAGTTCGCTGCACTTTGTGTGTGTGTGTGTGTGTGTGTGTGGGGGGGGGGGGTATGAACCCCCCAACCTTAGGATCAGTGATCCAGCACCTTTACCAACAGGCCACCACTGCCCTACACCTCAACATTTATGTTGTTATTTGCCAGTGCGTTGTGTGGCGTTGTGAAAGGCTTGGCTATTAGTGTGTATTTTTAAGCTACTTCTCAGATCTGATTTTTAGTCTTCCAGTCTGATTCTAAATTGCAGACATAAAACAAGTTCCATATTCATATAAGTAAGAGAAAAATAAAGCTTTTATATATTTGACATTTTTTATTCATAACAATATAAAATAGGCATGCAGTAGGCCCTTGACCATTCGTGGTTGAGTGCTCGCGCCTCTCATACTCACGGATTGGCAACAAACCTGGAAGTAACTGGCACATGATTTATACCCCCATTTCACTGGAGCGGCGGCAGACTCGCGGAAACAAAACCGTAGTCATCCTCCAACGTTCCTCAGTCATTCCATCATCTTCCTTTCATACGATTCTGAAGGTATTTCTCCTCTTCCGTCAGGCCAAAATCTTCCACGAATGTGCTTTTGAACATGTTCAAAAGCACGTTCATGGAAAAATTTTCCAACAATGTTCCCTCACGTTCCGCAGTCCTTCCGCAAACGTTTCGTCCTTTCCGCAAATGTTCAATGATCGTTCCTTTTATTCCGCAAGTCTTCCATAAACGTTCCGTGAACATTCCTCCTTCTTCAGGGTGGTCAAAAGTGGCCTCAGAATTCCCACGGAATACTCACGGAAGGTTTACGAAATATATGCGGAACGTCTGCGGAATGGTTGCTGATAACACGGAAGACTTGGGGAACACTCAAGGAAGTCACTTCCACTATAAATTATTCTAGTTCATTCACTTTATTTTTTCTGTTTTCCTGTTCATGTAATAAAGTTTTAAAGTTATAATCACTGTGGTTTTGGACTTGCGTGCATGGTTTTTAGTCTGAAATGATTTATTGAGGTGCAAATAAAAGGAACGTATTGACATTATTGATATTAAACATATGAACATATGTTAAATTTTAAATTAATTGTAAATTATAAACATATTGCACATTAGAAACATATGGTAAATTGCAAACATATGTTAAATTTTAAATGTATTGTACATTATAAACATATTATACATTCTAAACATATAGTATGAATGAGAGAATGAGCTTCCTTGGTCAAATCCGCGTAATTATAGGCGGAATCAGGAGTAAATCCTTTGATCTTTGACGGTTTTTCCTCGTTGAAACGTGTTTACACCGGGTATTCCTCAGTCATTCCGTGTTGAACGTGAATGTTCCGCCTTCATTCCACCTGTTCCGCGATCGTTTCGTGGGTCTTCCTTCTGAAAAGAAGTAGTGCCGCGGTTGTTCCGCAAACGTTCCGTCCTTTCCGTGAATGTTCCGTGAATTATCCAAAGGTCTTCCTTTGCTGTCCGCACTGGTTCCGAAGGTGATCCAACTGCTTTTACGCATGTATTCTGACATTGTACAGCGGTCTTTATATGTCTTTTCTGCACATTCCGTGATCATTCTGAAGGCGTTCTGAAGGTGCAATTTTCCGTAGGTTTTTGACCCATTTTCCGTGTAAAAATGTCGAACCTCTGTAGAGTGCGTTCCGCGCTTTTCTGCCATTATCATTGTATTGCGCACTCCAGTGAAATGAGGGTATTAAATTTAGCCAATGGTTGAGAGCTTTTGTTTCTCCCTCCTGCTGATTGGTTGCAGATGATGTACACGCCTCTTTTTTTCTCCTTCGCGCACAAGTTATCGACGTGATTGCTTGAATTGTGAATTCAAGTTTTTTCGTGTGTTTTTAATGATTATTTAAGCTCTATGATGTCACTCAAATGCCCCCCCAGTGCAGCTAACTGGGTTATCAAAGGCGGGCCATGTCTGTCACTGTCTATGGTGAGAGGCATGTAAAAGAACCATTGCTGACTTTCGTAAAGAGTAGGCTGCAAAGTCGTCACCGTGTTTCTGTCCCTTGCAAAAAAGGGTTGTGACAGGAAGGGCATCCGACGTAAAAACCTCTGCCAAATCAAATGTGCGAATCAGATGATTCGCTGTGGCGACTCCCGAGAAAGGGAAAAAGCCGAAAGGAAGACAGACAGATGTCACTCAAATGCCCTGCATCTTCGCTAGCTTCTGGTAAGGAGCCTAAGCGCTTTATTTATTCATAAATATTATCACAGTACAAAATTAAAAAGTTTTTACTTAATCATTACTACATTTTACTGCATTATTACTGTATTAATCAGAAAGACTGGCTATAGAACGTGTTTAACAAGCAGATTTTAGCGTATATGATATCATGCATACATATCATAAGGATTTTTAAAACCATGGCAATAGCTTTCAGATCTCCATGATCCGCGGGAAGGGCAGGAATCGAACAATCGCGAAAAATGGAGGCCTACTGTATTTAAACCTAGCAGGTGTGTTTTGTGGAGACATGAAAATAGATGTATGATATATTTATCGGAGCTTGATTTCAAACTATTATAAATGAGCCGAGGTAACATATGGAGAATTATCAATCAAAGGTTGTTATGGAATCATTTTCCTTATCATATTTAGCTGAATTGCATATTTTGTTTAAAATTGTTTTATTATTCATTTAATTTTTTTTAAGTCGACAGTCACATTGTTGTGAATGCGCCAATCATGCATTCAACATATCCGATTTCAATGATTGAATAATTCCGTTATCCCATGGGTGCTGCAATAAAAAAAATTCTTGATGGCTTGCCACCAATCAGCATGAAGATATTTTCCTGAAGTAATAATAAAAATAATTCATCCACAGAGAAGGTTGCGCTTTGGTCCTTCATCACAAACCATCACAGCACATTCATCGAGTGTTCGGACTATCAGAGAGGGTATCTGGATTAGGTGATGAAGTGACGGAATTAACACACCGGGATTTGCTCTATCGATTCTGACTTCTGCACAACCTCAAAACCTCTGGTGAGATCTGGGTGAGATTATCTATCCCTATTGATTTGAATAGGAATGAAGAGTACAGTTGGATTTGGAGAGCTCTGGGTGAATATGTTTAAGACACGCTCCTCATGGTTAACTCTCTTTGCGCAGCGTTCTCTGTTTAAGAGTGTGATGTAGTGTGTGCTTTCTGTTATAGAGCGTGGCCCTTGTTGACCTGTGACTTTTTCTGGCAGTAATGGACGACTCCTTTCCATTTCCTAGCAACATGGTATCTCGAGAACATTTATCTCATGCATAGCGAACACAGTTCTACTAATACAATGGGACGGCATGGACACAGCATATACAAAAGCATTTGTTATTATAGTGTCATATTTACTGTCTCAGTGTTTTTAATTAAGTAATGATTTACAGTAGTAATCCCAACAATCCATCATCATCAAGAAATAATGGCTTCTATCTTTATATTTTTCAGTAAATTAGGTTTGTAGGTCAGGATTTAATAAACTTGCTTGCTCATTGTGAAGTAAAGTAGGGAACTGTATGTAATGCAGTGACAGTATGTTATGTTAAAGAAAGAAATCTTAGTCATGACATTCAGCAGAAAGACAAAACATGAGCAACAAAGGAGTTATAAATACTGCAGGCCTATTACAGATTTTTCGCTCAATACATAATTGATTATAAACTGAATTAGATAAGAAAGCAGTCTTTTTCCAGACATTCTCTGCAACCATTTAATACTAATTAGGGTCATGGGGAGGCTGGTGCCCATCCCAGCCAACAGCAGAGTACACCCTGGACAGCTCACCAGGTCATCACTGGGTAGAAACACGCTGGCGGCTATGCAGCTACTCTTGTCGAAAGTCAGCAATGGTTCTTTTACATGAACCTCGCACCATAGACAGTGAGAGACATGGCCGGCCTTTGGTAACCCAGTTAGTTGCCCTGGGGGGTGGGGGGGCTTGAACACCCGATCTTGATATTGGTAATTGAGCACCTTTCCATCAGGCCCCCACTGACCCAAGGCAAAACCTAGTAAAGGCATGGTCAGTTCAGGAACTCTGGTTTAATAGTTTAATGACATGCACATTAGGCTAAATGGCTGTTCCTTATAGCCCCAAGGTGTGTGTGTGTGTGTGTGTGTGTGTGTGTGTGTGTGTGTGTGTGTGTGTGTGTGTGTGTGTGTGTGTGTGTGTGTGTGTGTGTGTCATCATCATCATCATCATGTTTCCCCTGTGGCGTTGTGGACAACCTTGGGGCGCTTTTGCTGGAATCGGGTACCCAGCAGTCGCCATCTATGAAGACTCGATTTCATTCCCTTTTAAAGCACTGTTGTAAAATCGCTTAAATTAACTCGGAGAAAGAGGTTACTTTACTTCCTAGTCGCCAGTGACTCCGTTGGCTCACTCTGCCGCAAGGCCGAGCTACCCAGGGTGCACCTGTCCTAATGACGGAGGTGGTGTCTGGCTTGAGTGTGATAGGCGTTTAGATTTAGCAGGGCTTACGATACGACTGCCTTCTAAGTCGAGCGGATAAATTCGAAAGTTGCGCTTCAACACTCCATGTACGTTGGCCCTGGAATAGTCTGGAAAGCTGTCCAGAGTGTACCTCACTTTTGCGCCGTGTCGGCTGAGATGGGCTCAGCTTTCACATAACCCCAATAAGATTATGCAGTTCAGAAGATGACGATGATGACGACGACGACGACTACGACGATGATGATGATGATGATGATGATGATGATGATGATGATGATGATGATGATGGCAATCCATCAAGAGCAGCTCAATTTAGTGCAGGGCCACAAACACGGACTATACCGCCGATGATATCTGATAACATTCCAAATATATTAACCCGAGTGGATAAAATTCTTTTGAATATACAAATTTGTGCGTCATTCCTGAGCTTGCAGTGAGTCATTCCAGTGTGGAATGAGCAGATGAGGAGAGTTTTGGAAAGAACACATTATACTTTAAAAAGAAACTATTTATGTGAAAAAAAAACAATACCGCAGGCTTTATCAGGGTTAAATAGAACAGCACAATTTGAAGTAATCTAGTAAATGAAGTTTTATGACCCATGTAAATACTCTCTTCCCTCAAATGTTGCAATCTGAAAGTAAAATTTAAAAACGTACACATGCAATAAAGTCACAAAAATACAATTGTCCATGCCGGTCTCTAACCATGTGTGTTTTCAGTATGACCCTATATTCATTCATTCTTTTTTTATCTGCTCATCCCTAATTAGGGCTGCAGGGAGACTGGCGCTCATCTCAGCTGTCTCAGCTGTCAATAGAGTACACTCAGGACAGCTCGCCGGGCCATCGCAGGGCTATATCCCAATAGTAGTTTTTAATATGAAAACGGTTACTGTACTGGCCCCTAGAAATGAATTCAACCACTATAAATATACAGGGATCCTTCACTTTCCGCGGTTAATTGGGACCGAGATCCCCCCCCCCCCCCCCCCGCGCGACCATCGAATTTTGCAAAGTAAGATCACCCCCACAACCCGCCCTGACTGACGTATACGTACATGTATATGTGTATAATATCAATAAATACATATTCAATGATATGAATGCTTATAATAGCAATTAAACATGAAAAAATAATGCAGAAGATGTAAATAAAGTATAAATACACACACATACAGATGTGCGTGCACTCTCTCAGATGTGGACCTCACAAAAATGTAACTAGTTTTGATGGGAAGTTTTGGATTGTTTTATGTTTTGTTTGTTTAGGTTTTTTTTTTTTTTTTTTTTTTTTGCATAATTGGCCTTGTTTTGCAGCATTTTCCTTAATCTTTTCCCCATTCTTCCTTAATTTCCTTATTTTTTAATTCAATGAATATTAAAAAAAAATGCGATGCACTGAAGCCACATGAATTGAAACATGAAATAGCGAGGGATCCCTGTATTATGTTCGGTTCCACTCAAAGGTTTGGACGCACCTGATTCAATTCGATTCAACTTATTCTTAATAAATCACTTGGCATGTCCAGACTTTTGACCGGCGCTGTATGTTATACAGTGGAACCTCGGTGGTTGAACGACTCTTTAGTCGAGCAAATCGGATTTTGATTAAAAAAAATGAGGAAAATCTGCCTTCGTGTTTGAACAAATGATCAGAGTTGGAACGGAGCAGAGCCGAGGGTGTTGAACGCTGCTCAGTGTTCAGTACTTTGAACAGCCAATGAGAGAGCGGCTCGTACTGCGTATAGTGTTTATTCATTACATTACAGATACTTTAACCTTTAACCCCGAGTCCGAAGAAAAGCAGTACACAGTACACAATTAAGTTAATTATTAAGTACAGTAAAACCTCCGCTGACGAACGCTTAAGCTCACGAACTTTTCGCCTCAAGAACATTAAATTCGCGAGCATATAGTCTCCGCTGACGAACTAGTTTTCGGCAGACGAATCAAACCACGCGGTCGAACAGCGCCACGGTGGCGGCCACGAGAAGCTGACGCACGCTCACGGCGTCCCAGTTCGTCACCCCCTTTCTTTGAGTGCGGAAGTGGTTTGTGTTTGCTAGACATTTTGGACCATATTGAGTGTACTTTTGCTATTATGGGACCGAAAAAGACCCACCACAGGCGGAGATCATTGAAAAACACGAACGAGGTGTGCGTTTGTGTGACTCAGCGTCCCAGTACCAGTACGCTAAGTCTACCATTGCTCCCATCCTTAAGAACAAGGAAGCTATTAAGGGTGCGTGTGTGGCTAAGGGTGTTTCCAAACAGTAGGCGTTTCCAAACTCTCCTTCCAAACAGTAAGTCCCTCCCTCCCTCCTCCTCCCACTCCATTCCATCAAGCCATCAACTACCATCACAAAGGTAAATAAAACGACTTTATTATACAGTACAGTTTATTTCTTTAATTACAATACAATAGCACATTTATTATACATAAAATAAGGTATATTTTTGTGTAGTTTTAAGGCTTATTTAGTAGAAAATTATGTTTTATGGGGACCTGGGAACGGATTATTCTCATTTTAATGGTTTCTTATGGGAAATAAATGTTCGGAAGACGAACTTTTCGCCTCACACACACTTTCTGGGAACCAATTATGTTCGTGAGCTGAGGTATCACTGTATTATTATTATGTTTTACTCTTTTGTGTATGAATGTATATACTGTATATTAATATGTTTCATAAATATGCCTTGTTTTCAAATTATATACAACTGCACTGACGGAAGTATACGTTCATCTGAGCGCATTAAGCATCGAGTTTTAAATATTTCTGATGGGAAATATCGTTTCACTCTTCAAACAAATCATATTTTTGGAACGAATTGTGTTTGACCACCGAGGTTCCACTGTAATGCACACAAGTTATACTTAAACACTTCCAGAGTCATCTGTTTATCACTAAAGTGTATCTGTCACATTTTTGGTGAATGTTTAGCAGTGTTGATTGAATATTGATTCACGTTTTGTGAGGAAACAGTCTTCACATCGATTTGCTAACCTGCTCTACACAGCACAAAACCATTAAATGAGGTAATTCTCTATTTAAATCAGTATAAATAATCACAAACCTGCTGTTTATTAACTGGGTCCTTATCAGTGTTTGATTTTGTTTGTTCTCTGGATTAGACACAAATTGAAGCATTAGCTTAATATCCGTGTAATAAAAAAATGAGCATATTTATCCAAATTTGTGTGGCACAGTAGCATGAAAGCAAATAAAAGGTTAATGAATAAGATAAATGTTTGTAGATCTCTATAAGCCTTGTTTTATGTAAAAGGATAATACTTGTCCTGTCTCATGGTCCTTTTCTTGAATATCGTTCTCTTCTTTATTTGATATATGAAACTGTAGGAATTTAAATCAATACAAAACCATTAATCAGATTAAACAGGTTAAAAAACAATGAATATACTAGTAGATATAAATAGCAGGGACACTGTTGTTGTTGTTTGGCAGTGGTGGTCTAGTGGTATAGGGCGCTGGATCGCTGATCCAAAGGTTGGGGGTTCGAGTCCCAATCTCCACAAGGTTGTCACTGTCCCCCCCAGTGCAGCTAACTGGGTTATCAAAGGCGGGCCATGTCTGTCACTGTCTATGGTGAGAGGTTCATGTAAAAGAACCATTGCTGACTTTCGTAAAGAGGAGCTGCAAAGTCGTCGGCGTGTTTCTGTCCCTTGCTATAAAGGGTTGTGACAGGAAGGGCATCCGACGTAAAACCCTCTGCCAAATCAAACGTGCGAATCAGATGATTCACTGTGGCGACTCCCGAGTAAAAAGGGGAAAAAGCCGAAAGGAAGACAGACAGACAGACTGTTGTTGTTGTTTTCTTTTTTAGAAAAATTTACCCCAGCAGAGCTCGTAAATCAAAATTTTGTTCATTGGATGGGGCAGATTTTTTGGTGGAATTGAAGCTCATATCATGGAAAATTTGTTATAAGAGACACTCATCAGTCAAGCTAGCACTGTATTTTCTTTGCTCATATTAAATGCCACAGAATCTGTCGTTTCTTTCTAAACGGGATCCTTTTTATCGAATGCAGTGGAATGTGAAAAGGACCTTCTATCGAATGCCTTTTATCGTCCTTTTGGAGGCTGTTACTAGCATTATACCTTGCCGCGCATGAGTGTGTCTGAGATGCAGAAATAAGTGAGTCGTTCTGCTGCCTTTAATCGCATCAGATTTTAGACAGTCTTTACAGAGGAAAGTGGACCGTGCTGTCGATCCTTTTGTAAATTGCTATTTAGACACTGCGAATTTTTAAAACGAG
>CM045745.1:5412781-5415281 GCA_024760905.1 Plotosus lineatus | reverse complement strand
TCTAACGGGGAATCGAACTCATGACCTCTCGATCATGAGCCCAGCACCCTAACCTCCACCAGACTCAGTAAGCAGTACACTTTATACGCTTCGATGTACAGTATTGCGTTTACTTTAATATTCTTTACACTTCAGTATTGTGTACATTTCAGTATATCACACACTTGTGTATTCTGTACACTTCAGTACACTTGATTTTTTCTCACAAATAAAACAGTGAAATAATATAAGCCAGACATGAATTAATTACAAAATATGGTTTTAACCATTTACTCCAGGTCAGCGGTGGCCTGGTGGTCAATGCAGTGGATCACTGGATCCTAAGGTTGGGGATTCAACCCCACTATCAACGGGTCCCCCTTTCACACACACACACACACACACACACATACACACAGCTAACTGGGTTATCAAAGGCCGGCCATGTCTCTCACTATGGTGTGAAGTTCATGTAAAAGAACCATTGCTGACTTTCATCAAGAGTCGCTGCATAGCTGTCAGAATGCTGATGGCCTGGCGAGCCATCCAGGGTGTACTCTGCCCTTGCCTGGAGTCGGCTGGGCTGAGTGCCAGCCTCTCCGCGACCCCAATTAGGATTAAGCGGTTCAGAAAATGGATGAATGAATGTTTACTCCATCAAAGCCTGTTTATTGCCACCCACACTGTGATTTCAAGTGGACTTTGAGACCTCCCTCCAAGACGGGATTTTATGTTTCGGGTAGGCGATTAGACATGCTAATGTCATGGGGTAACTTGTATGCTGACTCTTCAAGACTATAAGTTCACTTTTGAATGTGTGAAAATAAATTGGATTTATTTACATGAACACCCCAAAGTAACAAAATGTTAGATATTATAGAAGCATAGAAACAGTATTTCAGGTGACATGGTAGTGGTTAGCGTGTCCGTCTCACAGCAAGAAGGTCGCGGGCGTTTCTGTGTGGAGTTTGCATGTTCTCTCAATGCTTATGTGGGTTTCCTCTGGGTACTCTGGTTTCCTCCCACAGTCCAAAAACCTGCCCGGTAGGCTAATTGGCTGTACCAAATCACACCTAGGTGTGAGTGTGAATGGTTATATGCGTGCTGGCCCTGCGGTGGTATGTGAGCTGTCCTGGGTATACCCTGCCCTTTCCCAGAGTTGGCTGAGATGGGCACCAGCCTTCCCGCAACCCTAATTCGGATTTAAGAACATAAATGAATTAGTATTTCACCTAAAGCTAAGGAAGCTAAGTTTGGAGATCAAACTTGCAAATAGATTATTCGAGAAACCAACCCAGAGATATCCCAAACAAATGTGAAGAAAATTCAAAGAAATAAATATTTTAAAATAAATTTAAAAGAATTACCACAGCTTTCAACACTATGTTTCATTCACACAACAAATTAACTGAGTCATTTAATTCTACTATTAGGGTCGCAGGGGAGCTGGAGCCTATCTCAGCATACATTGGGCAAAGCCAGGGTACACCCTGACCTGCTCACCAAATCATCGAAGGGCAACATACACACGCAACGATCAGTCGGTTAGCCTGAAGTTCATGTTTTTAAAGAAAACTCACACAAGCTCAGGGAGCGCATGCAGACTACACACAGGAACACCAGAGTCCAGGACTCAAATCCAGGACCCTCCTGCTTTGAGGCAGACGTTCTAACCACTGTGGCATCCCGGCAAAGATTAATCTGAACCCCTCTCTTCATTAAATAGAGATTAGAATTACATGATGTATAGTATGCACGCAGAAAGGAAACAATTACCAACATTTATTTTTTCAAATACAGGGATCCCTCACTTTCAGCAGTTTATTGGGACCGAGATCCCCACGCGACCATCGAAATCCGCGAAGTAGGATCACCCCCCACCCCCCAACCCCCCGGACTGACATATACGTACATGTATACAGTAGGCCCTCGATATTCACAGGGGTTCGGTTCCGGCCCCTCCCACTACTGAAGATAATCCACAAATTCTGTACCCGAACTAAAACCCCATGCATCATATTACATGTACGAATGAACAACTGGAAATAAAATACTATGTATCTATTACATGCGTGAAAATATGCTTCTTAAACACATTCCATAGACAGTCTTACTCATTAATACAGTATTAATGTAGTAAAATGTAGTAATGATTAAGGAAAAACTTGTTTTTTTTTACTGTGATATTTATTAATATATATATATATATATATATATATATATATATATATATATATATATATATATAAACATTATACAGCATACTTTATCTATCTATCTATACATACATACATACAGTATGTATATGTTTTCATTTTTATGTATAATATATTATTCAGTTAAGCTGTATGATGCCTCGGCAAAGCGCCGTCTCATCTGAAGAAATAAGACTTTCTCCTGAAGAAATGACAGTTTCCTTTGAAGAGGAATAATCGTCTGAACTGTTGTAAAGCTAGAGTATTAAAGTCTTTTTCAATTATTATTCCAGTACAGTGCCTAAGTTAATGTTTAGAATGTTTGT
>CM045745.1:5390281-5407781 GCA_024760905.1 Plotosus lineatus | reverse complement strand
AACACAAGAACAAAAATAGAAGATGACTCGATGTATAAACGTGAAATATCAGAAGTAGAAACTGATTCATCATGAAACAAAATGAAAGACACACTAACACCACATGAGGACAGAGAATGGACAAAGAAGAAAAGGCTTGATGGAAATTGAATGAAAAAGACCGCCAGGAGACATGATCTGGTAACTGCAGGGAATGAAATGCTGCTTCTTCATGCCGAGAACAAAATTCATGACCAAATTATCAGCAGACTATATAAACATGAGTAAAAAAATAAAGCAGCGGCAGGCTTTTCCTGCTAGAACCATTGGGGTGTTGTATATCTTCTTCATACATTACAGGCGTTTCTTACTCGGAACATGTGCGTTCTTTTCAAACCATCGCACACCGGTGCTTGATTTATTGCAGGGTGACCTCGTTTGCTTTCCATGGGTCTAGATCATAGCAAAAGTTCTTAGAACCCTCGTACAATGTCCTCCACGAGCTGGTGTGCACACTTGGCACTAGGCGCACGTCCCCCACTTATGAACAATTTTCACTGTCTTTTTCCCCACTATGGATCTTGTCCAGTTTAATGTGAGCCAGGGTTTGTTCTATTTGTAAGGGATGTCATTGTACCCTTGGTGAGTTTCCTACTTTGTCGGTTCTCTCCAGTTTTCATGTCTGCAAGTTGTTTACGTTGACCTTTATGTGATTTTGCATCATGTCAACTGAGCAATTGAGGTTATGGACCCTGCTCCTGGGCCCAAAAGTGGCTGATTGGTGGTACCATGGTTTGAAACCCTGGGCAGCAGATCCAGATTATAATCCAGAGCCTTGCCATTGTTGATTCGGTCGGATCCAGGCTCTCAACAGCCATGAAGCTATATTTCAGTCCACGCCTCACTTCCTGGTGGCTGTACGATGGATGATTTTCAATTCGATCTTTGTATTTCTGGGCTTCAGCAGTCATCATTTCATTATTTTCATTGTGATATGTGAGGGTGTAATATTCCTGACAGTTTATAGAGTACTGGTCCTTTCGGCTTTTTCCCTTTTACTCGGGAGTCGCCACAGCGAATCATCTGATTCGCAGTTTATAGACTACTGGTAACAGTATAAACTCTAATGGATCAGTAATTATGCATCATATTTCTTTTTTTACATTACTTTTTACTATTCCTTGAAAGACCGTATTTGGTCAAGGGCAATTTCACTTTTAATTATTTACATATTATATATGCCTTATAATCCAGTGCGCCTTGTGTGTGGATTAGGCCACACAGCTCCATCTCACTGACACCATCAAACCAAAGTGAAGCAAACTAATTCAGAGCTTACCGTCATTCTGGAGGATTAACCAAAGAACTCCAACCGTTAGATGGTCGTAAGTTCGAGGGATCCGGGCTTTATGTCCAAATACCATATCGTAGTCAGGTGACCCATCGACTAATACGTGAGTGGTTTTTCCACCTAATCTCCGTCTCTACCCTCACGACGCTCAGCTGGCTTAATCAGTCTCATGTTCATCACCAGGATAAAGCACTGCTACGGGTGTCCTCCTGAGACCTCGGAGTAACCTTCTTGAATTTAAAGTTACACTGATACAGCTCCTTAAAACTAATGACCTCTGTTCTGTAATACTGTTCTCACAATACTCTCGCTGCGAATGGGCGCCACTGTGTTTGTTACTGTGAATGCTACTCTCTTTAAGGGGACGTGGCTGAGAGAAGTTTGGGTCACCTGCCGGAAGACTTCTAATGTCCATCTCTATTGATCTGACTCCATGCACCAGAAAATAATAGATAATAAAATATTATAATATCTTCTTCTTCTTTTACTTTCGGCTGCTCCCTTCAGGGGTCGCCACAGCAAATCATCCGCCTCCATCTCACCCTGTCCTCTGCATCTTCTTTTCTGACTCCAATGACCTTCATGTCTTCATGTCTTCATAATAAAATATTATAATATAATAATACAAAAATAACAGAGGGATCCGGACCTTATGGCCAAGTTGGGCAACTGTTAAACTCAAACACTGAATATGAAGAATTTGTTGGATTTGTGGAACAGAAATAAACTGAAAAAAGTGAGTTTATTATTTTATATGGTTATAACTGAATTTAATGTTCCTTATGTGTGGACAGAGACCATTCAGGCATCGTTTGATGCTATTGCGGCCTATAATCCGGTGCGCCTTGTGGCCCGGATAATACGATACATAGTAAAACAACATTTGTAAAGAATTTCAACTTTGGATTTTAAACCTTTCCTCATGAATCATGTCTGTCCCTAATAGGTAAGTCTATGGCAGTACTGGGGCAAGGTAAATATCCCAATACATCACTGAGCATATATATATATATATATATATATATATATACTAGTAGTGTGTGTGTGTGTGTGTGTGTGTGTGTGTGTGTGTGTGTGTGTGTGTGTGTGTGTGTGTGTTTTCCAGCGAGAACAGCTGCACAATGCATCATGTGTTAGTGAGTCAGTGAGATATAGAATGAAAAATTTTCAGCAAAATCTGGGTTTGATTATATGTTCCATAAGTTATAGCAGAGCAACTTCAGTTCATAGTTGCAACTTTAGCTGAATTTAATGCCAGATGAAAGACATTTAAATGTTCTGACAGATGACTTCATATATTTATGAATACTACTCACTCACTCACTTACTTGAATGGTACTAGGCTGGTGCCTGTCTCAGCCGACACTAAGTGAGGGCGGTGGTACACGCTGAACAGCTCCCCTGACCATTGCACGGTGACATGCATACCTAGGGTCAATTTGGAATAGTCAGTTGACTTACTGTGCATGTCTTTGAACTGTGGGAGGAAACCCACGTACCCGGCTGAAACCCTTGAAAGATCTTTTATGAAGGATTTGAGTAGGCTCAGTGCAATACAGAAGGAAAGCTGACCTTCAGTGACTGAATTGCTGCTTTTTTCTACCAAAATAGTCCAACTCGAACAGGCTCTGAATTACAATCGCCAGCAGTTACAGTTTTTAGTTCAATCTATTTATTTAGTTATTTATTTAACTTTTTTTTTTTTTTTACTTTTTTTGGTGGTGGTGGTGGGGGGTTAACATTTAATAAATAACATTAACCTTTTTGAAGTTTTTACCCACTTAGTGTGGGGTTCTAGTTATTTTTTATTCTGTTATTTCGTGCTCTTATCTAGCTCAGTTTCTTGTGAGTAATAACACTGCTGTTAACATGGAGCCATCCCGTCCACTGACTGTTCCTGCTAGGATTTCCTTCTCAGCAATGATGGGCTTTTTAAAATAATACCTGACTATGCACTATATCAGCAGAAAAATAATCTGCCTCTCTCAAAAATAAAACCACTGAATCTAACTCAATCTGGACACCACGCATTACCCACTTAGGTCAATGATTTCTTAACCATTGCTCCTATTATATGCTTAACAAGGCCTCATCTCCATGGCTACACCACACAGTTGGAGAGCCAAATACACATCCCTTTGCACTTAATCATACTGATTTTATGCTTGAAACACGCACAGAGCAGATTGATTTGGTTATGGCCTGGTGACTGACCAAGTCTTAACTTGATCAAACTCCACGATAAGGATTTGAATGAAAATGTTCACGAGTGGGGCGGTGGTGGCCTAGTGGTAAAGGTGCTGGATCATTGATCCCAAGGTTGAAGGTTTAAGCCCCACCCTCAACGGATTGTCACTGTCCCCCCCAGTGCAGCTAATTGGGTTATCAAAGGTCGGCCATGTCTCTCACTGTCCATGGTGTGAGGTTCATGTGAAAGAACCATTACTGACTTTCGTAAAGAGTTGTCAGGGTGTATCTGCCCTGCGATGGCCTGGCGAGTTGTCCAGGGTGTAATCTGCTATAATGCTAGCCTCCTCGTGACCCTAGTTAGGAGTAGTAGTAGTAGTAGTAGTAGTAGTAGTAGAGAGAGAGAGAGAGAGAGAGAGAGAGAGAGTTGTTTTCAAACAATTGAAAAAACTTGTAGCATCTGATATAATAGAACATCTGTTAAATCGAGACAAAAACATTGACATGAAAGACTTGCATGTAGCATATTCAGTTGCAAAGCTGACCGCTGTCACCTGATGGTAGGAGAAGCGGCTTTGGGACTGAAAGGTCGCTGGTTTGATGCCTGAACAAGCAGGAAAGCTGTGTGGCAGTGTATGTATGTACACTCGGCCCCTCACTTATGAGGACCCCTGTGTACGAAATCCCCGGGTTATGAAAAACATTTTCCTGAGTTTCCGTCCACGAGATACGAAAAAACCCCCTCTTACGAAAAGAAATTCAAAATTCAAACGCGCCAATCAAAATTTCACAGACGCGTGAGTTGCTCTCTCATTGGCTGTCTCTCAACATCCCGACCCGCTGGCCTCCCAGATAGAGCCAGAAGGAAGCTTCACGCTTTAGTTTTTAGTTTAGTTTTTAAGTTGTTTTAATTCAGTAAATGTTTAATAAATGTGGCGCATTTGAGCTCATCTGGAATTCCGATCCCTCAAGGAATCAAATTAAAGTTGAGTTTGTCAAGCAGGGAATGCGCTTTGAATTCACATCTTGTGGGCGTGGTAAGATGCGACCCCTACTTACAAAATCACCGCAATACGAAAAGGGCTCTGGAACGGATTAATTTCGTAAGTTTGTATATATATATATATATGTGTGTGTGTGTGTGTGTGTGTATATCTCAGTATTATATTTTTTCACAATAATTTCATTTATGGCTGAAATGACCATATTATGCTTTCTCCATACTTGATTCACAGTGCCTTTGATGAATAATTGTTTAACATTCCATGATAGCATATGCTTAATATATATGTACAGAATACATTGTACTTAATGCCACCAGTGCAGCTAACAGGGTTATCAAAGGCCGGCCGTGTCTCTCACTGTCTATGGTGAGAGGTTCATGTAAAAGCACCATTGCTGACTTTCATCAAGGGGAGCTGCATAATCGTCAGTGGGTTTCTGCCCTGTGTACTCTGCCCTCGCCCAGAGTCGGTTGAGATGGGCGGCAGCTTTTCCGCGATCTTAATTAGAATTACCGTATTTTCCGGACTATACGTTGCTCTGGAGTACAAGTCGCATTGGCCAAAAAATGCATACTAAAGAAAAAAAACATATATAAGTCACACTGGACTATAAGTCGCAAACTCCTGTAAACTGTCTACCTTGGCTTGGTCTGCTGGCAGTTCTTATGACGTTGTAGTTGTCACACTGATAGAGAGACGGTTGCGTTGCATGAAGCGGTAACACCAAGAATGTCCTCACACAAAGTCATATCTATTCATCTCCTTGACTACTACCTGGATGTGGAGACACAACTACACTGTTGACAAGCCCCTCCCTGCAGCACGTTCCTCAAGCTGTGGCCATCTAGCTTTTAGCTCGCAATTAGCTTTTTTGTTTTCTTTATTGCAGTAATAATAAACTTTGCCTTTCTGCCCTCTTCTTGCCTTGTTGCAGTTGTGCTTTTAAAAATATACATGTGAAATTATGTTCGTTATTGTTATGATATTTCATTGCCTGGACGTGGGGACGCAACTACACTGTTGACGAGCCCGTTCCTGTAGCACGCTGCTCACGCACCCATGTGCAAGCTCATTCTTCTAGCTGTGGCCATCTCGCTTTTAGCCTGTGATTAGCTTTTTTTTTATTTTCCTCATTGCAGTAATAATAATAATCTCGGCTTTTCTCCAGTCCCTCACAAGTTTCTCGTTCACTCCAAAGTTTCTTCCTGCTGCTCGATTACCATTTTCTGATGAATATTTCACTATTTGCAGCTTGTAATCCGCACTATAGGATTTTCTTTTTGGGGACATTTTTTTCAGTGGTGAATGAGCAGTTACTGGTACCCAACCCTAGAGTGCCATCTTGTGTTGCGAGTGTAAAAATAACAAACACATAAAATTATGTCTGTTATTATGACGAACGGGGCAGTGGTGGTCTAGTGGTTAGGGCGCAGGATCGCTGATCCTAAGGTTGGGGGTTCGAGTCCCAACAAGGTTGTCACTGTCCTCCCAGTGCAGCTAACTGGGTTATCAAAGACAGGCCATGTCTCTCACTGTCGGTGGTGAGATGCATGTAAAAGAACCATTGCTGACTTTCGTAAAGAATAGGCTGCAAAGCCGTCAGCGTGTTTCGTCTACGACCTGGAGAGGGATGGGCTCCACCAGGTCAAATCAGCCCAAGTCTCGCCATGAAGGCGCCCCAACGACATCCTCGGATGTTAAGGGATAAGTGAAGTGAAGATTATGACGAACAGAATTATATGTAATAATTTCACATATAAGTCGCTCTGGAGTATACGTCACATCTTTAGCCAAAATGTGAAAAAAAGTGCGTCTTTTGCGATAGTTCGGAAAATAGGGTAAGCAGTTCAGAAAATGAATGAAGGAATTGTACTTGATGTGGCATCATAGCGTAATATATATCTCGATTGGCCCTAAGACTCAAAGTTTGGAAAATTTTATTTTATAAATGTCAGTAGTTTTAAAAAACTGAAAGATTTTGTGTGTATTTTGCATGAGATTCAAATTCGTGATATTGTGAAACTGTTTGGTTTCTCAACTGGTAATTACATTCTGACATTTTAAAATGAGCGCACTGTGGGAACTCTTTCGTTCTTGTGTTCTCAGGTAAATTTCACCTACCTATGTGCTGAGCTTTATTTTTTCAAAATGTGTAGGCCAGATTCCAAATTGGCAGCAATTTAAAGAAATGGATGTGCTTGAAGACTTCTGGGCTTGTCGAAACACATGCAAGTTTATATTGTGGTGTTAATCATCATTATTTTTGTTTGAGTGAGTTCTCAAATCAAAGGTATTTATTTTTTGTAAACAGCATGGCTTTTACAGTGGTTCCAGCTGGAACATAAAGGATAACGTTCTGTTTCCAGACCACAGACTGGAGCATGCTCTGTCACTCCTTTGGTGATGACATCGACGGCCTCACACACTGTATCACTGATTACATGAACTTCTGCGTGGACAGCACTGTGCCAACACGGAGAGTACGGTGCTTCTCCAACAATCACCCGTGGGTCACCCCTGAGCTTAAAGTCCTCCTGAATCAGAAAAAGAGGGCTTTCATCTCAGGGGATAGAGAGGAGCAGAAGAAGGTCCAGCGTGAGCTCCAGTGGAGGATCAGGAGGGCAAAGAAGGACTATGGGAAGAAGCTGGAGGAGAAGCTGGCTCAGAACAACCTGTGGGACATCTGGAGAGGACTAAAAACCATGTCTGGATTTGGGCAGGGTGTCAGAGGGACAGCTGATGGTGACCAGCGCTGGGTGGATGAACCCAGCAGACACCTCCCCCCTCCCCAGGCCAACTTCACTTGACTGCTACAGCCCGACAGACACATCCCCCTCCCTCTGCAGCCCACCCCAGCCCCCCCTCTCCCTCACATCAGACCAGGTGAGGAGACAGCTGAGGCGACTAAATCAGAGGAAATCTGAAGGACCTGATGGCATCAGTCCCAGGCTGCTGAGGACCTGCGCAGACCAGCTCTGTGTGGTACTATGCTACCTGTACAACCTGAGCCTCAGCCTGGAGAAGGTTCCAGTCCTCTGGAAGACCTCCTGTGTGGTTCCGGTTCCCAAAACAGCACAAGCGAAGGAACCAGCCCACTACAGACCTGTCGCCCTGACCTCCCACCTCATTAAGATCATGGAAAGGCTCCTCCTTGAACACCTCCGCTCTATGGTGAGCCCCACCCTAGACCCGCTGCAGTTTGCCTACAGGCCCAACATCGGAGTAGAAGACGCCGTCATCTACCTTCTGCAGCGGGCACTCACCCACCTGGAGATCGCCGGCAGCGCTGTGAGGGTCATGTTCTTTGACTTCTCCAGCGCCTTCAACACCATCAGGCCAGCGCCTGCGGGGAAGCTGGAGGACGTGGGAGTGGACGGGCATCTTGCTGCCTGGATCACCGACTACCTTACTAACCGTCCACAGTACGTACGGCTGCGCGGCTGTAAGTCAAAGGTGGCAGTCTGCAGCACGGGGGCACTGCAGGGCACCGTCCTCTCACCCTTCCTTTTCAGCATTTATACCTTTATATACATTTATACTTTAGCTATAGCACAGACAGCTGCCACCTCCAGAAGTTTTCGGACGACTCCGCCATCGTGGGCCGTGTGTCAGAGGGGAACGAGCTGGAGTACCGGTCGGTCATCGTTGACTTCGTGGACTGGTGTGAGCGCAACCACCTGTGCATGAACACTAGGAAGACGAAGGAGATGGTGGTCGACTTCAGGAGAAGCACTCAAACACACACACACACACACATTTACTAGTGAACATCCAGGGACAGGACATTGAGACAGTGGACAGTTTCAAATACCTGGGTGTTCACCTTAACAATAAACTGGACTGGTCCCACAACACCAACGCCCTGTACAAGAAGGGCCAGAGTCGCCTCCACCTTCTGAGGAGACTCAGGTCCTTCGGCATATGCAGACCTCTGCTCAGGACATTTTATGACTCTGTGGTAGCCTCTGCAATCCTCTACGCTGCCATCTGCTGGGCCCCGGGCAGCACAGAGCGGGACAGAAAGAGACTGAACAAGCTGGTCAGGAGGGCCAGCTCTGTCCTCGGCTGCCCACTGGACTCTGTGGAGGAGGTGAGTGAGAGGAGGATGGTAGCAAAGCTCACATCCATCCTGTTCAACAGCTCTCACCCACTGCACCAGACTGTAGAGAAGCTGAGCAGCTCCTTCAGTGGACGACTGAGGCATCCTCAGTGCAGGAAGGAGCGCTACCGCAGGTCGTTCATTCCCACCGCTGTCAGACTGTACAACGCCACTTTGTAACTGTCTGTGAAAATACCGGTTATGTGCAATAAAAACCCCCGTGTACTTTAATCAACCACATCTACCCCACTGACTGTCAACCATATCAACCCATCTACTCTGCACTCAGATACATTACACTTTAATATAGGCCAGTCTATAAAGTTGCTCCATTCTTTTCTTTTATTGTTTATTAATTTATACTATTTATGTATCTATTTATTTATTTACTTATATAATATATATGTATGTGTGTATGTTTGTACTTGTATCTATTTTTGCACCCCCTACTGATGATACCTCAAGAGCCTGTAACAGTGAATTTCTCCATTGTGAGATTAATAAAGCTGTATCTTATCTTATCTTATCTTATCTTATGTGTGTATGTTTGTATATGTATCTATTTTTGCACCCCCTACTGATGGTACCTCAAGAGCCTGTGAAGAACAGTCAATTTCTCCATTGTGAGATTAATAAAGCTGTATCTTATCTGTTTATGCACTCGCCATGGCATTGGTTCTATTGCACTAGTTCACTTACATGGACCTGTATTGCTAGATGTTCTACAAATCGAACACTACTGTTAAAGAAAATTGATGAGGTTATTCAAGAAAGTAAAAGCACATATTTAATAATATCATGCAGCAGTCTGTTACATATTTATTTTAGTAAGAGTCCAGAGTGTGCCAAGCGAGAGTCTTCAGGACTTTCTGGTTTCTTTGTAGGATGACAAGTTGTATTCGTTTTCATATTACCTCCAAAAAGAGGGGGAGGTGTGTTGAGGGCTTATCTGCTTATTACTAACATAATGTAAGTAACTAGGGGCAGTGGTGGTCTAGTGGTTAGGGCGCAGGATCACTGATCCTAAGGTTGGAGGTTCAAGTCCCCACTGGGTTGTCACTGTCCCCCCCCCAGTGCAGCTAACTGGGTTATCAAAGGCGGGAAATGTCTCTCACTGTCTATGGTGAGAGGCATGTAAAAGAACCATTGCTGACTTTCGTAAAGTGTAGGCTGCAAAGCCGTCAGCATGTTTCTGTCAGTCTAGGAACCACCACAGCCGTCGCCGCCAGCTGATCCACCGTGGAAGGGACCTAGGCCTAGAGAGCGGGGATCAGCCAGCGTGAACTGTCTCTCGCTGTACAAAAATACTCAGCGCAGGCGAGGAGAAATAACTCTTCACTATCTTCGAATTCGAAGAACCGAGCCATCACATAAGTAACTACAGAAAATCTGATGAATGTTCCAAAATATAAACTGTAACTATAATCAGGTAATAAAACATGGCGTCACCAAATTACTGTGAGACATTTAATACTTCATGACATGATATTATTGTGAAATAATCAGCTGTTGGGTTGAACATGATGTGGCCTTCATTCATTTTCTGTAACTGCTTAATCATAATTAGGGTCACGGGGAGGATGGCACCTATCCCAGCCGACTCCGGGCAGGGGGCAGAGTACACCCTGGACATCTCCCCAGGTCATCACAGGGTAGAAACACGCTGACGGCTATGTTGCCTACTCATGTCGAAAGTCAGCAATGGTTCTTTTACATGAACCTCTCACCGTAGACAGTGAGAGACATGGCCGGCCTTTGATAACCCAGTTAGTGCATTGGGGGGCCAGTGACAACCCATTGAGAGTGGGGCTTGAAACCCCAACCTGAGGATCAGTGATCCAGCACCTTTACCATCAGGCCACCACTGCCCTGATGTGGCCTTGACAGAGTTAAAGATTTCAGGTTTAGGAACTTTTTTCACAAGAGTTCAATAAGTGATTTGATAAATAAATCTTTGCTCAAATCTTGTTTCTTTATCTTTAATGCCATGGCTATAAAAGTGGTTTCGCATTTCAACTAATATTTGGTGATGAAAGCTGTATCCTTAACCTTCCGCTTTCTGTAACTTTTGGAGTGTGTTTTGTGGCCTTCAAGGAATGTTGGCGCAGCCAGTCAAAGCTGTGGGATTTATTCGCTGTGTTTGTGCTGGATAAATGATGTTTGTTCTCATTTCAAAATGCAAAGAAAATTAAAATATGATACTGTTCCATGGTCAGGGACATAAAAACAAATTCAACACCACTTCTGCGCAGCTACATCTGAAGATCTGTACAATATTACGTATAATCTGCAGTGACTCCATTGTTAGTCCCAGCTTTCCATCTGCAAAAAAAAGTTGTGTGATTTTGAGCAACATTATGTTTGACTTTATTAAATTTACACTTTGGGAGAAAATGGGAGCACCAGGAGGAAACCCATACAAACATGGGTACAACATGCGAACTCCACCCTGAAATGCCCTTGGCTGGCTCATGCTTGGGACCTTTTTTGTTGTCAGTCAGAAGTGCTTATTTGCTCTTTTTAGTTATTTTAAAGGAAAAAAGAAAATACATTTAAAGTATAGTCGGCCCTCTATTTACGAAAACCTCTGAGTACGAAAAATCCAGGTTACGAAAATTTTCCTAAATTTTCATCCTCTTTTTACGAAACAACCTCTTTTTACGAAAAGTGCCAAATGCACCATTCAAAAATTCAAACGCGCCATTCAAAATTCAAACAATGTGCGGGTTGCTCTCTCATTGGCTGTCTCCCAACATCCCGCCCCATTGGCCTCCCATTGGCCAGGAGGGAGCTGACCTGTACCCATACTTCCTGTACCCATACTTCCTGTTTGCCACACACGTGAAGGAGAGTTGAACAGGACTGTTGGCTTGTTTTGATATTGATCATGCAGCGTTATATTTCATTAAGGCCGAAACCCCTCTACAATGAGGACGATATTGAAGCGGGAGACCTTAAAGCGGAAATACAGTGATGGAGGCGATTATTTCACACGATATTGAAGCAGAAGGAGCATGAAAACAGAGTGCTCCGTGGGACAAGACCTCCGATCTCACAAGGAAGCAAGTTAATATTGAATCAGGACCTCTGATCTTTCAAACAGGTCCTGTAATTCCGCTTTAAATACAACATCCCGTCCATTTAAACATTTAAATACAATTGCTCTGTCGGCTGCGTGTTGCGTGTGGGCGGAGCCCGCATTCGGCAAAACACACCAGAGAGAGAGTGTGTGTGTGTGTGTGTGTGTGTGTGTGTGTGTGTTGGAGAGAGAGGTGATATGAGTTTGGGAGGGGGTTGGAACAGATTAATTGTTTTTTGTTTTTTTTTTGTTCTTTTTTGTTATTTCTTATGGGAATAATTGTTTCATCTAACAAACTTTTTGGCTTACGAGCTTGACTTCGGAACGGATTAAACTCGTAAGTCAGGGTACCACTGTATATAACTCATTTGGAAATATCCATAAAATAATGTATAATAAATCCAGAGTACATGGTGTTCAAGTGCAAGCAGGGACTTCGGTATGTCCGACAATGACAACATAAAAGAGGAGACAGACATGAGGACACCCGGCAACATGACGCAATCAGCCACTCCACATTATCAAATGTGTGTTACATATCTGACTCGGCTGGCCGACTCAATTTTATTCATGCCGCTTTTTAACAATAAAAATAAGAAGTACAATGGTACCTCACTTTACAAAAGTCACACCAAACAAAAAATTCAAGTTATGAAATGCATTTTCTTAAAATTTTTGTCTCTGGATACGAAACAAGTTCACGTTAGGAAAGCGCCATCTTAAAAATTCAAAAGCGCCATTCAAACATGAAAACAATGCAAAAAAAAAAAAAAAAACCTGCTCTCCCATCAGTGATGTTCAAACATCCCACCCCACTGGCCTCCCATTGGCGAGGAGGGATGACACAGCTGCCTCCCATTGCCTATCTCCCAACATCCCACCCCACTGGCCTCCCATTGGCGAGGAGGGATGACACAGCTGCCTCCCATTGCCTATCTCCCAACATCCCACCCTGCTGGCCTCCCATTGGCTAGGGGGGATGATGCAGCTTCCTCTTACTGGCTATCTCCCAACATCCATCCCCGCTGGCCTCCCATTGGCTAGGAGGGATGACGCAGCTCCCTCCCATTGGCTATTATGGAGCTGCCTCTACCATAATACTTTTCGTGTAAAGGACAGTTACTGTGGTTTCATGCTTTGTTTCTTGACTCAGGCTTTTAACCTTCCATAAACATTTGTAAGATTATAACTCTGCTAAGAAGACATGGTCAACACACGCACACGCACACACACACACACACACACACACACACACACACACACACACACGTGCGTGTGATTTCCGGTGTGAGTGGGAAGAAGAAATGGGCTCAAGTGATATCGCAAAGGAATATGGCCAGACCCTATACTGAAGCAGAAGGAGGTCTTAAAAGGTATGCTTTTATAATTTTTAAAGGGTTTAGGGGGTAGTATTGGGGGCCTTGGAATGAATCACACGTTTTACATGTAAAATGTGGTTCAATTTACGAAAAATCCAGGTTAAGAAAAAGGCTCTGGAACGTATTAATTTCGTAAAGTGAGGTACCACTGTACAATAGCAATATAAATTATTAATAAGCATAATATACATTTAGGTGCTTAATTTAAAACTTTTTTTTTTTTGCAAAGATTTTTTTAAATGCGAGTCTTTGAGAAATCGCCCTTCTCCTATACACCAGTTACAAACATGCTTATCAACACTAGTAGTGTCTCTCCACCCCCTGCCATGTGGTTCCACTTTATTGAGGAAAGAAGCGATGGGGGGTTTACTCCGAGTACACTGACAGTGTGCATTGGAGCCTTATCTAAGTCATACTTCAGCCTTACATTATGAGGTGAGATCAAAAAGTTCTGCGTGTGTCCCATGGTAAATGAGTATAGCAGAACTAAGCAGTAATTGTCGTGAGTCAGTATGTTGCATGACATTAACATCTGTACCAGTGTGACACGTGTTTTTGTGACAACATGCATCTATAGTCTGCAAACTTTTGTGATCGGTAACATTTTTTTTTTTTTGCTTCAGCAAGGATTTTTGAGTGGCAAGAAAGGAAAGGATGTTTGTCACTGGAGGGTGAAGTTCCGCCACTCATGATGCATGGATGCCAGTCAAACTACCTCAACCAGCTCATTGCTACATTGCCATCAGCTTGCTGAAACATTTCAAAGGTTTCAGTTGCTGATTTCCCAAGTTTGACACAGAATTCTATATTTGCTTTCTAGCACATGGTAAAATTGCAAAAGTGCATCTGCTCGTGCCACAAATACATGTATAACACAGGCAATGATGGTAGCACAATATCATATGGTATACTGAATCAGTGGACCCCGTCATGGTCTGGCAAATTGTTCAGGGTGTACCTCACCCTTACTCAGAATAAGCTGACATAGCTTCCAGCCCTCCTGTGACCCTAGTAGGATTAAACGGCTAAGCATGTGAATCCATTCATTTTCTGAACCGCTTAATCCTAATTAATCCTAATTAGGGTTGCAGGATGGCTGGCGCCCATCGGGGCGAGGGCGGGGTACATCCTGGACCGTTCACTAAGCCATTGCAGGGCGGCATGTGGATGATGAATGAATAAATACTGACTCATGGGGCTTATTGCTCATACCTGTTGCATGTGCATGACTGTGTCATGCTTTAATTGTTTGCACCATGAGCAAACCTGAACTTTTTTGATTGTACCTTGAATATAATGGGGGCAGTGGTGGCCTGGTGGTAGAGTGCTGGATTACAGATCTGTATGTCAGGGGTTCAAGCCCCACTATCAAGTTGTCACTACTGTCCACCCAGTACGGCTAACTGGGTTATCACCATCCTGTCGTGTCTCTCACTGTGGTGAGAGACGTGTAAAAGAACCATTGTTGTTGTTCATGAAGAGTAAGCCATTGGTTTGCCTTCAGCATGTTTCTGCCCTGCGATGGGCTTGGCAAGCTGTCTAGGGTGTATCCTGGCATAGGTTGAGATGGGCACCAGCCTTCCTGCAAGCCTTAATTAGAACAAGGTGGTTTAGAAAATAAATGAATATAATCTAAGTTTTTTATTTCAAAAATATTTAATTCCAGTAGAGTGTTGATAGGAGGGGCTCACGGAGATCATATCGGCTATAATACAAAAATAGAAACTGAACTAATGAAACAAAATTCAGGCTCGGTACAAATACTGGTTTTAATTTCCCACGTGCTTGGCTATATTTATATTGATGTACATAACTAAATTCATGAGAAACATTTTCATTTAGTCATTCATTTTCTGAACCACTTAGTCCTAATTAAGGTCGCAAGCAGGCTGGCGCCCATCTCAGCCGGGGGATAAGAAACTTTTCTTCTTTTAAATATTTGAGACAACTGGAGTTTTATTTTTCAATATCAGTTGATTTCAATAATGATGTAATTGTCTAATTTTAAAGTTGATATAGATTTCTTTTATTAATGTTCTATAGCAGTGGGATGTCTATCAGAACTTGTCTGTTATGAGTGATCTCTAAAATTTTGAGACTTTACTCACCTTCGATCTTAACATTCCAAAATCAAGTCATCTTTGGGACTTGGGTAGGGTAAAGTTTCCACCAAGTTTGGAGAAAACTCTTGCATTGGAATGGCCAGGAGTTTGTTTTCTGACAAACTGATAGTCAAGCTAATGAGGGATTTCTTTTCGGCTTTTCCCTTTATCAGGGGTCGCCACAGCGAATCATTCGTACGTTTGATTTGGCATAGGTTTTTATGTCGGACGCTGACAGCTTTGCAGCTACTCTTTTACGAAAGTCAGCAATGGTTCTTTTACATGCCTCTCACCATAGACAGTGAGAGACATGGCCGGCCTTTGATAGCCCAGTTAGCCGCACTGGGGGGAGACAGTGACAACCTTGTGAAGAGTGGGACTGGAACCCCCAACCTTAGGATCAGCGATCCAGCGCCCTATACCACTAGACCACCACTGCCCCCAGTCAAGATAATAAAGACCTAAAAAAAAACCCTCTGTTTTGGGTGGAAATAAAAGTTCAACTTTCTCAGTAAGTCTAAGTTGTGTGTATCAGCACCTGTATGGATCTAAAATTTTACCTGCATTTCTTTTGTACTGTAGCCTTCCTTAGATTAGAGATTTTCTTAAATATAAATGCATTTGTGCATACTGATGTAGGTGTGAATACATAGATGTGCATTTTATAGCACGTGACAGACCCCATTATTACTTACTGTGACTTATCGTGATACTTTGAAGTTCACCTTAACACAAATTCATATCTATGTACAAATAAATTTTAATCAGGCATGTCAAGCCATCAGTCTACTATACCCTATCCCAGCACCCATCAATGCTGTGATCGCTCCTTCAAGCACTGCACAAAGTCTTGGAGTAACCACGAATAAGTGTCTGTCCTTCTCATATCACCAGTCTTTCTCGATCATGTAGATTTCTTCTCTTTAATATCTGAAGGGTTCATCCATTTCTTTCCGGCAAGGCCACTCAGATACTCGTTCAATCCCTTGTCATCTCAAGACTAGATTACTGCAACTCACTCCTGGTAGGTTTACCTTTGAGTGCTATTCGACCTCTGGAAATGATTCAGAATGCAGTTGTACAGCTTGTTTTCAACCTTTCCAAATCTTCCCACACTACACCACCGCTGGCTTCCTGTAGCTGCTCGCATTCAATTTAAAACACAAACTCTCGCCAACAAAGCCAGAAATGGAGCTGCACCTTTCTACAGCAAAACACACCATACATCACACTGCACCACGTTCTCTTAGATCCTTGAGCACTGCAAGACTGATCCTTTCCTCTACCAAGGGACAAGGGAAAAATGCATCTAAACTCTTCTCTGTTCTGGCTCCAAGGTGGTGGAATGAACTTCCTCTGAACATCCAGACAGCTGAGTCACTGTGAATCTTCAAACAACGTCTTTGAAAACCTACCTTTTTCATCAGTACTTAGATTAAGCATTATGCTGTATACAAACACACACACTAATAAAAAAGAAAACGAAAACTCACACAAGACCCACTACCTGAGCTTGACTGATGGTATCCTTATTCTGTGTTCCAACAAACCAGTCTGTCTTCCTTTCGGCTTTTTCCCTTTTACTTGAGAGTCGCCACAGCGAATCATCTGATTCGCACGTTTGATTTGGCAGAGGTTTTTACGTCAGATGCCCTTCCTGTCACAACCCTTTTAGCAAGGGACAGAAACACGCTGACGACTTTGCAGCTACTCTTTACGAAAGTCAGCAATGGTTCTTTTACATGCCACACACCATAGACAGTGAGAGACATGGCCTGCCTTTGATAACCCAGTTAGCCGCACTGGGGGGGACAGTGACAACCTGTTCCAACAAACCAGTATAAGAATATTTTCACTGATAGAGATTTTAAAGTACTTATGTAAATTGTTCTGGATAAGAGTGTCTGCTAAATGCTGAAAATGTAAATTTCAGGATTGTCTGCACAAGCTCAGCCATCTACAACTGGGGTCGGCATGACTCTAATTCAAGTCAATGTGGTACTGAAGAACAGAATATGACGTGCAAGCCCATAGACCATCATGAACTGCTGAAAGTGAATTAACAAGCCACTGCATGGTTAACGTTGTGGTGTAACATATGATAATTACCAATAGATCAGGGTCTGATCTACTTGTACTACTATGCATAGTAAAGAAATACATCTTTAGTCTTCATTTCAAGACACCAAGCGACTCAGGACACGTTTATCCTTCCTCTTGGGTGTCAATACAGAGGGCAGTCTTCATTATGTATGTATGCCCTACAGCCCATATGTTCCAGAAGTAAGAGATTAGAAATCCCGTGCCTTCCTTTGTGTAT
>CM045745.1:5297781-5385281 GCA_024760905.1 Plotosus lineatus | reverse complement strand
GACTGAACCGCAGATGTCATATGTGATCATTTTAGAGAGCTGGTAATACAAATTGACCAGAGGTACCCGTTAAAAAGGAGGAAAATAAATTTTCAAAGAATAAGCATCAACTGGTGAAACCATGGATACAGCTACTGTTACAAGAGAAAGTCTGAAAGCAGGCGCATGCCATTTGGGAAATGACAAGACAGAAATAGCAGTTGCGTTTAAAATAAAAGAGTCTGAAACTTAATCAAAGAAGAGTTAACTCTGCACCACCTCGAGAGGTTCTCTGAGACTGCTGAATCTCTTACAATCCCTGAAAACTCCCTAAAGATCAAAAATCAAAGCTGGCAATTGTCCATAGATTTAGGAAGACAACGTATTGTAACAAAACCTGAAAAAATTCTTGAGAACTATGTCAATAAAGTTCTGAGTCAGGGAGGCGAGTGAAGGCAACAGATCAGCTGCAGAAACAGACAGGAATCAGAAACAGTTCATTGGTGTTAATTCCCACAGCTAAAGACGAGGACTAAACTAGACTGGAGATGGGGTTTGGCATCTCCTGCTCTTTTTTGATTGATATGAAAAGCATGAGGACTGAAACAGCCTTTTACAGAGTTCTGAAGGTGCAGTCAGTCATTAAAAAAAACCCAATAATTCAATCTGAAGTCAGGTGTACAGTGGGACCAAGATGTACTCTTGCAAACCATGAAAGAACAAGAACTACAGGAAGGCTATCATGAGAGAGTGCAACAGAGAGGAAGTGCTCAGGCCTGAAGTATAGGAGAACATAACTTATCAAAAACAATGCAAAGAAATTACTCCTTAGTAAATTACATGTCTTGATTTTTTTTCAAATTGAAAAAAAAAAGCAATTTGCTGAAGGCGAGGTGGATGTCGCTGAATAGGTGTTTAAATATACAGTGATACCTCTGCTCACGAACATAATTGGTTCCCAGAAAGTGTGTGTGAGGCGAAAAGTTCGTCTTCCGAACATTTATTTCCCATAAGAAACCATTAAAATGAGAATAATCCGTTCCCAGGTCCCCATAAAACATAATTTTCTACTAAATAAGCCTTAAAACTACACAAAAATATACCTTATTTTATGTATAATAAATGTGCTATTGTATTGTAATTAAAGAAATAAACTGTACTGTATAATAAAGTGGTTTTATTTACCTTTGTGATGGTAGTTGATGGCTTGATGGAATGGAGTGGGAGGAGGAGGGAGGGAGGGACTTACTGGTTGGAAGGAGTGTTTGGAAACGCCTACTGTTTGGAAACACCCTTAGCCACACACGCACCCTTAATAGCTTCCTTGTTCTTAAGGATGGGAGCAATGGTAGACTTAGCGTACTGGTACTGGGACGCTGAGTCACACAAACGCACACCTCGTTCATGTTTTTCAATGATCTCCGCCTGTGGTGGGTCTTTTTCGGTCCCATAATAGCAAAAGTACACTCAATATGGTCCAAAATGTCTAGTAAACACAAACCACTTCCGCACTCAAAGAAAGGGGGTGACGAACTGTGACGCCGTGAGCGTGCGTCAGCTTCTCGTGGCCGCCACCGCTGTTCGACCTCGTGGTTTGATTCGTCCGCCGAAAACTAGTTCGTCAGCAGAGACTATATGCTCGCAAATTTAATGTTCTTGAGGCGAAAAGTTCGTGAGCTTAAGCGTTCGTCAGCCGAGGTTTTACTGTACTGAATTTAAATAATATATTTAATAAGTATACGTATTTAGTATGTTCTACACAGGAACATATAAGAAATATATAAATAAACCAAGATTGGTATAGATCACAATATTCCATCCTTATTTTTACATATTTTAACCATGACAGAGGCATCAGTAAGCGCTGCAACTTCCACCAACCCAACCGCTTTGTAGGTAATGGCGTGTTTTTTTTAATTCATTTAAAATTTTAGGATATACTACAGGGAAATAGAAAAAAACACTTAAATGCGATTATCATGGATTATTTGTTCCAGTTAAAAGTGATAATAACAACACGACCTGCTCCAGGTGAACTTGAAAAACCACGAATGTTTATAATTTTGATTTGAGCATTAGTCACTCGGGAAAATACGTTTTATCCCCAAGCAGTGGACCAATCAGATTGTATTTCTTATTATTATAAGATTAACACATTACAGGTAGGGAAGTTGTGGCCTGGTGGTAAAGGTGCTGGATCACTGATCCTAAGGTTGTGGGTTCAAGGCCCATTGTCAACTGTTCCCCAGTGATAAAAAAAAAAAAAAATGTTGCCACAACAGGCCAATCAAAGGCCAGCCATGTCTCTCACTGTCTATGGTGAGAGGTTCATGTAAAAGAACCATTGCTGAGTTTCGACAAGAGGAGCTGCATAGCTGTTAATTGTGTTTCCATTCTGCGTTGGCCTGCTGAGTTGTCCACTCTGACCTTGCCTGGTGTTGGCTGGGGTGGGCGCCAGCTTCCCTATGACCCAAATTAGGAAATGAATGAATGAATGAATGAATGTGTTTAATGTAATCTTATGAGAACAAGCTAACCACTTCACCATTGCAATGACTTCATTCATTCATTTTCCGAACCTCTTAATCCTAATCAGGGTCACGGGGAGGCTGGTGTTCATTTAAGCCGGACTCTGGGTGAGGGCGGAGTGCACCCTGGACAGTTCGCCAGACGTTTGCATGGCAGAAACACACTGATGGTTTTTAGATGTCCCTTACCACAGACAACGTGGAATTTTTCAGGCTGTATGAAATGATACAGTTATGCGTGAAATAGAGTATTTCATCAAAATGTTTCTTCAGAAACTGGTCGTGTCCTGGATTTATATGTTCTTTAATTGGGAAGCTGTTTGAAAAACAGATTTAAAAATGTGCCTATAGATGTATATATATATATTTATATATATATATATATATATATATATATATATATATATATATATATATATATATATATATATATATATATATTTCTATATATATATATATATATATATATATATATATATATATATATATATATATATATATATATATAAAGTCATAAACTGCTGTGTTTATAGTAGAGACTAGAAATTGTTCATTTTCTGAACTGCTCAACCCTAATTAGGATGGTGAGGAGGCTGGTTCCCATGGCAGCCGACTCGGCGCAAAGGCAGGGTACACCCTGGACAGCTCGGCAGTCAACAGCACAAAGCCAACAAACACACAACCATTCATAATCCCACCTAGGGGCAATTTGGAGCAGCCAATTAGCCTACTGTGCATGTTTTTGGACTGTGGGAGGAAACCATAGTTCCAGGAGGAAACTGACACAAACACGGGTAGAACATGCAAACTCCACACATAAACATCCGAGCTGGGAATCAAATCCTGGAGCTTCTTGCTGAGAGGCGGACATGCTAACCACTACGCCACCGTGACGCTCAAGAGACTAGCAATGCGATGATAAATATCACTGTGCAAGCACAACACATGTGTTCTTCTTCTACAGGTTGTGAAATAAATTAAACTGCAGAGAGTTTCATGGGCTTCACCACACTATTGTTCAAAATATTATTCTGCACGCATTCTGTTTCGAGTATGACGGTGTGCATTTGCAGATGGTTGTCAAATTCATGCAATGAGGAATATGAAAATCAATCACACTTTAGTTCGGTTAAGCAATGACTCAACAGACTGCGAGGCAGAAATAGAGGGAAAGATAAGCAAGTATTTAGGCCTGACATCTTGACGGGTAGCAGTCTGAGCCACTCATTCATTTATTTTACTGTCACTCACACACACACACACACACACACACACACACACACACACACACACACACACACACACACATGCATGCATGTGCACGAGGGATGTGTCTGAAAGCAAACACATTATTCAGGGGTTAATGCCTAGAGATAGTAGAATACACTGTAGGCCATTTTTACTCAGTGGGCTTTTGTTTGTGATGTTTTTCCAGATATGAATGTTGCTGAGTAATGAAAGACAGAAAACATTATAGCAGTCGCAGCTGTTGTGGTTTAAATTATGGTGCAAATTTGTTTACATTGTGGGGAATTTTTTACTAAATTTTTGAGTGACGTCACAGGATACCTCCTTTTTGCTCGTGTTTTCTGTTCATTTAAAATCACAACAGATGTTTCTCGATGCCGTATTAGCATTATTAGCAATAATAGCTGTGTACGGGTTTTCCCAGCATGAGTCAGTGTGGTTATTATAGGCTGGGTTAGTTTATGAAAAACCACAAAGCTCAAGATGATTAAAAAAAGTCAGCATCCTTATTTTGGTCCAAAGAACAAGAGAATTACCAAATCAAAAGAGGAGAAAAGAGAAGGCTTACTTTCATATGAATGGAGAAAAGAAGGAGACACTTTGGAAAGGAAACGAGGGGAAAGACGTAAATCCATTCCTGCTGTGAGCCCTTTCGCAGCATGGCATCCGAAAACTGCGATTGTTGCTGCACTTCAATTGCAGTCAGTGACAGTCACCTCGCTGAGTCCGATTTTACCTTCAGCTTCACTTCTAAATTAATAGGCTTCAGAGGAAGCCTCTGGCACGGAGGCCACTCGCTCACATTCTTAGTCATCCCAGACTTTGAAAGAGTGTCCTGGAAAAAAAATAAACCCTTACTCTGGGAAATGAGTTGCAGGAGTCTTTTGTGTTTGTTTTTTTCATGGGTTTAGGATGAATGGAGAGAGGAACAAAGGCAGCAGATATAATTAGATATCACTTTTGGAAAAGAATTAAAGTTTTGTTATTTCCTAAATTCAAAACATGTGATTACTCGCGGGAAGCCGTGCCTGACTGAGCAGCGCAGGCTTCCACAGATTAAATATATTATTGAATGTCAGAACGTTAAGAGCGTTCCATAACCTTTACTAAATAGCTAGTTTTCATGAGAGAAGAAATGTGAAGTGGTGGCCCGACCTTTTCAAAGAACATCTCATCATTATTTCAATCTCATGTATTGTATCCTGTATTGCTTATTTGAATATAACCTCTGGCAAAAATTATGGAATCACCAGTGTCGGAGGATGTTCATTCAGGTGTTTAATTCTGCAGAAGAAAAGCAAATCGCAGACATGGCAATGAAAGTCATATTCAGTGATGAACCGCGAATCAATAACAATTGATAAGAATAAACTGGACTGGTCCCACAACACCAACGCCCTGTACAAGAAGGGCCAGAGTCGCCTCCACCTTCTGAGGAGACTCGGGTCCTTCGGCGTATGCAGACCTCTGCTCAGGACTTTTTATGACTCTGTGGTAGCCTCTGCAATCCTCTACGCTGCCATCTGCTGGGCCCCGGGCGGCACAGAGCGGGACAGAAAGAGACTGAACAAGCTGGTCAGGAGGGCCAGCGCTGTCCTCGGCTGCCCACCGGACTCTGTGGAGGAGGTGAGTGAGAGGAGGATAGTAGCAAAGCTCACATCCATCATGAACAACAGCTCTCACCCACTGCACCAGACTGTAGAGAAGCTGAGTAGCTCCTTCAGTGGACGACTGAGACATCCTCAGTGCAGGAAGGAGCGCTACCGCAGGTCGTTCATTCCCACCGCTGTCAGACTGTACAACACCACTTTGTAACTGTCTGTGAAAATACCGGTTATGTGCAATAAAAACCCCCGTGCACTTTAATCAACCACATCTACCCCACTGACTGTGAACCATATCAACCCATCTACTCTGCACTCAGATACATTACACTTTAATATAGGCCAATCTACAAAGTCGTTCCCTTCTTTTCTTTTATTGTTTATTAATTTATACTATTTATGTATCTATTTATTTATTTACTTATATAATATATATGTATGTGTGTATGTTTGTATTTGTATCTATTTTTGCACCCCCTACTGATGGTACCTCAAGAGCCTGTAACAGTGAATTTCTCCATTGTGAGATTAATAAAGCTGTATCTTATCTTATCTTATCTTATCTGCATTGGGCAAGGTGATCACTCAATATGACTTTCATCCGGTCATCCACAGACCGGGGCAGTGCTCGTCTAGTGGTATAGGGTGCTGGATCGCTGATCCAAAGGTTGGCGGTTCGAGTCCCAGTCTCCGAAAAGTTGTCACTGTCCCCCCCAGTGCGGCTAAATGGGTTATCAAAGGCGGGCCATGTCTGTCACTGTCTATGGTGAGAGGTTCATGTAAAAGAACCATTGCTGACTTTCGTAAAGAGGAGCTGCAAAGTCGTCAGCGTGTTTCTGTCCCTTGCTAAAAGGGTTGTGACAGGAAGGGCATCCGACGTAAAAACCTCTGCCAAATCAAAACGTGCGAATCAGATGATTCGCTGTGGCGACTCCCGAGTAAAAGGGAAAAAAGCCGAAAGGAAGACAGACAGACCGGTCATCCACAGACCACCATTGCTTTTCCTTAGCCCATTGTAACCTTGTTTTTTCTGTTTAGGTGTTGATGATGGCTTTTGTTTAGCTTTTCTATCTGTACAATCCCATTTCCTTTAGGCGGTTTCTTACAGTTCGGTCACAGACGTTGACTCCAGTTTCCTCCCATTTCGTTCCTTGTTTGTTTTGCTGTACATTTTCTGTTTTCAAGACATATTGCTTTAAGTTTTCTGTCTTGATGCTTTGATGTCTTCCTGGGTCTACCAGTATGTTTGCCTTGAACAACCTTCTCATGTTGTTTGTACTCAGTCCAGATTTTAGACACCGCTGACTGTGGACAACCAACATTGCATGAACATTTACCTTCTTTAAGAAGTTTGATAATTCTCTCCTTTTTTCAGTTGGCATCTCTGGTGTTAGAGCCATGATTCATGTCAGTCCACTCGGGGCAACAGCTCTCCAGGGTGTGATCACTCCTGGTTACTGTAGACTAACGAGCCGATCTAATCTGATGCAGGTGTTAGTTTCAGTTCACTTCACTTATCCCTTAACATCCGAGGATGTCGTTGGGGCGCCTTCATGGCGAGACTTGGGCTGATTTGGCCTGGCGGAGCCTATCCCTCTCGAGGTCGTAGGAACACGCTGACGGCTTTGCAGCCTACTCTTTACGAAAGTCAGCAATGGTTCTTTTACATGCATCTCACCACCGACAGTGAGAGACATGGCCTGCCTTTGATAACCCAGTTAGCTGCACTGGGGGGACAGTGACAACCTTGTGGCGGTGTTAGTTTATGGACCGGAAATTTACAGGGTGATTCCATATTTTTTTCCCTCGAATTGAGTGATTCCATCATTTATTCCTCCTGCTTGCTCTAAAAAAGTAACCGATACTGACTACTACATTTTTTTTTCTTGATTTCTTTTAGTATTTTTTAAAGGCAGAATGTTGCCATTTGAAATGACTTTAGTTTTGTGTCAGGCCTGTGATCTGCTTTTTTTTCTGCAAAATTAAACAACTGAATGAACATCCTACGAGACTGATGATTCCATAATTTTTGCCAGGAGTTGCATGTGGTACATCGGACTGCATGGCAGCAGAGAGCTTAGCAATGTTGCCTTTTATCAGGAAGGTTCTGGATTCAAACCTTGCTGGTGATGAGGTCATGCAGGGTGAGGTCTGCACCTTCACCCAGTGACATAACACACTGTCATCACACATACATGATCATTCTTCTCCTCTCTCTCTCTCTCTCTCTTTCTTCCTCTCTCACTCTTACCCCCCCACCCACCCTCTATCTCACTCTCATTCTCTCTCTCCCTCACTCTCCTATCTTTCCTCCTCTCTGCCTCATACTCTCTCTCTACTCTCTCCCTCTCTCACTCTCTCCTCTCTCTCCCCTCTTATACTCTCTCCTGCCCCCTCTCTCTTTCTCTCTCTTTCGCTCCCTCATTGTCACTCTTTCTTCCTCTCCCAGTCTCTCTCCCCTCTTATACTCTCTTCTGCACCCCCTCTCTCTCTCTCTCTCTCTCTCTCTCTCTCTCTCTCTCCCTCACTGTCACTCTTTCTTCCTCTCCCAGTCTCTCTCCCCTCTTATACTCTCTTCTGCACCCCCCTCTCTCTCTCTCTCTCCCTCACTGTCACTCTTTTTTTCTCTCCCAGTCTCTCTCCCCTCTTATACTCTCTCCTGCACCCCCCTCTCTCTTTCTCTCTCTCCCTCACTCTCACTCTTTCTTCCTTCCCCAGTCTCTCTCCCCTCTTATACTCTCATGCCCCCCACTCTCTCTCGCACCCTCTCTCTCTCTCTCTCTCTCTCTCACTCACTCTCTCTCTCTCTCTCCCTCACTCTCACTCTTTCTTCCTCTCCCAGTCTCTCTCCCCCTCTTATACATTCTCCTGCCCCCCCCCCCCTTCTCTCTCTCTCTTTCTCTCTCTTTGTTAATGTGTGCACTTTACTCTCCCACACATTTTCCGATATTGCATGTTTTTCTCAGATACACGGATGTTTTGTGAAAATGCTGGGACTTTATAAACAATTCAACTGATCCTGAGACAAAACCAAACATGGGGGGGGGGGGGGGTTGAAAGTAAAGAATGACAAAACCCCAACGACTCGATTCCTTCATGCTGAATCTTAGGGGTCGTCGGTGTGATTAGGGCGTAGCCGCTCTGCAGGTTTCTACCAAAGGAGAAATCTGAGCGCTCACTTGCGCAGTGCTCTTGATCATCACACTTCAGCCAATCACAGTCCTTGAGATTAAGCACCAACAGGAGATGATTTTGAACTTTAGAACTTTATTGCCCAGCTGTCTATAAACGATTATGTTGTGTCACTGCAATGATTAATTTAAAAACCCCGACCATGCGCGTATCACGTGCTCACTGCATCTGTCTTTTACATATCAATACTGCGCCCAGTGCCGCACTTTGTCATCGGCTTCCAAGTTTTCTTGTGTCCACATCTAAGTGCAACATGTCCGTGCCACTTGTACTACGCAACTGAAGACCATACGAGGTTTAAGTTACATCATTGCTATCTCAATGTGTCATTATTATGTCTCCTTTAAAATTCTTACTGTGACTTGATTCCGCCGTCCGCTCTGTTGTTTTATTACATGCCCAATGTTTTATCATGTGTTCCACATTCACACAACTATGGTGGAGACGAGATTGAGGTTTACACAAGAAAAAGTTTGTAAGCTGGGACTATTCTTGTGATATTTCCTGGGAAACAATACAGTTGAACCAGATATCGAAGTGCATTCTAGTCATAGCACCTCATTTACATAGTGTCTGACAGTTAATTATTATACTTACAACGACTATGAAATACAGTTATAAAACACAAATAAGAGATACTGTATTACCAAAATGTTTAAGTTGTAACCAGAATCAGAAAATGTATTGATTGTGGAGGAAATTGTGTGTGTGTGTGTGTGTGTGTGTGTGTGTGTGTGTGTGTGTGTGTGTATACAGGTATCCCTTGCTACTTCACGCTTCAATTCATGCAGCTTCAGTGCATTCCGTTTTTTTTTTTAAATATTCATCAAATTAAAAAAATAAGGAAATTAAGGAAGAATGGGGGGGGGGGGTTTTAAGAAGAATGCTGCAAAGAAAAGGCCAATTATGCAAAAAAACAATCCAAACAAACAAAAACAAAAAAAACAAACAAAAAAAAAAAACCCAAAACACCCCATCAAAACAACTTACATTTTTATGTAAGGTGCATATATGTGTGCACGCACGTGTCTGTATGTGTGTATTTATTTTTTATTTACATCTTATGCATTAGCATTTATAGCGTTGAATATGTATTCATTGATATTACCATATTCGACGTAATAAGCGCCTTGCTCCAATAAGCCCCCCCCAGTGTTTTTTTTTATCGTACGTCTAATAACTGCCCATGTGTACTGGGAACAAAATGGTAAATCAAACTTCCTAATTTTATTGGATCGGTCTCTGTAACGGTAAAACGAGGTGTTCACTGCCTGTTAAAGTGAGTTTACACGGTATTCCAAGACCCCTGCCACTGGGGAATGTCTATAATGTTCGTCAATAACAAAACATTTGATTGTTTGATTGTTCTGCCGTGCTTTAAAAAACAGGAAAATATTTTGCTGTGTTCTCTTGGTCAATGTCCAGCAAACGATGAACCATTAGAAACTGCCACAGCAAAACTATCGGCTGCTTTGAATGAATGGAGCGATCAGCCAGATATGGATCAGAAAGTGATGACGATTCTCCTGCTCACTGACTTCATAACCTTAAAGACGTTCCTGGCCATGTGCTTTTGTTTATGGGAGGGAAAAGTAAAGGGTCTTTTTTTTTAAATTTATGCTGTTTTCTGTTTATTTTCAGGTTTCATGTAAGTAGTTTGGTTGATACCACAAAATGAATGACACAAATACCAGTAAAACTCTTTTATTGTTCTGTTATTATTCATGTTTTCCACCTTGATGGTAATAAGCACTTACCGTTCCACTCTGCTGGTAACATTTTAATAAGCACCCACCTATTCCAATTTTTAAAGCACCCTGGGCGCTTATTACGTCGAATACGGTATGTACACATATACATGTACGTACAGACGCTCCCCGACTTACGTTCATCTGTTTTATGTTTTTTCAATTTTATTTATTTATTTATTTTTTTAAAGTCAAATTTTGAATTGAGACATACCTACATAGTACGCTGACATAATGACGCAATGACGCTGTGTCCATTGTTTAGAAATGACAGACTATCAATTATATAGCGTGTTACCCTTGTGTTAAGACATCATCTCTGTGATCTTTGTGTTTACACTGTTTTGCAGACTTTTGTAACCCAAAGCAAATATGGTTGGTCAGAAGCGTAAGCCTACTAGCATGGGTGCAAGTCTCATACACAGAGATGAATTAACCATCTGCTCAGATCAGCACAATCTACCATGCATACTCAGTTAAGCAAAGAGAGTTGTAAAATGAATGAAAAGAGAACTCTCCGCTCTGCTGGTGATTCACATCAGTGCAGGCTGAGTTCTAAACGGGTTCAACGGCGCCCTTGCTCACTTGAAAGACCGGAAGTCCCACACCAAGTACACTTTTTTCTCAAATACACTACTTTCGGTTTTGAGCGCCTCACATATTGTAAGCGTTGATTGGCTGTTTTAAGCGTCATGTAAAGTGACTCGGTATAAATAAGTGACTTATTTGAAATTAATGTTGATATTATTTGATATAGCTGATATTATTTTAAAATATTATGTTTATAATAATTGATTTAGGGGTGTTTTATGAGATAAGGTAATGGTATTTATGGATGTATAGTACAGTATGAGCGTCATATGTCACACATCATACTAGTACGTCATACGTAACTGTAACAACTTGTGTTCACTTTCAACTTACATTCTGCCGTCCAGAACCAATTCAAAACGTAAGCCGAGGAGTGTCTGTATACGTCAGTCAGGGGAATCAATCCTACTTTGCTAATTCGTTAGTTGCGGGGGGATCTCAGTCCCAATTAACCACTGAAAGTGAGGGATGCCTGTGTGTATATATATATATATATATATATATATATATATATATATATATATATATATACACACTATTTAATGCACTAAAATCTAAAATTTAATGACATCATTCATTTTCTGAACCGCCTATTTAGGGTCACGGAGAGGCTGGTGCCCAGCCCAGCTGACCCCGGGCAAGGGCAGAGTACATGCTGACGGCTATGCAGCTCCTCTTCTTGAAAATTAGCAATGGTTCTTTTACATGAACCTCTCACCATAGACAGTGAGAGACATGGTCGACCTTTGGTAATCCGGTTAGCTGCACTGGAGGGACAGTGACAACCCGTTGAGAGTGGGGCTTGAACCCCCAACTTTGGGATCAATGATCCAGCACCTTACCATCAGGCCACCACTACAGAATCATGGTACTTTATATAATATGAAAATAGGACACTTGATAGCTTATTGTGTGTGTGTGTGTTGTGTGTGTGTGTGTGTGTGTGTGTGTGTTTTAATTTTTTCAAGTTGTTGATATCTACACAGAAAGATATTGTTGTTAGTTTGGAGATTCGAAAAAACAACTGCACAAATCACAGCTTTTTGTTGAGATACCTTACCAATTTATTGCTTGCCAGTGTGAATGTCACTAAAGACTCGAGCTAAAATGACGTGTTGGTTCCAGAATGATCAAGCAGACCTTTAACGCCACGGACATAAATAAGGCCAAGTCAAGTGCACTGTTCCCACACTCTGTCATTACCTTCTAAAGCAGCCATGAAAGGAATGAACTGACGAATGGTGCCTGTGTCTCTTCGTGCACTGTGAAATGTAGTACATTAAAAAAAGTAAACTGCACTGGAGGGACAGATCTATGAGCATGAACAATGTTTGAAGTCTTTTTTTGCTGTTAAATGAGTGTTGAACAGAGAACCAGAACAAATCCAAGTTCATTTAGGTATAGAAATCCAGTGAGTGGTAAAGAGCAAAAGCTTGGCATGAGACACGGCTTCAGACATCAATAAACAGGGAAGGCCCCAGCGTGGTAATTGGCAACATGGAAGTCCAGTACGTGTTCTGCGAGCTGACAAGTGAATTACAAGTGAAGACATGTCATGCTAGTCATGAAAGGAAGAATCAGCCTGTTTTTAAAGGCGATCACTTGAATACACCTCATAAATATGTTAACACAATTCAGTGCAAGTGCTTTATAGAGTATTTGGAGGCACGGTGGCGTAGTGGTTAGCACGTCCGCCTCACAGCAAGAAGGCCCGGGTTCGATTCCCGGCCTGGGCGTTTCTGTGTGGAGTTTGCATGTTCTCCCCGTGCTTGTGTGGGTTTCCTCCGGGTGCTCCGGTTTCCTCCCACAATTCAAAGACATGCACTGTAGGTTAATTGGCCATTCTAAATTAGGGACTACAGTTGGAAACTAGTTATAAGATGTATGATGTAATGATGTAAGATATATGATGTGAGGCGACCTTGAGTGCTGTGAAAGGCGCCATATAAATAAAATGTATTATTATTTAATAGAATAGAATATGTCCGGTGCTAAGAAAATCCCATCTTTGTAGTACTACCAAAGAACTATTACTCCGAGAAGTGACTAATAAGAGGCTGTTGATAGATGTGAAGATTTTGCGGATGTGAGTGTGATTGGCTGTGTGTGTTACCATGTGACGTGTTTGGCTGTTTTGTGTCTGAAATGCTCTCTGCTTTCTTACGGGGGCTTCTCTGGGTGTTCTGCTTTCCTTCCACAGTCCAGAGACATGAACATTAGGAAAACTGGCTAATTCAAACTGCCCCGTTGTAGATGTGAACGGTGTGTGTGTTGGCCCTACAGTGGTCTGCCAATCTGGTCAGGATGCACCCATTGTTCACCCAGTGTCAGCTGAGATAAGCTTCAGGCTGCGCCTGACCCAACAGGATTAAGCAATTTGGCAAATCAGTGAGTAAGAGAGATTTAGTCTCGTTTTCCTCTCTCTCTCTCTCTCTCTCTCTCTCTCTCTCTCTCTCTCTCTCTCTCTCTCTCTCTCTCTCGCTACTTTGTGCTTCAGTTGCTGCGGCTTCAGTGCATTGCAGGATTTTCAAAAATATTCATTGAAAAATAAGGAAATTAAGGAAAAATAGGGGGAAAGGGTTAAGGAAAATGCCACAAAACAAGGCCAATTATGCAACAAAAAAAAAAACCCAAACAAACAAACAAACAAAAAAAAAAAAAAAAAAAAACCCAAACCAACCCAACCCCCCTCCCCCCAACAAAACTACTTACATTTTTATGTGAGGTGTGCATCTGTGTGTATTTATATTTTATTTACATCTTATGCATTATTTTTTAATGTTGAATTGTTATTATAAGCATTTATAGCGTTGAATATGTATTTATTGATATTATATACACATATACATGTATGTATACATCAGTCGGGGGGGGGGGGGGGGTCAATCCTACTTCCTAATTCTTAGTAGTTATATTAAATTAGTCTGAAGATGGTGCCCTGGTTGTAAAGGTGCTGGATCACTGATCGCAAGGTTGTTCAAGCCCCACTATCAACAGGTTGTCACTTTCCCCCCAGTGCACGAACTGGGTTATGAAAGGCCTGTCGTGTCTCTTACTGTCTTACTATGGTGAGAGGTTCACGTGAAAGAACCGTCGCTGACTTTTATCAAGAGTAGCTGCTTAGCCGCCAGCGTGTTTCTGCCCTGCGATGACCTGGCCAGCTGTCCAGGGTGCACTCTGCCCTCACCCAGAGTCGGCTGGGATGGGTGCCAGCCTCCCTGTGACCATAAATAGGATTAAGCAGTTCAGAAAATGAATGAATAGTCTGAAGATGTACAGAATTCCCAACAAATTGATTTTAGAGGATTAGACAGAATGAAATTACAACAAATGAATACAAATCACAATGAAATCGCAACAGTTTCATAACTTATCATTAATGACGCAGAGCACATGCCAAACAAAGGTTATCAAATGATTTAAAGGGATAACGAACTGTGCACGCTCTCTGTACAATCAACAAATTTAATCCGAGCATGTCACATTGGTGCACAGATATACTGTAATCGAATCTTAGAGAATAATAATATTATATTCTGCTTGTCCAGAGATTTCAAAAAAAGTTCAGGAAGATGCAGTCACCCCAAAAGAAGCAGCAATCCCCCAGACAAACATACAAGGCTCCATCTCCACCACACGCAACTTAAACAGAAACATGTCTCCTAGTCCATCCAATGTCTCAACTGCTTCCATATCCTCAATAGTACCAGCAGGGAAGCCCAAGAAGTCCAGGGCAATGAAGAGAGAGTTCAAGCTCACAAGTGTGGATGATGAGCAAGAAGTCTGATTAGAAAATAACTAATTTGGAATAGACAAATAAGATTGTACTGGTAACTATCTTCAGTCGTTCTTCGGATGAACAAGATGTTTTCCGAACACTTTATCTGCACATGGGCTGGTATATGTCAAATTTTTTTATACATGCATAAACATTTCCAACGAATGGGACAAACAACACAGGAACAGGAAGTTATTAAAACAATTTAACAACAAAACCACGGCAAACGTCAGCATGGTTTACCCTGGGCCAATTTGTCATAGTGTGAAGGCCACTGAAGTGCTTTGCAGTAATTTCATAATTTGTTACACCTTCATTTTGAATCTCATTCATCCATGACTCATTTGCTGAACCTCTTAATCCTATTAGGATCACGAGTAGACTTGGAGCCTAGCCCTCTCAGCCAACACTGTGCAAATGCGGGGAACACGCTGGTCCAATCTTTTTAAAATTGCTGTATATTGTTGGTAGACATGCCGAAATCCTCGTGAGGGACCAATTCTGAAACAAATCAAATAGACTTAGACATCAGACTTTGACAACTTTATTAATCCTGCAGTATACAGCAAGCGTACAGAGAAAGAAATTTCATTGCAATTGGCTCAGCACAGGATTGCGCTATAGAAACTGGAGGTACAGATAGATAGCAGCAAAATACTTTGACGTGCAGTAAAGTGACCTGTGGCATTTACAAAAGTGCAAAGTACAAAAATATGAAGATGAAGTATGAAGAAGATTGTATATGATATGAAGTAAATTTAAAAGTCATGAAGAAGTGCACGAAAGACATGGTGACAGTATAGAAATATATTCAATTCAATTTATGTGAGTAGCGCTTTTAACAATTGACCATCTCACAAAGCAGTTTTACTCAGTAGAAGTAGGCGTTTACAATTTGCTGTAACCTCTACACAACCCTAATGAGCATCGCCTACGGTGACAGTGGCGAGGAAAAACTCCCTCAGTAGACACGAGGAATAAACCTTGAGAGGCACCAGGCCCACAAGGGAAACCCATCCTCATCTGGTTGAAACCATAGAGAGACAAACCATAAACGGGAAACTTCATTACAGTGCGAAATGTCGTCCGGTTGGTTATACATCACGTGTAAGTCATAAATAATTGTTAGAAGAGTTTTATATCACCAGCATTGAAAAAAAAAGTCTGAGTACACATCTAAGTCCATATAGAGCTTCATCAGCAGGAGGGAGGGGCTTCCAAGATGAGAACTCCAACCAGCATCAGCACACCAGGACAGACCACAGGACTCAGAAAGGAAATACGTGCCTGGTATGATCAGCAATTTTCATGGAGTTCAACAGTCTGTCATGGGGAAAAAGCTATTGTAGAACCAGGTGGTCCTGGACCGAATACTGCAGAACTTCTTCCTCGAGGCTCACAGAAACACAGCATGGAGTAGTCCTGTAGATCCCTCTGTGCTCAATCTGAGCATGAAGCTGGTCCATCTTGTTTCGGAGGGGCTGAGCATTTTCAAGCAGTATGACCGGAAATGCTAACCAAGTGCCGGAAACTCTGAGAACTCTGGGCTTATTCTTAGCCGGGGTGAGGCTAGCATTGAGCTACCATAGCATATTAGCTCACGATAGGAGTTGTTGCGTGCTTAGTTGCCTGAAGCTGAAGCTGCTCATAGCTGTAGTAGGGTCGACCGGCCATAGACGAGCACAGTGCAAAACATGAACAAACAAAACAAAAAATAAAACTAATTAAAACAAATAAAGAAACAATTTGACTCTGAGAGCTCCGTGACGTCGCCCTCGAGGCAGCGCCATCTTGGAGACATCACTCCAAGTTCAATGTAAAAGGACATGAAGCGTAATAAAGTTTATCCTTTTGGTATCATTTGTTAAACATGCTACAGAACATAAAATCTCACACACAAACATTCTAAACATTAACTTAGGGACTGTACTGGAATAATAATTGACTTTAATACGACTGCGACAGTAAAATGTAAAAAATTTTCTTAATCATTACTACATTTTACTACATTAATACTGTATTAATGAGTAAGACTGTCTATAGAATGTAATGCAGCTGTGAGGGGGGGCACAAACCAGTGTCTCTCCCTCACGTCGGTCCCAAGCCCGGATAAATGCAGAGGGTTTCGTTAGGAAGGGCATCCGGCGTAAAAACAAATGCCAAATAAAAAATGCGAGTCAAAACAAAGAATGTCATACCGGATTGGTCGAGGCCCGAGTTAACAACGACCACCATCAGTGCTGTTAACCAACAGGGTGCATGTGGAAATTAGACTACTGTTGGTCAAAGATGTCGAAGAAGGAGAGGCGGGAGGCGTGTCCGTAGGCAGAGAGAGAGAGAAGAGGAATGGCATGAGTCTAGGACTGAAAGTAGGGACTTTGAATGTTGGAACTATGGCCGGAAAAGTTAGAGAGCTGGCTGACATGATGCAGAGGAGGAAGGTGGACATACTGTGTGTTCAGGAGACCAGGTGGAAAGGTAGCAAGGCTAGAAGCTTAGGAGCAGGGTTTAAGCTGTTTTTTCATGGTGTGGATGGGAAGAGAAATGAAGTAGGAGTCATCTTGAAGGAGGGGTTTGTCAGGAATGTTCTAGAAGTGAAAAGAGTGTCAGACAGAGTGATAAGTCTCAAGTTAGAAATTGACGGCGTGATGTTCAATGTTGTTAGTGCTTATGCCCCACAGGCAGGATGTGAGCGAGAAGAGAAGGAGAGATTCTGGAGTGAGTTAGATGAAGTGATGCAGAATACCTCCAGAGGTGAAAGAGTGGTCATTGGGGCAGACTTCAATGAACATGTTGGTGCAGGAAACAGAGGGGATGAGGAAGTGATGGGCAGGTTTGGTATCCAGGACAGGAACACAGAAGGACAGATGTTGGTAGATTTTGCAAAAAGGATGGAAATGGCTGTGTTGAATACTTTCTTCCAGAAGAAACAGGAGCATAGGGTGACTTATAAAAGCGGAGGTAGGAGCACACAGGTAGACTACATCTTGTGCGGGTGATGTAATTTGAAGGAAGTCAGTGATTGCAAAGTAGTAGTGGGTGAGAGTGTTGCCAAACAGCATAGGATGGTGGTGTGCAGGATGACGCTGATAGTGAGGAAGGTGAAGAAGGCAAAGGCAGAGCAGAAGACAAAATGGTGGAAGCTGAAAAAGGAAGAGTGTCGTGTTGCCTTCAAGGAGGAGTTGAAACAGGCTTTGGGGGGTCAGGAAGTGCTTCCAGATGACTGGACAACCACAGCTAATGTGATCAGGGAGACAGGTAGGAGAATACTTGGTGTGTCATCTGGAAGGAGCGTAGATAAGGAGACTTGGTGGTGGAATGAGGAAGTGCAGGAGTGTGTATAAAGGAAGAGGTTAGCTAAGAAGTGGGACATTGAGAGGACCGAAGAGAGTAAACAGGAGTACAGGGAGACACAGCGTAAGGTGAAGGTAGCGGTGTCAAAGGCCAAACAGAGGGCGTATGATGACTTGTATGCTCGGTTGGAAAGTAAAGAGGGAGAAAATGATTTATACATGTTGGCACAGCAGAGAAATAGAGATGGGAAGGATGTGCAGCAAGTTAGAGTGATTAAGGACAGGGAGGGAAATGTATTGACTGATGACAGACGTGTGCTGGGAAGATGTAAAGAGTACTTTGAAGAGCTGATGAATGAAGAAAATGAGAGAGAAAAAAGAGTAGAAGAACTGACTGTCGAGGACCAGTAAGTACCAAAGATTAGTAAGGGTGAAGTGAGGAGGGCATTGAAGAGGATGAAGGCAGTTGGTCCTGATGACATACCGGTGGCGGTATGGAAGGGTCTAGGAGAGGTAGCAGTAGATTTCCTGACAAGAACATTCAACAAGGTCTTTGAGAGTGAGAGGATGCCAGAGAAATGGAGGAGAAGTGTGATGGTGCCCATTTTAAAAACAAGGGAGACGTGCAGATTTGTGGCAATTGCAGAGGGATAAAGGTGATGAGCCATACCATGAAGTTATGGGAAATAATAGTGGAAGCTCGACTATGGGCAGAGGTCAGCATTTGTGAACAATAGTTTGGTTTCATGCCAAGAAAGAGCACCACAGATGCAGTGTTTGCCTTGAGGATGTTAATAGAGAAGTACAGAGAAGGTCAGAAGGAGCTGCATTGTGCCTTTGTGGATCTAGAAAAAGCATATGGCAGGGTGCCGAGAGAGGAACTGTGGTATTGCATGAGGAAGTCTGGAGTGGCAGAGAAGTATGTTAGAGTGGTGCAAGACATGTATAAGAGATGTAAGACAGTGGTGAGGTGTGCTGTCGGTGTGACAGAAGAGTTCAAGGTGGAGGTGGGACTGCATCAAGGGTCAGCTCTCAGCCCCTTTTTGCTTGCTATGGTGATGGACAGACTGACAGACGAGGTTAGACAAGATTCCCCATGGACTATGATGTTTGCAGATGACATCGTGATCTGTAGTGAGAGCAGAGAACAAGTGCAGGAAAATCTAGAGAGGTGGAGGTATGCCCTGGAAAGGAGGGGAATGAAGGTTAGCCTCAGTAAAACAGAATACATGTGTGTGAACAACAAGAACCCAAGAGGAACGGTGAGGTTACAGGGAGCAGAGATAAGGAAGATGGAGGATTTTAAGTACTTAGGCTCAACAATCCAGAGCAGTGGAGAGTGTGGAAAAGAGGTGAAGAAGCGTGTGCAGGCAGGTTGGAATGGTTGGAGAAAAGTGTCCGGTGTGATGTGTGATTGGAGGGTATTGGCAAGAATGAAAGGAAAAGTGTACGAGACGGTGTTGAGGCCGAGCTGGAGATAGCAGAGATGAAAATGTTGAAGTTCTCTTTGGGAAAAAATGAGGATGGATAGGATCAGGAATGAGCACATAAGAGGGACAGCACATGTAAGACATTTTGGAGACAAAGTCAGAGAGGCTAGATTGAGATGGTTTGGACATGTACTGAGGAGGGATAGTGAGTATATTGGTAGTAGGATGCTGAGGTTGGAACTACTAGGCAGAAGGCCTAGAGGAAGACCAAAGAGACGATTCATGGACGGAGTGAAGCAGAAGATGCAGAGGATAGGGTGAGATGGAGGCAGATGATTCGCTGTGGCGACCCCTGAAGGGAAAAGCCGAAAGGAAAAGAAGAGGAAGACTGTCTCTAGAGTGTGTTTAAGAAGAATATTTTATCCTATATAATAGATACACAGTATTTTACCTCCGGTTGCTCATTCGCACATGTAATATGATACATGGGGTTTTACTTCCAGGTACAGAACTCGCGGATTATCTTCATTCGCGGGAGGGGCCCGCACCGAACCCCCGCGAATATCGAAAGGAATACTGTGCAACGTTACCATAGGCACATTATCATTTGTTTCAATTGATTAAGATAATAAATAATCATTGGTTGTGGAATGATGAACAGGAATGTTGATTTATTTGAAATATGAATATCATTTATCATAACAATGAACGTCAGTCAGTGTTTTCACTATTATATAGTAGACAATGTGTTCATAGTAACTTACCCTTCCTCCTCACCTCTCCTCTCCTCGATGGCAAAGTAAATTTACGATTACTTACAATTTTTTTTTATTGTAGCTCTGCAAAATCCATACAACAGACAAAAAAAATTCCAGGTTGTTTGTTAAAGGGGAATTACATATTGCGTTATGTAATGTTTTACATCTTTTCTGATCCAAATAGGTAATTTAGCTTTCTGTTTAATTAAAGTGGAATTTTCATTAAACCAGAAAAACAGGCATTGATGGTTTGTTCAAATTTGCTGGTGTGCGACAAATGAAGACTGTAATAAAGTGAGATGTAATTTCTACGGGATAATTAGGTTAATTGCTGACTCGTGCCTAAAATAAGTAACCTTACGAGGTAAGTCTGATTACAATGTTAAGAACATTAAAGAGCGGGAGAGGGGGGGGGGGGGATTGGGATGCTGAAGGTGTGTGTGTGTGTGTGTGTGTGTGTGTGTGTGTGTGTGTGTGTGCAAGGGCGTAGGCTGGTCTGACCGTGGGGGGGGGGGGCACATCTTGGTTGACCGGAACTTGAGTCCCAGGGGCTATAGGCCGAAGCCTTAAAGGAGTGTAGAACACAAGAACAAATTGAACACCAGACTGTTTTAATTATATACATAATTCATAAATAAATGATGTTATACAATTATTCAACACTAATGGATCTCAATGCACCAGAGTTACACTACACACTACAATTTAACATTTACAGTTCGATTACAAAAACAATTAAATCTATTTTACAACATTTTCACTTTAAGAACACTTTCACATAATCTTTCACATAATTTTAGCAATTTAATAATTATTTTACAAAGCACTTTGGGGGAACCAGGTACACTCGTAAGTAAAATTATAAACTTGAAAAAATGGCTATACAGGGGTGAACTGCAATCAAATATTACAGTTCAACCAAAAACATTCTCAAATATATTTTAAACTACATCTGTAAGTACATGTGCTAAATAAATTTACAAATCGAGCTAAAGTTATTCATCTATTCCAAGGCACAAACAAATATTAATACATATTTACAGCACAAAGCATACTATTAATTTTATAAAAGTACTGAGCATTAGGCTGCAGATTCAGGCTGGATGGCTTATGATTATTTCATCCATTCATTCTCTGTGCGTCAATGTTTGTGTTCTAACACATGTGCAGGAGCCGGAGGCGGGACTAACAAACTGTGCTTTATTTTCACACTCGCACTTTGTTTGATTGACAGTGTTCAGCTATTATTGCTTACTGATAATATGTGAGGTAGGCAAAAGTAGGTACTTGTCGTTGATTGTACATTGGTCAGCTCAGGCTTGCACATGCGCAGTGCTCGTTACACGTTAACTTCCAGTGTTAACTTCCGGTTTCTGGTTTACTGCATGCTGAATTTATCTCTGACTTTCTCTTCAGTAACAGTCATTAAGTTTATTTATAAGATTGTGAAAAAACAGAATTTCTTGCCGCTCCTGCTGTGTGTGTGGGGGGGGGTGTACGCCCTTGGTGTGCGCACGCACGCGCTTGTGTGTGTGTGTGTGTGTGTGTGTACAGTTTATTGTCATATATACAGAAAATACCTTTTGCCATATATGCTATTCATTCTATGAAGTTCATCAATCAGAAATCTGGCTGTTCATTAAACCCATCCAAAGTGGGCACACACACACACACACACACACACACACACACACACACACACACACACACACACACTCAAAGCAGTAGGCAGCCACACTGAGGCACCCAGAGAGCAGTTGGAGGTTAAGTAACTTGCTCAAGGGCACTTGGTAGAGGTAGAGGAAGGGGAGGTGTTACTCAGCCAGACATTTTTCCTACCAGTATATTGGTTGAGCCAGAAACCTGACTGTCTTCATGCTGCTCCTCTAACCATTAGTCCATGGCTGCCCACATTGCTCAGGAAACGTAGTATACTGTACCATGATATATTTAATACATTCATTTTCTGAACTGATTAATTCAAATTAGGATCACAGGGAGGATGGCATCTCAGCCAACTCAGAGTGAGGGCGGGGTACACCCTGGACAGCTCACCAGGCCATCGCAGGGCCTACACTCACACACCCATTCACACCTGGGACTGATTTGGAACAGCCAATTAACCTACACTGCATGTTTTTGGACTGTGGGAGGAAACCGGAGTACCAGGAGAAAACCCAGGAAGCAGGGGAGACATGCAAACTCCACACAGAAAGACCCGAGCTGGGAACTGAACCCTGGCCCTCTTGCTGTGAGGCGGACATGCTCACCACATGGCGCCACTATGCTTAATCTGTAGTATCCAAATTTCCTGTTAAATGAACCAAAAAATTTAAATTGTGAACTAAAAACATGCAACGGGAATTTTTTTTGAAAATACTACCTCCTGCAGTGATTATGGCTAAAAGAATCAGAATAACTATCAAAGGGAGAAACACAGCCTTAATTGGATGGAATCACTCAGTGAAAACATCCACTGTTTTAATTTTTAAAAAATACATATTTTTAATGACTTATTTTGTTTCACACTGCAATGGAAATTCAGCTACTAGCAGAAGCAGTCTGTCTTCCTTTCGGCTTTTTACCTTTTACTCAGGAGTCGCCACAGCAAATCATCGGATTCGCACATTTTCATTTGGCAGAGGTTTTTACGTCGGATGCCCTTCCTGTCACAACCCTTTTTAGCAAGGGACAGAAACACGCTGATGGCTTTGCAGCTACTCTTTACGAAAGTCAGCAATGGTTCTTTTACATGAACCTCTCACCATAGACAGTGACAGACATGACCCGCCTTTGATAACCCATTTAGCCGCACTGGGGGGGGGGGGGACAGTGGCAACCTTGTGGAGAGTGGGACTCGAACCCCCAACCTTTTGGATCAGTGATCCAGCGCCCTATACCACTAGACCCCCACTGCCCCTAGCAGAAGTAGATAAATATTAATTCCAGATATACAGTACAGTTTTACCTCACCTTACGAAATTAATCCGTTCCAGGGGAAGTTTCGTAACCTGGATTTTTCATAAGTAGAACCACCTTTTACATGTAAAATGTATGATTCGTTCCAAGACCCCAATACTACCCCCCCTGAACCCTTTAAAAATGATAAAATCATACCTTTTAAGGTACTGACTTCATGTTGACCATGTCTTCTTAGCAGAGTTATAATCTTACAAATGTTTATGCAAGTTTAAAAGCCTGAGAAAAAAATAAAGTTGCAATGAGCACGCTCGAAAAACTCATGAAACAACTTTAACTCTGTCCTTTACACGAAAAGCATCATGCGTATTATGGAGATGCAGCTCCATAATAGCCAATGGGAGGGAGCTGCATCATCCCTCCTAGCCAATGGGAGGCCAGTGGGGTGGGATGTTGGGAGATAGCCAATGGGAGGCCAGTGGGGTGGGATGTTGGGAGATAGCCAATGGGAGGCCAGTGGGGCGGGGTGTTGGGAGATAGTCAATGGGAGAGCAACTCGTGCATTGTTTATATTTTTGAGATGGTGCTTTCATAAAGTGAACTTGTTTCGTAACAAAATGTTTTTCGTAACCTGGATTTTTCGTTTGCTGGGACTATCGTAAGGTGAGGTTCAGCTGTACAAGTAAGCACTTTTTTCCATAGCATTTTACTCTGAGTTAGGAATTGTGCGATTCTGGACACGTCAAAGTGGATGTTGTTCCTTTTTGACATGGTGCAACTCTCTTGTTCTTTTCCAGACGTTTCCTATTCTATGCTTTGGGGACTGGCACAAGATGATGACATCGCAGTAGAATTACTCAGGAAGAGACGGTGGCTGTCTGAGGCGAGAATGACCAGCAACAAAGCCGGTCAGGAGGCTTCAGACCAAGAGTCACAGGATTTGTCTGGACCACTGATGGATACCGAAGCAGATAACAGCTCCCAAATAGCAGTAAAGAGTTTTATTTATTTATTTATTTATTTATTTATATGTTTTTGTGGTTTATTGAGGAAAAATACATTAATATTTTAGAGTCGCAAGGCTTTTCAAACTCTTTGCAATTAGGAAACCGTTGAAACTGTGAAATCCCACGACCACCCTCAGTACAGATTCAACTATAGAAGATTCCCACAACAGAATACATTCTGTAGGTGCAAGGCATCGGCATTGTTTATAGTCCTAAATGCAAATTTTTTTTTTTTTTAAGAATTGAGGTCAGAATTTAAACTTGATTCAAGGTTGATGGCACAGTGGCAAAGGGGTTTGCATGTCTGCCTCACCGAATAAAGCGCAAGTCCTGGGCTCAGCAAGGGTTTTTCTTTAGTGGAATTTGCAGGTTCTCCCTGGGCTTGCATGGGTTTCCTCCAAGTACTCCAGTTTCCTGCCATAATCTAAAGCAGGTGTGGCCAACCCACGGCGTGCGAGCAGCATGCAGCTCTTTGCCTAGTTTCGTGCGGCTCTTATGTTCATTTCGAAGTTTGTATTTTTTTAATGTACGTGTTCGCTTCTCTTGAGTTCAGTATGGTATTTTTGTCAAATGCTTATGTGCGTGAGATGAAAATGCTGCAAAGCTTCCCAGTATGGGTGAGAACATTTCAGTAAACAATTTGCCAAATTTGCTCATAAAATGGCAGAAAAAAAGCACAACAAAATGAAAATATGATGAACACAGGACGTTTTTAACAGTGGGAGGAATTTATATTTTTGTTGTTTTTGAATGTGATGGAAAGCTATTCTGCCTTATATGTCAGGTGTTATTAGCGCATTTCAAAGCTTCAAATCTTCAGCACCATTTCATCTCACTGCATGCTAACCTCAACCAGGAATTTCCTAAAGGAACTGAACTTCACAAGCACATATCATTTTCCCAAAAATTTACGAAGCGCTCAGAGACCGTAACGTTTGCATCGTATCAACTGGTTTGGAACATCACACGGGCAAAAGCACCACACAATGAAGTCGAGTTTGTTATAAAATCCCTCAGTGACATAGATCAAATCTTGTCTCCTGAAAACGACAAACTAAAACACGTGGCATCGGACGTCCTGCCAACTGTCCCGCCACAGCACTGAACACAGAATATCGGACATTAACACGGCTAGTGAATCACAGCTGCACTCTGACCTTCAAAGATGCATTTTATCATGTTGGTGTGTGAATGTACAATAAATCTGGCTGAGTAGAGGTGTGTGTGTGTGTGTGTGTGTGTGTGTGTGTGTGTGTGTGTGTGTGTGTGTGTGTGTGTGTGTGTGTGAGATAAAGTGATGGGTGATGTTCATCTTATCATGTGTATGATGTGGCTCTTCGCAGTAACACAGTAAAAGATGTGGCTCTTGGTCTCTGACTGGTTGGCCACCCCTGGTCTAAAGGCATGCACATTCGGTTATTTGGCTGTTCCAAATTGCCAGAACATAGAAGATTTGTTGTGAGAAGATCCATGTTTTCCTTGTCTCTAAGTAGACACATCAACATTAAAAGTTTAAAATAGATTTTCTTCATAAATATGATCAAAAACATTATCAGATTTTCACACAAGTCCTAAAAATAGATCAAGTGGCCCAAAGTAAATAAATGAGAGGAATATTTTACTTGATCCTTTATGTACTGAGGAAAATAACCCAATACAGTATTACATATGTTAGTGGCAAAAGTTTCTGAAGCGCTCCGATGAGCAGGTAATTTGAAGGTGAAATTAGAGTCAGGTGTTTTCAGTTAATTTGATGGCAATCAGGTGTGAGTAGCTCCTCTTTTTAAATTAAAGAGCACTGTAAAACAGATTCCGTACAAATGCAGGAAATTTAAGACCATTGTTACCCTCTCCAGGCGGCGTTGACCACTTAAGATCACTCTAAGAGCAAAGTGTGTAATAGCGCTAAACTCACCATGGAGCCCACCCAGCATCTTCTCAGCAATGAAGGCCTCTCTCACATTGGTCTTTGTGAATGTTCATCAGGAGAACACTGAACAACAATGGTATGCATAACTTGTAAAGAGAAAGCCACTGGTCCTCAAAAAAAAACATTGCTGCTCATCTGCAGGTTTCTAAAAAACCAAATGGACAATCAATAAGTCGCTTGGAAAAATGAGTTGTGGACGGATGGGACCAAAATAGATTTTTTTTGTTTGTTTGTTTTAGTGAAAAGTGTTATGTTGGGAGAACTCCTATTTGAATCCATACCTTATCATGGTAGATGGGTTGCATGTCCTAATGATCCTGGTAGCCATGTTGTCGGGACATTGCATCCTTGATAATGTCACCCAAGGGAAACGGGTTTGGTAAAGGTCCAGATTTCAAATCCACACTACACCATCTCAGCCCCATTCATATCATTCCTGCACGTGGACAAACTTCCACTGTATATTTGAACATATCTGCATGTTTATTGTTCAGTCTGGTAATATAGAACATATGTACAGGGATCCCTCACTTTCCGCGGTTAATTGGGACCGAGATCCCCACGCAACCCGAATCCAGAAAAGAAAGAGAACTGTCCGCTCTGCTGGGGATTCTCATCAGTGCAGGCTGAGTACTAAACCAGTATTCAACGGTGCCCTTGCTCACTTGAAAGACCGGAAGTCCGAATAACCCGCGCTTTGTCTCAAGCACAAAATAAGTAAACTACTTTCGGTGTTGAGTGCCTCACATATTGTAAGCGTTGATTGGCTGTTTTAAGCTTCATGTAAAGTGACCATCCGTCGACCATCGGAACCATTTACAAGCAGAAAGATCGCATCATAGAGAATGTTAAAGGTTATATTTGATCCTGTATTTGGTATTTGATGAGTGAATTTGATTAAAATATATCAATTTGAAATTATTTTGTTTGAATTTAATTTATTTGAAATTAATGTTGATATAATTTGATATATTTGATATTATTTTACAATGTTACATTTATACTAATTGATTTAGGGGTGTTTTATGAGATACAGTAATGGTATTTATGGATGTATAGTACAGTATGAGCGTCATACGTCACTGTAACAACTTACGTTCACTTTCAACTTACTTTCAGCCGTCCGGAACCAATTAAAAATGTAAATCAGGAAGCGTCTGTATTTATGATATAGCTTTCTATAGATTTTATTCCATTTCTATTCTTCAATTTCATGTCACTTTCGACCTCGGACAGCGGATGGTTTTGATGGGAGATTTTGGATTGTTTTTTTGTTTTGTGTTGGTTTAGAGTGTTTTGGGTTTTTTTTTTTTTTTTTTGCATAAATGGTCTTGTTTTTGTAGCATTTTCCTTAACTTTTTCCCCTATTCTTCCTTAATTTCCTTATTTTTTAATTTGATGATTTTTTTTTTTTTATCAAAAACATTGCTGCTCATCTGCAGGTTTCTAAAAAACCAAATGGACAATCAATAAGTCACTTGGAAAAATGAGTTGTGGACGGATGGGACCAAAATAGATTTTTTTTGTTTGTTTGTTTTAGTGAAAAGTGTTATGTTGGGAGAACTCCTATTTGAATCCATACCTTATCATGGTAGATGGGTTGCATGTCCTAATGATCCTGGTAGCCATGTTGTCGGGACATTGCATCCTTGATAATGTCACCCAAGGGAAACGGGTTTGGTAAAGGTCCAGATTTCAAATCCACACTACACCATCTCAGCCCCATTCATATCATTCCTGCACGTGGACAAACTTCCACTGTATATTTGAACATATCTGCATGTTTATTGTTCAGTCTGGTAATATAGAACATATGTACAGGGATCCCTCACTTTCCGCGGTTAATTGGGACCGAGATCCCCACGCAACCCGAATCCAGAAAAGAAAGAGAACTGTCCGCTCTGCTGGGGATTCTCATCAGTGCAGGCTGAGTACTAAACCAGTATTCAACGGTGCCCTTGCTCACTTGAAAGACCGGAAGTCCGAATAACCCGCGCTTTGTCTCAAGCACAAAATAAGTAAACTACTTTCGGTGTTGAGTGCCTCACATATTGTAAGCGTTGATTGGCTGTTTTAAGCTTCATGTAAAGTGACCATCCGTCGACCATCGGAACCATTTACAAGCAGAAAGATCGCATCATAGAGAATGTTAAAGGTTATATTTGATCCTGTATTTGGTATTTGATGAGTGAATTTGATTAAAATATATCAATTTGAAATTATTTTGTTTGAATTTAATTTATTTGAAATTAATGTTGATATAATTTGATATATTTGATATTATTTTACAATGTTACATTTATACTAATTGATTTAGGGGTGTTTTATGAGATACAGTAATGGTATTTATGGATGTATAGTACAGTATGAGCGTCATACGTCACTGTAACAACTTACGTTCACTTTCAACTTACTTTCAGCCGTCCGGAACCAATTAAAAATGTAAATCAGGAAGCGTCTGTATTTATGATATAGCTTTCTATAGATTTTATTCCATTTCTATTCTTCAATTTCATGTCACTTTCGACCTCGGACAGCGGATGGTTTTGATGGGAGATTTTGGATTGTTTTTTGTTTTGTGTTGGTTTAGAGTGTTTTGGGTTTTTTGGGGGGGTTTTTTTGCATAAATGGCTTTGTTTTTGTAGCATTTTCCTTAACTTTTTCCCCTATTCTTCCTTAATTTCCTTATTTTTTAATTTGATGATTTTTTTTTTTTTATCCACGATGCACGGAAGCCGCATTAATTGAAGCGCGAAGTAGCAGGGGATCCCTGTATATGGCTCCTATGAAAATTAATGCTGATTTATTCTCAAGCTGATGTACTGTATAGGACTAATCAGCAGTTAGTCAGAAACATTTCTTTGTACTTATTGCTGCAAAAGGTGGCAAGATATCCAAGATACTGAAATTAAAGGTTCATATACTTTTGCCACTCACAAGATGAAACGTCGGCTAATTTTCTTCAATAAATAAATGACTAAGTAAAATTTCTGCCTTATTTATTTATTTATTTATTAACTCATAATAACCAACAAAAAAATTATTCGTTTGTTTTTGGACCCACTTAATCCTTATTAGGGTCGCAGGTAGGCTGTCGTTTTATCTCAACCGACTCTGGGCGAGGGCAGAGTACACCCTGGACAGCTTGCCAGGCCATCGCAGAAACACGCTAACGGCTATGCAGCTACTCTCGACAAAAGTCAGGAATGCCAACCCAAAATTGACACGATAAAACAGATAAATATTCTGTGATATTGGTCATCCTGTTTTTTTTTTTGTTGTTGTTTTTTTTTTGTTTGTTTGTTTTTTTGCTGATAGCAGAGACCAAGGCAATATCAGATAAAATAATTAATATATGATGATGTACTGGCACATCCCAACAATACAACAATAAAGACACAGCTCCATAACCTTACTGCACTGTAACTGCCTTGCACAAGATGGTACCGCAGAACAACTGCAGGATAACTGCATTCTTTTTTATAACAGTCAGTTTATCAATTAGTTAATTAAATGTGAATAATGTAAATACATAGAGCTTTCTGCGGCACAGTCTCTTAAGACGGCACAGAATTTTTCTGCATGCAAAAACAGCCCGAAATGTAAGCTCTTTAAGACAGATAATAAAGACGTTGTGTAGAAAATGGTAAAAACCCTGGCATCAGTATTCTCTATTTGAGGATGATATGGTGCTCAAGAACTAATGGATAAATGGTGCAGTAGAGCCAGATGGGAGAGGAGACTGATGGTGAGAGACTGTTGAAAAATGAGAAAAAACAGAGCTTGATAAGCAAAGCACTATAAAGCAATTTAATCTGACTTAATGAGTCTGTCTCATCAGCATAGACAGCATGTGTTTAATGTGTTTCATATGTGTGTGTGTGTGTGTGCGCGATGTAATATGAAAAAGACTATCTGATATGATTATAAAGATGACTTTGACGTTGAAAAGAGCCAGGTGGCAGAGAAAAAGCAGTTGTCTCTTGTTACCTGCTATTCTTATCAAACCTCATATGGCTAGCGCTGTGTGTGTGTGTGTGTGTGTGTGTGTGTGTGTGTGTGTGTGTGTGTGCGTGTGTCCTGTAGATTTACTTATAATAAGAACCTTAGGGAGTCTTTGCATTCTGTGTACTTTAATGCCCAGTCATTTTGTACAAAAGAATTTCAAGCATAAACCAGCTGTGCTGCTAAAGGTCATTTCAGGTCAGCCTTTGCAACTCAGATCCCTTCATGTGAAAAAAATCAGCATGATGTTGGTTGTGCAGAACATGTCCATATTTCACATGTTTACCTTAAAGGTAACATTAGTCAAGCAAAACCACAAAAAATTTTCAATCATTGATAAAATGTTCTCCTATTAAAGAAAATCTATACTCTCAGAGCCTCAGAAGAGAGTATCGCCCCCTTTATAAGATATTATTTGTTGGCGGCTTTTTGCATAATTGTCCACCAGTCTTGTGCATCAACTTGCTAAAAATGTTTATCAGCTCAAGTTTTTTTTATTAATTATACTTTGGCCTAAGTATTATAAGACTAGTGGGGCCGGTGGTGTACTGGTTAGGGCGCTGCGCTCATGATCGGGAGGTTGTGTGTTCGAATCCCAGTTAGACTCCCACTGTGCTAAGACCCCTGGGCAAGATCTTAACCACAAGTGTGCTTCTGTTCACCCAGCAGTATAAATGAGTACCAGTAAAAATATACTGGGAAGGTAACCTGTGATGGACTAGCGTCCCATCCAGGACGAGTTGAACTCCGGATACTTCATGCTCTGGAAACCGGGGCACCGACCTGATGAGCCACTTGGCTCGTGTATAAAAAGCCCAACAGACAGTTAAAGGTAATACAGTCAAACAAAACCACAAAAATTTTCCAATCATTGAAAAAATGTTCTTCTATGAAGAAAATCTATACTCTCAGAGCCTCAGAAGTGAGTATCGCCCCCTTTAGGAGATATTATTTGTTGGAGGCTTTTTGCGTAATCATCCTGGTCTTGTGCTAAAAATGTTGAGCATCTTCCCCACAGTTGAGTCAGTTACCTTCAGATGTTTCAGAAGGTTTTCTCACATGTTCTGCTCGTTTTAAATGACTCATAGCATTTCAATTCAGCTTTGACTTCAATCATCACGTCGTCTCTTCATTTTCAGTCTTACATTAGTGCAGTGGTTCTTAACCTTGTTGGAGGTACCGAACCCCACCAGTTTCAGATGCACATTCACCGAACCCTTCATCAGTGAAAAATAAAAATATGATTTTTTACAAATTCAAGACATAGGTACTGTTGTGTTCTTGTATTCCCATCTCCATGCAGTTTCACAAAGTGTTCCTTTAGTTTTGCCGGTGCGAGACTAGAGTTGCTCAACTTGGCATTGCAAATCATTCAGATAGGACGCTGAGTCCCATTAATTTCCATGATGCATGTGAATCCATGTTGTACATATTCGTCCGACCACTTTCTTTATTTGCTTGAACATAGTTAGTATGGATTAAAAAATTCCAACTTCACACATTGACTACTGAGCGTGCTCAATTCCCCGCGGCACTGATTGGCCAAACAATGTAATGTGATCATCTGCAGCCAGTGATGGCCAAGCGGGGCGTGTCGTGTCATCACTAATTGACATGATGAGTTTGGTTTTGTCTTGACCTCCGTGGCAGAGGCTCCGCCGAACCCCTGAGACCGACTGACCGAACCCCTAGGGTTCGATCGAACCCAGGTTAGTGCATTAGTGGATGTGTTTGTGAGGTGATGGTGATTATTATACTGAGAAGTTCACTTCAGATTCAATTCGAATTTTAGAATAGAAAGTGATGGATCAGATTTATCCATTTCCTTCCTGATTGCATGTTCACATCAATAGTAACAAGACTCAGCTCCATAAAATGTTATTTTTCTCTCCAACGGTTTGAGTTCGAGACTGAATTTGCTGGGGTAGTAAGTCCGAGAAATATTGGCTGCCTTTTGAATCATTTATCACTTGTAGATCATTTTGTCAACAGTGGAATGATTTGTATCCCATAATTTAGAGATTTTTTTGAAATCCTTGCCAGACTCACCGGCATTCAGAATCGCTATTTTCTGAACTCCTTGACATAATGACACAACATACTTCAAAGGAAAAGAGAACACCAGGCCCAAGATTTTAAATTGCAGTCGGTTAGTAATCTTTTGATGAAGGTTGAACTTGGTAAGGGTGATTTGTTTCCGTGTGTTACCTTCTTCTTTTCCTTTCGGCTTTTTTCCCATTATCAGGGGTCGCCACATAATCAACTGGTTCGCATGTTTGATTTGTCATAGGTTTTTACGTCGGATGCCCGTCCTGACACAACCCTTTAGCAAGGGACAGAGACACGCTGACGGCTTTGCAGTTCCTATTTACAAAAGTCAGCAATGGTTCTTTTACATGAACCTCCCACCATAGACAGTGAGACACATGGCCCGCCTTGAATAACCCAGTTGGCTGCACTGGCGGGGGGGGACTGGGTGGGGGGGGACTGGGGGGGGGGCGGTGACAGCCTTGTGGAGAGTGGGACTCAAACCCCCAACCTTCGGATCAACAATCCAGCGCCCTTTACCACCAGGCCACCACTGCCACTTTTTTTCCGTGTGATGTCTGTGCTTTATTAATAAATTCTACTTTATTTAAGAGAGTAAAGCCTTCACTATTTTCATAGAATGTATGTTACTGTTTCACATGAACATAAATTCATTTCATTTTCTGTAACCGCTTCATCCTAATTAGGGTCGCGGGGAGGCTGGTGCCCATCCCAGCCAACTCAAGGGCGAGGGCAGAGTACACCCTGGACAGCTCGCCAGGCCATCGCAGGGTGGAAACATGCTGACGGCTTTGCAGCTACTCTTGTCGAAAGTCAGCAATGGTTCTTTTACATGAACCTCTCACCATAGACAGTGGAGACATGGCCGGCCTTTGATAACCCAGTTAGCTGCACTGGGGGGGACAGTGACAACCTTGTGGAGAATGGGACTCGAACCCCCAACCTTTGGATCAGCAATCCGGCACCCCATACCACTAGACCACCACGGCCCCTTGAACATAAATGACTATGAATAAAATATGTATAGTGTTGAATTGTTTGTGATGTCCATGTAGAACTTGTGTACTCGCTTATTGATAGTTTGGGACGAAGCACACTGTATACTTGTACTGATGAATTCACACTTAAAAGTTCCTTAAACACAAGAAACGCCATCAAGATTCATTTCTGAACCGCTCAATCCTAATTAGGCTCACGGGGAGGCTGATGCCTATCCCAGCAAACCACCGGGCGAGGCCAGAGTCCACCCTGGACAGCTTGCCAGGCCATCACAGGGTGGAAACACACTGACAGCTATGCAGCTCCTGTTGTCGAAAGTCAGAAATGGTTCTTTTACATGAACCTCCCACCATAGACCGTGAGAGACATGGCCGGCCTTGATAAACCAGTTAGAGCACTGGGGGGGGACAGTGACAACCCGTTGACTGTAGGGCTTGAACCCCCAACCTTGAGATCAGTGATCCAACACCTTACCACCAGGCCACCACTGCCTGACCATCAAGATATTATTAGTGCTGTATATACCTTGTGCTATTAACAGCTGATTGAATGTGAAGTATAAACAGTATTGAGTTCAGTTACCAGTTTAGGCTCATTGTGGTTTTTTTCCCTAAACATTTCCAGATGGAAAACAGTGAAAGTAGGGACTTGCAAATATTAAAGAATTTAAACATTTCCTATTATCCCTACACATATCTAAGGAGCGTTGCCCGCGGCAATGGTGGCAAGGATAAATTCCCTCAGTAGTATTTGATTGTATATTCTTTGTCGTCTTGTCTTTTCCTGCTTTTGTGGGGGTGAAGGGAAAAGTGTACAGTGATGAGGCCAGCGATGCTGTATGGGTTAGAGACAGTGGCCCTGGGGAAAAGACAGGAGTCAGAGTTGGAGGTAGCAGAGATGAAAATGTTGAGGTTCTCTTTGGGAGTAACGAGGATGGATAGGATCAGAAATGAGTCCATCAGAGGGACAGCACATGTTAGATGTTTTGGAGACAAAGTCAGAGAGGCTAGATTGAGATGGTTTGGACATGTACAGAGGAGGGATAGTGAGTATATTGGTCGTAGGATGCTGAGGTTGGAACTACCAGGCAAAGGCCCAGAGGAAGACCAAAGAGAAGATTTATGGATGCGGTGAAGGCGGACATGAAGGTCGTTGGAGTAAGAGTAGAAGATGCAGAGGATAGGGAGAGATGGAGGCAGATCATTTGCTGTGGCGACCCCTGAAGGGAACAGCCGAAAGGAAAAGAAGAAGAATTTCTTCTTTCTTTTCCAGCTGAAAACCATGGCTTCTGACTTGAAGGTACTGATTCTCTTTTTGATTTTTCTTCTCCCCCCCACTCTGGGCAGCATGGAGACAAAGTGGTTAGCATGTCCACCTCACAGCAAGAAGGTCCTTTGTTTAATTCCCAGCCTGGGTCGTTCTGTGTGGAGTTTGCATGTTCTCCCCATGCTTGCGTGGGTTTCCTCCGGGTATTTCAGTTTCCTCCAACAGTCCAAAATCATGCAGAGTAGGTTAATTGGCTGTTCCAAATTTCCTTTTAAATGTGTGAGTGTTGGCCCTGTGATGGCCTGGCAAGCTGTCCAGGGTGTACCTCGCCCAGAGTTGGCTGAGATGTGCACCCGCCTCCCCATGACCCGAATTAGGATTAAGCGGTTCGAAATGGATGAATTTTCCCCCATTTTCTCCATAATTTACTCGTGTCCATTTCCCACCCATCACGTTTTGCCTGCTGTATCACATGATCACCACCAAGGGGCGAAACCATTCACATGGCCCTGGAGTGATATTCAGTGCTGGCCACCCGCCTCTTTTTGAAGTGCAGTAGGAGTGCTGATTCTCATCCCGGCCACTTCCTCTTGGACTTTATATCCAAGAACCAGTGCAGCCTTCAAACATGGTTGCCATAGACTGTGAACCCTGACAGCGTACATTCTCAAGTTTACCTACTTTGTGATCTTTCCTATCTACGTTTCTTTCAGTTAACTACCACGTGACAGTAAGGACTTAACGCCTCATCACAATTTATAAAAGATTCTCTTTCCAAGTTGTTTTCTAAGCCTTATATTTACTATGAATGTTGTAATGTATGGATTTTTTCTCAAATATCAGAAAAATGGTTTCTAAGCAGATACAAGTACAAACAGGAGACATGAATACATTTTTTGTTTGTTTTTTGTTTGTTAAAATTTGTATGCATGTTGACTGGCGTTGCAGAGACGCAGACTGACATTTCAACCAAACATTTCTCCTGACCTTGAAGTTCCATGCAGCAGTGCCAGGAAAAATGAACTTGCTTTTCTACCGTAACTGTTTGTGCTGTTTGGGAGCAGTGATCTGAACAGTGTCTGATTGTGTGGCACTGCGTTAGATTGTGCGCAAAATCAATGCCACGCTAAGCTTTTCTTTTTAAACCAAACAAACGATTCATGGATATAGTGAAGCTGGACATGAAGGTCGCTAGTATAAGAGAAGAAGATGCAAAAGATAGGATTAGATGGAGGCAGATGATTCGCTGTGGCGACCCCTGAAGGGAAAAGCCGAAAGGAAAAGAAAAATCTTCCCTCTTTAACTTTCCAGTAGAGTCGCTATTCCTTGTAGCCCACACAGACCTTGGATTGTGCACAGAGCAACAAGTTACTGCTGGATTTTTTTTTATTTATTTTTTTTTTTGGGGGGGGGGGGGGGGTAAAATATTTGTATTTTCATTGTGCTTGTTGATTTTGGCCATTCACAATCATTTTTGCGATGTAATGTCACACTACGGAACTAGTTGCTTCCTATTGCGTATATTGTGAAAAAATAATTATTCTTTAATGACAACGAATTAGTTCTTAATACAGACATACAGTCGGCCCTCTACTTACGAAATTAATTCATTCCAGAGCCTTTTTCGTAACCTGGCGTTTTCGTAAGTAGAGGTGCATTTTACTGGTAAAACGCCTGATTCGTTCCAAGACTCCCAAGACTACCCCATAAACCCTTTAAAAATGATAAAAGTACAACAATTGTGTATGAAATATGTGTTAAAATTAAAAGAAAATTATTAATTAAACCATTTAAACATTTTATTAACATATTAAACCATTTTATTATCATATTTATTAATTAAACCATTATTAAACATTTTTTTATTAACGCACATACACACACACACACACACACACAACACTGTCTCTCTCTCTCTCTCTCTCTCTCTCTCTATCTATCACTCTCTGTCTCTCTCTCACACACACACACACACACACACACACACACACACACACACACACACACACACACACACTCACACACACAATACTGTCTCTCTCTCTCTCTCTCTCTCTCTCTCTCTCTCTCTCTCTTGTTCTCTCTCTCTATCTATCTCTCTCTGTCTCTCTCTCTCTCACACACACACACACACACACACACACACACAAAACTCTCTCTCTGTCTCTCTGGTGTGTTTTGCCGAATGCGGGCTCCACCCACACGCAGCATGCATCCGACGGAGCAATTCTATTTAAATGTTTAAATGGACGGGATGTTGTATTTAAAGCGGAATTACAGTACGTGTTTGAAAGATCAGAGGTCCTGATTCAATATTAGCTTGCTCCCTGAGATCGGAGGTCTTGTCCACACTCTGTTTTCATGCTCCTTCTGCTTCAATATCGTTCCGAAATAATCGCCTCCTGCAGTTCCGCCTTTCTGTATTTTCCGGGTCCATGATGGAAAACGAAATATAACACTGCAATGATCAATCTCAAAATAAACTCATGAGCCGACATTCCTGTTCAACTCTCCTCTCTCACGCGTGTGACAAACAGGAAGTATGGGTACAGGAAGTATGAGTACAGTTCAGCTGCCTCCTGGCCAATGGGAGGCCAGCGGGGCGGGATGTTGGGAGACAGCCAATGAGAGAACAACTTGCGCATTGTTTGAATTTGTGAATGGCGCGTTTGAATTTTTGAATGGCACGTTTGGTGCTTTTCGTAAAAAGAGGTTGTTTTCGTAAAAAGAGGATGAAAATTTCAGAAAATGTTTTTCGTAACCTGGATTTTTCATATTCAGAGGCTTTCGTAAGTAGAGGGCCAACTGTATATCCAGATTGGAATACATATCTAATAGACTTGCAAACGGCAGCGGTGGCCCAGTGGTAAGGTTGGGGGTTCAAGCCCCACTGTCAATGGTTGTCACTGCTGGTCCCGCAGTGCATCTAACTGGGTTATCAAAGGCTGGTCATGTCTCTCACTGTCTATGGTGGGACGCTGTAAAAGAACCATTGCTGCCTTTCGTCAAGAGCAGCTGCATGCCTTGCGATGACCTGGCGTGCCATCCAGGGTGTACTCTGCCTTCACCCAGAGTTGGCTGAGATGGGTGCCAGCCTCCCTTCTACCCTAATTAGGATCAATTGGTTCAGAAAATTGAATGAATGCATGAACAGGTAGCCAGTTCTTAACTACACGTGTTGTTAAAATGCCAAATTCAATAGATTTTTAATTCTCCCTTACTTTTAGAATTAATAATATCATGCATTATTTTATTTTATATTATTTTATTTATTTAAGAAGCTAATAAGTGTCAAAAATCATTTAATATAGTGTGGCAAATGCTTTAGTTCTTTATGGTTCCCAGCTGTATCATGACTTATAGCCTGTGTGTTTAAACCCACATCTTTTGAACAGCCATCCGCAGAGCCTGAAAATCTGCTTCATATTAGCACTCGGGCTTAATGTATTTTACCCTCCAAGCTATCCGCTTATTAAAATAACAGTAAATTCCTTTTGCAGGAGACCAGCTCCTTTCTGAGACATGCAGTTTGCCTCTGATTTAAGTAACTTGGGATTCATATATTAGAACTGCAGTGTTCCTGTCTGCTGTCAACCATCAGGATGCTACAGTACATCACAGCAGGAGCTCAGCATGACCCAGAGTCATCATTTCATCATTCTATATATACAAAAATTATTTCTACACATGAAACTTTCAATTCAATTTAATGCAGCTTTTATTCATCATGTTTTAAAGATGACATCCTCCAAATGTCCGTCATTGTCGACACACTTGGCGTTGATTTCAGAAGGCCGCCATAGCTCGACAGGTCTTGAGGTGGAACAGTGGCTACCTTTATCATGATTTAGGGCATCACTGCTGAACTTCTAATGATCTTCTGGATGTGAGTTCTTCAAGCTCAAGGTGTTCAAGCAGCAAATCACAATGAATAAAAATTGTGCGGAATGACGTTTCAGGTGTGCAAACAATAAATAAATATACAAGGATCCCTCGCGACTTCGTGTTTCAATTCATGCGGCTTCAGTGCATCAAGGTTTTTTTTTTTAATACAGGAATACCTTGCTACTTAACGCTTCAGTTAATGCAGCTTCAGTGCATCAAGGTTTTTTTTTAAATACAGGGATCCCTCGCGACTTCACGCTTCAATTCATGCGGCTTCAGTGCATCGCAATTAAAAAAAAAAATAAATAAATATTCTTCTTCTTTTCCTTTCGGCTTTTCCCTTCAGGGGTCGCCACAGCGAATCATCTGCCTCCATCTCACCCTATCCTCTGCATCTTCTTCTCTTACACCAACGACCTTCATGTCCTCCTTCACCACATCCATGAATCGTCTCTTTGGTCTTCCTCTAGGCCTTCTGCCTGGTAGTTCCAGCCTCAGCATCCTATTACCAATATACTCACTATCCCTCCTCTGTACATGTCCAAACCATCTCAATCTAGCCTCTCTGACTTTGTCTCCAAAACCTCTTACATGTGCTGTCCCTCTGATGTGCTCATTCCTGATCCTATCCATCCTCGTTACTCCCAAAGAGAACCTCAACATTTTCATCTCTGCTACCTCCAGCTCTGCCTCCTGTCTTTTCCCCAGGGACACTGTTTCTAAACCATACAGCATCGCTGGCCTCATCACCGTCTTGTACACTTTTCCTTTTATTCTTGCCGATACCTTCCTATCACACATCACACCGGACACTTTTCTCCAACCATTCCAACCTGCCTGCACACGTTTCTTCACCTCTTTTCCACACTCTTCATTGCGTGTATGTATGTATGTATGTGTGTCATGCAATACCATCTGTATGTGTGTGTGTACAGACGCTCCCCTGCTTACGAACGAGTTAGGTTCAGAACGGCCGTTCTTAGATGAATTGGTTTGTAAGTCGTTACAGGGCAATTTGTTTCTTCTTTCAAACTTTTGGCAGGAGTTCAGAAATGTATCGTTCTGCTTCTCTTCCCGGACCTCCGGTGTAAATCAGCCACGCCCGCCTCGGCTGGAGCCTAGTATTAAGTGTACCTAAGGATAATGTTTAATCATATTTCATACTTATATTTATGATCTATCTTTCTGTAGATTTTATTCCATTTCTATTTCTACTTGTTCTTCAATTTCATTTCACTTTCACTTTTGACTTCGGACAGACCTGTTCGTATCTCCGGATGTTTGCAAAACGAATGTTGGTAAGTTGGGGAGCATTTATATTTATATTTTATTTCCATCTTATGTTATTTTTTAATGTGTAATTGTTATTATAAGCATTTATAGCATTGAATATGTATTTCTTGATGTTATATACACATATACATGTACGTATACATCAGTCGGGAGGGAGGAGGGTGATCCTACTTCGCAGATTTCAATGGTCTCGTGGGGATCTCGGTCCCAATTAACTGCAGAAAGTGAGGGATCCCTGTATTATTTGAATTTAAAAAATGAGGAAATTGAGGAAGAGAAGGAGGAAAGGAAAATACAGCAAACACAAGGCCAATTATGCAAAAAAACAACAACAAAAAAAAAACCCTAAACAAACAAAAAAAGCACTTCAGTCTTTTCTAGGTCTTCTGATTTTTCCATTCTTTTTGTCCTTTTTCCTTCCGTCTGATATTTCCTACCTCTGCCATTCTATACTCCGATGTTCCTATCAGTGTTCCTCCCATTCTAGTCTCTGTGCATGATGGAGTGGAGACACAAAGCTAAGGAAATCCAGCTGGTGTCCTGGAGTTCTTAAAGTTGTAAACAACACAATGTCCAGAGGAACCAGCTGCCGCTAATCTGTGCCAGAATCATTTAGCAGCCCAGAAAACTCCAGATTATTGTCCAAACAAAAATTGACTTAAGACATGAATCGGACTCGGGGAGCTGATGTAAGGGTTTGTGGATGAGTGAACGAGAGAGTAATTGAATGAAGCAAGAAAGCATCTATTAATGGAAACAGAAGTGAACTATGCAAATAGATATTCTATAAGTAATGTAGATCTGGTTGAAGCATATAAATGATAGAATAGTTCAGGACGCGGGATTATACACATGCAGTATGAACGTTGTTTATAAGCGACTGTCTCTACGCAATAACACCTCAATCTCACTCACTCGTTTGCCAAACGGTTTAATACACTCAAAGTCACAGGGAGGTTGAAGTCTATCTGAGCTGAGATTGGGTAAAGGTTGAGTTCATCCTGAACCGCTCACCCGACCATCAGCGCCACCGTACACAGAGTAAACATTGTGTTTTACTGATTATTAAAGCCATCAAGAACCATGTCCAATCATAACCTGTGATCTTCTCATGCTACCCTGTGTAGTTGGTGCTCAAGCTTTGCGTGTGTATTGCATTTGGGTAAATCACCAGTGAGCACTTGGGCTGTCCAGGGTGTACGCTGCCCTTGCCCGGAGTTGGCTGCGATGGGCGCCAGCCTCCCCGGGACCCGAACTAGGATGAAGCGGTTACAGAAAATGATGAACTGGTGAGCAGTTGTGAACTTGAGGACGAGTGTGACTGTCGGCCCTCCTGAAAAGGTTTCAGTGTGCTGGAGTAAGCAGATATTCATAAATAAAAATGTATAAGTCTTCCACGGATCATTTGGGTTGCCTGCGCTGCTTATTTCCAGTAACACTGAAAAATCTTTATTAGAAAATGACTGATTCAATTCCAAATTTAAATAAGAGGTGCAGCACAATGCCATTATGTTCTAAAGATTCCGTCAAAGTTTCATAGAAACATTCATAGACCTAACAGAAGCTGGGGTGCCCATGTTTTGGTATGGGATACCCCGAAAATTATTTACGACAAAAATAAACCAGGAAGTGAATAAAAGCTACTGTATGATGATTATAGGTTCCTGTGTAGGTTTGGTTGAGAGAAGTTGATTAGTTGAGGAGCAGTTAATGATTATAAGCGTGACCACTGTGGGGTGACTGCTGACATGCTGCTATCTTATTGTATTAGGAGCTGCGTTTATCAGTCTGTCAGAAAAACACTGGCTGAGAATTTCCATGGTAACTGCCTTAAAAAATAAATAAATAAATAAATAAATAAAGAATTTCCGCACCATACAAGTTAATTCGAGACCAGCATCACTGAAAACATCTTTTGTTGACAGATAAGATTAAAGTTAATTATAGACATTCAGAATTAAAGAAAATGAAATATGACAGACTGATAGAATATGACGGCGCCCTCTCGTCACCTGAGAAAGTCTGACAGGGGGAGTGTAATGGTGTCTGTTCTCTCTGAATTAGCAAAGGCCAGGTTAACATCACAGAGAAATCAATCAACTCCGACACGGCTCAGACAAACAAGTATGTAAAATAACAGACAAAAAAAAAAAAAATCAATCACAGCCCTATTTTAATGTGAAGTGGATCCTACATGCAAGATTTCTCTGCAAACAAATATCGAAGTCTATTTACGTTTTATAGTGCAAGTCCCTCACTCTACCCCAGTGGCATCACTGAGCAGCACTTTCATGCAATTTATTTATGATGGATAGCAAAATTCATTCCTTTTCTGAATCACTTAATCCTAATTAGGTTCACGTGGAGGCTGGCGACCATCTCAGCCGACTCCAGGCAAGGGCAGGATACACCCCGGACAGCTCACCAGACCATCGCAGGGCCAACACTCACACAACCATTCATACTAAGGGTGATTTGGAACAGCCCATTAACCTACTGTGCATGTTTTTGGACTGTGGGAGGAAACAGGAGTAACCCGGAGGAAATCCAAACAAGCACGGGTAGAACATGCAAACCTCACACAGAAACACCCAAGCTGGGAATTGAACCCAGGACCTTCTTGCTGTGAGGCAGATGTGCTAACCACGACGCTACCATGCTGCCTTGGGTAGCAACATGTAAGCTGCATCACTGGTCCAATAACCCGGATCAGAATGAGGTTTTTTGTAACTTTATATTTGCAATGTGTGATTTTATTTATTTATTTATTTATTTTGTGAAAGCTGTGTTGGTTTTTTTCTTAATTTTTTTTGACATGAGTCAGTTTACAGACAGGGATCTCTGGAGGTGTTCCTGAGCGCATGCAATAATTTCCATGATGGAATCACGCCTGTTTTCAATGCACGGCCCAATATTGTTTTTTCTCTTCTCCCTTGTTCATCAGGTTCTCTGAATCATTCATTTATGCATTCCTTTTCTGAACCGCTTAATCCTAATTAGGGGGTCGCTAGCACCCATCGCGGTCAACTCTGGGCGAGAGCAGAGTACATCCTGGACAACTCAGGTTCTCTGACTCATTTGATGACATTATATAATGTGATGTTGAGATATTCTGTCTTTACATTGATGGCATTTAGCAGGTGCTCTTTTCCAGAGGAACTTCAATTATTTTCTCATTCACACAACTGAGCAGTTGAGCAACTTGATAGAACTCGGTCTTGAACTACCAACCTTTTGATTAGTGATCCATTCTCTAACCACCGAGCCACTACTGCAGTCCGTGCAATTTTATTTTGGGAATTATTATTCATCAAATCATGTCCCAGACCTGTTGTCAATTCACTACATTCAGTAAAATGATCCTCGAGCTGTTCCTTTGTCATTTCTTACAAATTCTTTCAGCCATTTGTTGCCCCATTCCAACTTTTTTTTTGGATGTGTTGCTGAAATCAGACTCGTAATGAGCTAATTTTCCTCATGAAATGGTGAAATATCTCATTTTGCTTTTTTATATATATATTATTGTGAAAAGGGGCAGTGGTGGTCTAGTGGTGTAGGGTGCTGGATCGTTGATCCAAAGGTTGGGGGTTCGAGTCCCACTCTCCACAAGGTTGTCACTGCCCCTCCCCAGTGCAGCTAACTGGGTTATCAAAGGCAGGCCATGTCTGTCACTGTCTATGGTGAGAGGCATGTAACAGAACCATTGCTGACTTTTGTAAAGAGTAGCTGCAAAGTCGTCCGTTTCTGTCCCTTGCTGAAAAGGGTTGTGACAGGAAGGGCATCCGACGTAAAAACTTCTGCCAAATCAAAACGTACGAATCAGATGATTCGCGGTGGCGACTCCCGAGTAAAAGGGAAAAAGCCGAAAGGAAGCCAGACAATTGTGAATAAAATTTGGGATTACGAGATTTGCAAATCATTGCATCCTCTTTTGTTTACTGTTTTATAGTATACCAACCTCTCAGAATTAGGGTTATGTGTTTGCAGCTCCTCTTGTCGAAAGTCAGGAATGGTTCTTTTACATGAACCTCCCCCCACAGACAGTGAGTGACATGGCCGGCCTTTGATAACCCAGTTAGTGCACTGTGGGGGACAGTGACAACCCATTGAGAGTGGGGCTTGAACCTTGGGATCAGTGATCCAGCACCTTTACCACTGCCCCATTTATCATTTACATTTATTTTTAAAATAAACACATATCAGATGGTTTTAGCGACTGTAATAGATTGGGAAAAGGAGAAAGTAGTACACTTTGCATTCACATGTCTTGAGTGCATCGCCTGCAGTATTATAAGAATTGGTGTCCTTTTGAGTCTATTGATGTTTCTTCCTGATGTCATCTCGGGATGTTTTTCAAATTTAAATTCAAAATGTTTCCTGCAGAATTGACATCAGTGCTGTGCAAATTGAATTGAATTGAACATATCACATTTGTGATCTGAAATGAACTAGATTAAATGGAGCAGCTGCAGAATGATGAAACAGGGATGTGTATGGAATGCAGATATTTCATCTCCAGGTATTGAGCCACATATGCAGATATGATGTTTATGCATGGGGCAAATCATACTGACTGTTTTTCCCTCTGCAGGAGGACACAGATCACAACTATTACGCATCAAAGACCTACGGCCCAAATGATCCCAAGAGCAAAGAATTATGGGTAAATATCGATCAGATGGACAAAGAAAAAGTGAAGATTCATGGAATCCTGTCTAATACACATAGACAAGCAGCGGTAAGCCTTCACACTAACCAGTTGGATATTACACAAGCCCGAAGACCACACACACAGACACAAGTATATGTTCTTATAAAGCACTGACATCATTTCCTCAGTGTTAGCCTCACGCCTTGTTCTCCCTGTTGTTTTCCAACTGTGTAAATGTGGCTGCAAATGGGGTGTATCAAAAAGGACCAAAAGCAGCCCCTGTCCACATGCACTGTTTTATCATAATGGGAAATGATTTTTAGTTCCTCAGTTCTGAGCTTAGATACAACTTTAAAAATCTAACATGTTCATTTCGTGATATTTGCACAGGCTGATCACAGATTTGGTCCACTGCTCCACTCAATATTTACACTTTATTGCCCTGTGTGATCTCCATTCTACCTTCATTCTAATATTAATGCCTCGGTGTGACACCAAATAAAATTCTAGATATTGTGCTTATAATGTGTAGATGTTAAATTATCTTTTCCATTTTTGTTCACAGCGGGTCAACCTGTCTTTTGATTTTCCTTTTTACGGGCATTTTCTCAGGGAGATTACTGTAGCAACTGGCGGTAAGTCAATGAGCTGTGTGTGTGTGTGTGTGTGTGTGTGTGTGTGTGTGTGTGTGTGTGTGTGTGTGTGTTTGTGTGTGTGTGTGTGTGTGTGTGTGTGTGTGTGTGTGTGTGTGTGTGTGTGTGTGAGTGAGTGAATATGCACTTGAAATCAGAGTTTATTGACAGAAATTGTGTTAATATTCGAAGTTCTTAAAGCTACATCCACTCAGAAAGTGACAAGCGTCCATACAAAGCCAGTGAACCCCAAAGAAATGTGTGACAAGAGGCAAAATTCTGTCCAGTGATGCAGAGTGGTCGGCATAGAGTTTCACAGCAGGAGATTTGAGCGATAACCAGCCTGAGCTGAAAGATACCATTGATGCCACTGATCATTGAGTTCCACAAAGCCATTTCCTATTCAGTTCCATAGAACATGTAAAATTTCTCAAACAGTTCATGTCGCTGATTATTTTCTGTGTGGATGCAGCCAGAGCGTTTTTTTTTTTGTTTTTTTTTTTTTTGTAAATGTTGTTTGTATCATATTTTTTTAAAAGAGTAGAAGAGGTGACTGTTGAGGACCAGGAAGTAGCAAAGATTAGTAAGGGTGAAGTGAGGAGGGCATTGAAGAGGATGAAGAATGGAAAGGCAGTTGGTCCTGATGGCATACCGGTGGAGGTATGGAAGTGTCTAGGAGAGGAAGCAGTAGATTTTCTTAACAAGGTCTTAGAGAGTGAGAGGATGCCAGAGGAATGGAGGAGAAGTGTGCTGGTGCCCATTTTTAAGAACAAGGGAGACGTGCAGAGTTGTGGCAACTACAGAGGGATAAAGTTGATGAGCCATACGATGAAGTTATTGTTTCTTTAAGAGATTTGCTGTGGCGACCCCTGAAGGGAAAAGCCGAAAGGAAAAGAAGAAGAAGTTGTTTGTATCATATTTTTGGACGTAGTTAATGGCTTGGTACCCTTTTACTCTTCTCCATTCAGTGTTGCGTCATGGTTAGTACAACCAGCCGTACCGCAAGAAGGTCCAAGGTTTGAGTTTCAGGCTCAGAAAGGGCGTTTCTGTGTAGGGTGTGCATGTTCTCCCCGTGCTTGCATTTTGTTGTCCCCAGATACCCAAAGACATGCATGCTAGGCTAATTGGCTTTTCCACATAGACCTTAGGTGTGTGGGAATTGTATGTGCGTTGGCCCTTCTATGGTCTGGCAAGCTGTTCAGGGTGTACCTAGCCTTTGATCAGAGTCAGCTGAGATAGGCCTCTGCCTTCCCACAATCCTGGTAGGTTTAGCAAATAACTGAATGTTCCACACCATTAGCAAAACCAAACTACTTTTCTGATTTATATAATTTTCAAGCAGTTTGACAGATCTTTCAAATACTCACTTCCCAACTGTGTTAACAAAACTCATTCATTCATTCCTTCATTTTCTGAACCGCTTAAGCCTAATTAGGGTCAACTCTAATTTATAATGACTATGGGATTTCTGTGGGATTTTTTTTCCACCCAGTGGCCACACTACATTGTCTGGACCAAAAAAAGTGCAGTCTAATATTTTGTTGGAACTCCGTTAGCTTTGATTACATGCATTACAACCCCTGGCAAAAATTATGGAAGCACCAGTCTCGGAGGATGTTCATTCAGTTGTTTAATTTTGCAGAAAAAAAGCAGATCACAGACATGACACAAAACTAAAGCCATTTCAAATGGCAATTTTCTGGCTTTAAGAAACACTAAAAGAAATCAAGTAAAATGTGCTGTTGAGTAACAGTTAGTTTTTTAGATCACGTGGGGGAATAAATTATGGAATCACTCAAAATTGAGGGAAAGAAATATGGAATCACCCTGTAAATTTCCATGACCAAAACTAACACTTGCATCAGATTAGATCTGCTCATTAAATCTGCAATATGTCTTGAAAACAGAAAATGTACAGCAAAACAACTGAGGAACAAATGAAAGGAAACCGGAGTCAATATCTGTGACCGAACTGTAAGAAACCGCCTAAGGGAAATGGGATTGTACAGACAGAAAAGCTAAACAAAAGCCATCATCAAAAACAAGGTTACAATGGGCCAAGGAAAAGCAAGGGTGGACTGTGGATAACCGGATGAAAGTCATATTCAGTGATCTCCTTGCCCAATGCAGATTCGTGATTCATCACTGAATATAACTTTCAAGACATATTGCTATAAGTTGCACATATTGCTTTAAGTTTTCTGGCTTGACACTTTGATGTCTTCCTTGGTCTACTAGTATGCTTGCCTTTAACAACCTTCCCAGGTTGTTTGTACTTGGTCCAGATTTTAGACACCACTGACTGTGAACAACCAACATCTTTTGCAACATTGCGTGAACATTTACCTTCTTTAAGAAATTTGATAATCCTCTCTTTTGTTTCAATTGACATCTCTCCTATTGGAGCCATGATTCATATCAGTCCACATGGTGCAACAGCTCTCCAAGGTGTGATCACTCCTGTTTAACTACAGACTACGAGCAGATCTAATCTGATGCAGGTGTCAATTTTGGGAATGGAAATTTCCAGGGTGATTCCATATTTTTTTCCCATCAATTTTGAGTGATTCCATCATTTATTCACCCACTTGGTCTATAAAATTAACTGTTACTGACTACTACATTTTTTCTTGATTTCTTTTAGTGTTTCTTAAAGCCAGAAAAGTGGCATTTGAAATTACTTTAGTTTTGTGTCAGGTCTGTGATCTGCTTTTTTTCTGCAAAATTAAACAACTGAATGAACATCCCCCTAGACTGGTGATTCCATAATTTTTGCCAGGGGTTGTAGTTGGTCAGGTCAAGGTTCAGCAACATTATGTGGCAATAAAATGACGTCAACTGACAATCTGTCAATCACTGTATTGTATGCCAAGGTGGCCCATCAATGGATTTTTTTCTTCTCTGATGGCACAGATATAAAACTAGGGCTCAAATTGTGAAAGAGTGGTTCAGGGAGGATGTGGAATCATTTACACCCATGAACTGGCACCACAGAGCCCTGACTTTAACCTTATAGAAGGTCTTGCTGGAGCATGTGCTGGAGAAGACTTCATGGAGTGGTTTCTGGATGGATAGACATGGTGCTGTGATACTGAAGCTTGCTGAAACAGTGCTATGGCGATTACGTACTGTAATCAAGGTTAAATGTGATCCAATAAAATATTTGTGTGTTTTTTTTTGTTTTTTGTTTTTTTTTTTTTTGGGGGGATAGGGGATAGTGGATCTTGCAGGCAGTGGTGGCCCAGTAGTATGGTACTGGATTACTAATCCCAGGGTTGGGAGTTCAAGCCACACTGTCAACAGTTGTCACTTCTGTCATTGTGTTCAACCCCCCCCACATCCCCGTGCAGCTAAATGGGTTATCAAAGGAAGGCCATGGTCTCGCACTGTCAATGGTAGGGGCATATAAAAGAACTATTGCTGTCATTAGTGTAGTAGGCTGCATAGCCATCAGCTTATTTCTGTCCACTGGGCACTAGCCTCCCTGCGACCCTAATTTGGATTAAGCAGTTCAGAAAATGAATGAATGAATAATATATATTTCTTCAAAAAGCCTATCTTGTGACTACATACAGAAGATGCTGAAGCTGTGGCCCCAAAAAAGTGTAGATTTTCAGGTGACTCGGCTGAAACTAACCATGCCAAAATATGCCATGCTAAATTATACCCAAATTCACCAAAGCGGAGCTGCTAAAGATTTTGGAGATGAGATGAGATGATGAAGTTCATTATTTACTGTAATTTTCTTTCTTTCTTCCTTTCGGCTTTTTCCCTTTCTCGGGAGTCACCACAGCGAACCATTTGATTTGCACGTTTGACTTGGCAGAGGTTTTTACGTTGGATGCCCTTCCTGTCACAACCCTTTTTAGCAAGGGACAGAAACACGCTGACGACTTTGCAGCTCCTCTTTACGAAAGTCAGCAATGGTTCTTTTACATGCCTCTCACCATAGACAGTGACAGACATGGCCCGCCTTTGATAACCCAGTTAGCCGCACTGGGAGAAGCAGTTTCAGAAAGCAAATTATTATACTGGGGGAAGCAAATTATTTACTGTAATGTACTGATAAAAATTAAACTTTCATATATTTTAGATTCATTGCACACCAACTGAAATATTTCAGGTCTTTTATTGTTTTAATGCTGATGATTTTGGCATACAGCTCATGAAAACCCAAAATTCCTATCTCAAAAAATTAGCATATGATGTTGAGGTAGTGTAAACGAGCTATTAACCTAATCGTCTGAATCAACCAATTAACTCTAAACACCTGCAAAAGATTCCTGAGGCTTTTCAAAACTCCCAGCCTGGTTCATTACTCAAAACCGCAATCATGGGTAAGACTGCCGACCTGACTGCTGTCCAGAAGGCCATCATTGACACCCTCAAGCAAGAGGGTAAGACACAGAAAGAAATCTCTGAGCGAATAGGCTGTTCCCAGAGTGCTCTATCAAGCCACCTCAGTGGGACGTCTGTGGGAAGGAAAAAGTGTGGCAGAAAACGCTGCACAACCAGAAAAGGTGACCGGACCCTGAGGAAGATTGTGGAGAAGGGCCGATTCCAGACCTTGGGAGACCTGTGGAAGCAGTGGACTGGGCTACAGGTGCCGCATTCCCCAGGTCAAGCCACTTTTGAACCAGAAACAGCGGCAGAAGCGCCTGACCTGGGCTACAGAGAAGCAGCACTGGACTGTTGCTCAGTGGTCCAAAGTACTTTTTTCAAAGTACTACAAAATGCCTGAAGTCCAGTGTCAAGTCCCCACAGTCAGTGATGGTCTGGGGTGCCATGTCAGCTGCTGGTGTTGGTTCACTGTGTTTTATCAAGGGCAGGGTCAATGCAGCTAGCTATCAGGAGATTTTGGAGCACTTCATGCTTCCATCTGCTGAAAAGCTTTATGGAGATGAAGATTTCATTTTTCAACACGACCTGGCACCTGCTCACAGTGCCAACACCACTGCTAAATGGTTTACTGACCATGGTATTACTGGGCTCAATTGGCCTGCCAACTCTCCTGACCTGAAGCCCATAGAGAATCTGTGGGATATTGTGAAGAGAAAGTTGAGAGACACCAGACCCAACACTGTGGATGAGCTTAAGGCCGCTATCGAACCATCCTGGGCCTCCATAACACCTCAGCAGCGCCACAGGCTGATTGAGATAGGAATTTTGGGTTTTCATGAGCTGTATGCCAAAATCATCAGTATCAAAACAATAAAAGACCTGAAATATTTCAGTTGGTGTGCAATGAATCTAAAATATATGAACGTTTAATTTTTATCAGTACATTACAGAAAATGAACTTTATCACAATATGCTAATTTTCTGAGAAGGACTCGTATCAGAACTATTGCTGACTTTTGACAAGAGTAGTTGCATAGCCGTCAGTGTGTTTCTGCCCTGCGATGGCCTAGCTTGCTGTCTAGGGTTTACTCTGCACTCGCCCAGAGTCGGCTGCAAGGGGTGCCAGGCTCCCTGCGACCCCAATTACGATTAAGTGGTTACAGAAAATGAACATTTTGGTGAGCCTTTGTCTTTTGTAGCTGTGGAATCCTGTGCATGGCTTTCAGGAGTAGTCTTTCCCTTCAGATTTGATACAGGTCTATACATGCTTTTCAGTTTACCACAGTTGTAAAGACATTATTTGAGTTACAACTCAAATCAGACTGACTATTCTTCTTTTAACTCTCTCATCAATAAGGCATTTCCACCCAGAGAACCGTCTCACTGTGTTTATTTTTCACATCGTTCTACACAAACTCTGGAGACTGTTGTGAATGATCGCATGAGAGCAGATTTTAATTATGTATTCAGATGGTTTATTTGACACAAACCACCATGCAGTAATTAAAAAAAGCACTCACTCACTCACTCATTTGGGTGAATCTCTTAATCCTTTTTTGGGAGACTGGAGACTTTCTCAGCCGATACCGGACGAAAGCAGGGTACAAAGTGAACAGCTTGCCAGACCATCATTGGGCCAACAGACACACACACACACACACACACACACACACACACACACACACACACACACACACACACACACACACACACACACACAGCTAGGGGCAATTTTGTAAAGCCGATTCCCCTGATGAGCATGTTTTTGGATTGTGAGAGGAAACTGGAGTAGCTGAAGGAAACCGACGCGAGCAGCGGTTGAACATACAAACTCCACACAGAAATTGGACTCCAACACTAGACCCTGAACCCTAAAAAAGGACCTTATATCCATTGTACCAGACATTCTTTGCCTATATTTGCATGATTGTATCTGTTGTATCCTACATTAATTCTGAATGATTTCTTTTTTGTTGTCTTGAACATCCTTATACCTCACCTCGGTCAGAAAATAAATCCTGCCCCAGTCATGTTTTGACCATGGTCGAATTAAGTCACACAATGTACAATTGTACATGTACATGAATTTTTTTTAAAAATTCCCTATTCCCTATATGTAAACTATGATCATTTCTAAATTACTACATAATTTTTATTCTTGATCATTGTTTCAAATGTTGCTATATTTTGAGAAGGATTTGCCCTTTACCTTCAAGTACTGTAAGCACCTGTCTTAGTGCAGCCCCAACACATGTACAATTGTGTGCTTGTGCACTGAAATGGCCTGTTGTAGAACCTATGGCTTTTAGAGGGGGGAGAAGGGCAGATGTACACTTATACGTCCAGCTGCTGAAGGAGTTAGTTAATTGGATATTTGAACAAATGAACACGGGTATAATTCTTCCAAAGAAAGTTGTCAGTAGGTTTATATTTAATTTGATGTGGCAGGTGCAGTTATTCCTTTGTTATTTATGTTATTTATGAGAGAGTCCAGACCAGCGTTCCCTCTGAGCTGCGCAACTGCGCAATGGCGCACCGCTCGAACACTCTCAGCGCACAAGAAAACCGATCCAGCGCAGTGAACGCGCTGCAGATTAATTACATACACGGGATAGAACTTTTAGTGAGTGACAGGTGTCCAGCCAATCACACGATGCGATGCAATCACGCTACGCAGCCAATCACGGCACCATCACGTGCTGCGCTCATACACGCTCCATAGCAATAATAACAGTGCTGCTGAGTGAAGTGATGCTAATGCTAACCCCGTTATCATGACGAAACGAGCGGCCAGGGAATATGATACGTCGACTCCCCAAACCAAAGTAAAAAAAAGAACTGCGCAAAGTCTGTGAGTACAGCAGAAAGCTGGCGAAGCAAAAACTCTACCGTTCAATTTGTGAATCAATTTGTGAGATGATGTGTGAGGTTAAAAATGCACCCTGACACACCCTGATAGTAGATGAGAGCCAGACATGACAGGACACAAAATGCTCGTCATATATTTCAAATTCAGGGAGGAAAATGATGTCATCTATAAAACTGTGTGATACTGGGGTGTGGCCACAGCGAGCACTTGTGATGTTGCTCACAGTGGGCCTCAGTGTGCTCAGGGAGGTTGTCTGTATGCCCAGACAGAGGAAAAATTACAGGGAATTCCAGACTGCTTGCCTGGTTTACATATGTAATCATCCAGCAATAAACCACTCAGAAATCCCAGGAAAGATCAAGAAATAAGTTGAAGTAGTCGAGACCGGTGTAAATAATCTGGCTTTCATGGCATTACTACAGTTTCTTTACACTGAAGGGCTTTGCAAGAGGTACTGCTATTGCTTTATTTTTTCATGGGTGTGTGTTGGGCCTGTAGTGGTCTGGCAAGTTGTCTCGGGTGTACACTGCTCTCATCCAAAGTCAGCTGAGATAAGTCCAGCCTCCCCGCGATCCTAATTAGAATTAGATCATTTGTGGTCCTTCATTGTTGATGATTTTGAGACATTATTTGGATATAACTAAGAAATCATAAATATATTCTCTCATTACAAAGTGGCTTTGATGCATACATAATAGGAATTTATAAGAAAAAACGTGAATGCAGCAGTACCTTGACTTGTGAAATTCGTCCGTTCCAAGGGCAAGCTCATAAGTCAAAATGTTTGTTAGATAAAACAAAAATTCCGATAGGAAATAATAGAAAACCAATTAATCCGTTCCAACCTCCTCCCAATCTCATATAACCTGACACAAATACGTATATTTGACCTAATATATTAAAGATAAACATGGAAAAACAATAAATATTTATTATTATTATTATTAATAATAATAATAATAATAATAATAATACCAATAATAATAATAATAATAATACTAATAAATAATAAATACATGTACATTAAAATTAATAATAATTCATAACAAATAATAATGAAACAAGAATAAACAAGTCAACTAACCCTACCGATCATCGACTTTGGCAAAAATGTCACGTTTGCTGGCATCTGGTGGTGCATAACAGAGAAGAAGGAGGAGGAGAATTTTGTGCATGTGCACACTACGAATGCCAGTGAGGAAAGGCTCGAGGTGAGCTCCCACAAGGCCAGTGCTTCTCAAATAGTGTGGCGCGTCCCCCTTTGAGAACACGGTGTGATGCCGGCGCGGGGGAGAGGGGGGTGGGTGTATGACCCTTGGGAACATGCTTTTTTGCCATACTGTACTAAAATTACCGTATTCGGCGTAATAAGCACCTTGCTCCAATAAGCCCCCCTCCCAGTGTTTTTGATCGTACGTCTAATAACCGCCCATGTGTACTGGGAGCAAAATCGCAGATCACACTTACCAATTTTATTCGATCAGTCTCTGTAGCGGTAAAATGAGGCATTCACTGCCTGTAAAAGTGAGTTTACACGGTATTTCAAGACCCCTGCCACTGGAGAATGTCTATAGCAGGGGTCGGGAATCTTTCTGACTAAGAGAGCCAAAAAAAGGCATATTTTAAAATCTAATCCTCTGAGAGCCATATATATATATATATATATATATATATATATATATATATATATATATATATATATATATATATATATATATATATATAAAACACACACACACACACACACACACACACAGTCGGCCCTCTACTTACAAAATTAATCCATTCCAGAGCTTTTTTCGTAATGTGGAGGTCTCGTAAGTAGAGTCGCATTTCTAAAATGTCTATAATGTTCATCAGTAACAACACATTTGACTGTTGTGCCTTGCTTTAAAAATAGGAAAATATTTTGCTGTGTTCTCTTGGTTTTATGTTCATGTTGATTGGTTCAACGTGCCATGTGCTAAAGTTGACATTCTTGTTGAATGATTCGATTTTACTTTCGGGGAAATGTTTAAAGAAACAGCACCGGGAGGGAAAAGTAAGGCATCTTTTATTTTAAATTGATGCGGTTTTCTGTTTATTTTCAGCTTTCATGTAAGTAATTTGGTTGATACCACAAAATGAGATGAGATTTCCTTTCAGTTTTTTCCCTTAATCAGAGGTCGCCACAGCAAATGATTTGCACGTTTGATTTTGCATAGGTATTTACGTCGGATGCCCTTCCTGGCACAACCCTTTTAGCAAGGAGCAGAAACACGCTGATGGCTTTCCAGCTACTCTTTACGAAAGTCAACAGTGGTTCTTCTTACATGAACCTCTGACCATAGACAGTGAGAGACCTGGCCGGCCTTTGATAACCCAGTTAGCTGCACTGGGGGGGGGGGGGGTTTGTGACAACCTTGTGGAGAGTGGGACTCGAACTCCAAAACCTTAGGATCAGCGATCCAGTGCCCTATACCACTAGACCACCACTGCCGTTAAGACCACAAAATGAATAACACAAATGCCAGTAAAACTCTTTTATTGTTCTGTTATTATTCATGTTTCCCACTTCGACGGTAATAAGCACTTACCGTTCCACATCACTGGTAAAATTTTTTAAGGGCCCTGGGCGCTTATCACTTGAATACGGTAAGTGTTATTGCACATCCTCTACACTAGGTGGCAATGGCGCTCTCACTGTCTTCTCTTTGATGTAGGGAAAAAGCACCGAGCAAACAATATGAATTGCAGTAAACACTATTTATAGTCACACACAGGGCGCTGGGGGGTAAAATGAGAAGCACTGCACAAGGCGTTCTCAGAGTGCGGAAGAATACGTGTGGAAGAATGGGAGGCTAATCGGCCCGGAAAAGCCATTTCCCCAGCAGAACTCGTAATTCAAAATTTTGCTCGTTAAATGGTGCAGATTTTTGGTGGGATCAAAGCTCGTATCATGGAAAATTCGTTAATAAAAGACATTTGTAAGTAAAGGTACCACTGTACAGTCGGCCCCCTACTTACAAAATTAATCCATTCCAGCGCCTTTTTCGTAACGTGGGAGTTTCATAAGTAGGGGCGCATTTTACATGTAAAACGCCTGATTCGTTCCAAGGCTCCCAAGACTACCCCATAAACCCTTTAAAAATGATAAAAGATTTACCAATTTTGTATGAAATATGTGTTAAAAGTAAAAGAAAATTATTTATTAAACATTTTATTAATATATTAAACCATTTTATTAACATATTTGTTAATTAAACCATTATTAAACTTTTTTTATTAACACACACACCTGTCTCTCTCTGTCTCTCTCTCTCTCTCTCTCTCTCTCTCACACACACACACACACACACACACACACACACACACACATAATACAGTAAGTATTAAATGTGTATTGTATACACATTAAATGTTTATTGTGGCGCTGCAGGCTCCGCCCACAAGCAGGACGGCGAGCATTTTAAGACGTGGAATTCAAAGCGCATTCCCTGCTTGACAGAGCGGAGGTCCAAATTCAACTTTAACTTGATTCCTTGAGGGATCGAAGGTCCAGATGAGCCGTGCTTTGCTCACATGCGCCACATTTATTAAACATTTACTGAATTAAACAACTTAAAAAACTGAACGAAAAACTAAAGAGTTAAGCCTCCTTCTGTCTCTCTCTCTCTCTCTCTCTCTCTCTCACTCTCTCTCTCTCTCTCCCTCTCTCACACACACACACACACACACACACACACACACACACACACACACACACACACACAAAACTCGGGCCATGCCCACACGCAACACGCAGCAGACGGAACAATTCTATTTAAATGTTTAAATGGACGGGATGTTTTATTTAAAGCGTAATGACAGTACCTGTTTGAAAGATCAGAGGTCCTCATTCAATATTATCTTGCTTCCTTGCGAGATCGGAGGTCTTCTCCCAAGGAGCACTTTGTTTTAATATCGTGCCGAAATAATTGCCTCCGTCACTGTATTTTTGCTTTAAGGTCTCCTTCTGGTTCAATATCATCCCGATTGTAGAGGGGATTCGGCGATAACAAAATATAACATCTGCATGATCAATCTCAAAACAAGCCAACAGTCAACTCTCCTTCACGCATGTGACAAACAGGAAGTATGGGTACAGGAAGTATGGGTAACGTTCAGTGTCATCCCTCCTAGCCAATGGGAGGCCAGCGGGGCAGGATGTTGGGAGACAGCCAATGAGAAAGCAACTCGCGCATCGTGTGAAATTTTGATTGGTGCGTTTGAATTTGGAATGGAGCATTTGGCGCTTTTCGTAAGAGGAGGTTGCTTTCGTATCCTGGGGATGAAAACTTCGGAATTTTTTTCTCGTAACCCGGAATTTTTGTTCCCAGGGGGTTCCGTAAGTAGGGGACCGACTGTACTTAAAAAAAATCTGTATATTTTAAAATTATTTTATGCTAAATTCTGTAAGTTAATCATTCTGACTCATCCACTGTGTGTAAAAGATATAGTGATTGGTTTGGTGCTGTTGATGCCGGAGGGTCATGTACGAAGTGAAAAGCAGCGTATGTGTATAGGGGGTACAACCCTTGAAGATATTTTGCACTATAATAGGGTTGCCCTGTTTTTCTCTGATTATGCCCTGGAGCAGCATTTGTCCCAGTTCTGTGTATGTTTGAGGTAAAAGAGACTTGAACTGAAATACAGAACCTTTTACTGAAAGTATTATTGTAAGGTCTTGTAGAGAAGACTCCAAAACCACTAACTAAGATTCCATAGACTTAGAAGAGTCGTCTCCTTAATAAATAGCCACTGAGTTAAATGCAGTATGAAACACCAATGCGATAATTTTATCTTATTCGCTCAGTTGCGGCTATAGATATTGTAGAGTGCAGTAACCCTGTCAGCTTCAACTTCAAGCTCTACACGTTCCTAGACTGCACATTCACCCGCCAAATAAAGTCAGCTTACTTAATTCTGATTCTGCACAACTTCGATTCTGTTCTTGCCTTCATCTTGGCGTTCTCTTGCGTTCTCACTGTCTCTTCCTGTATGAGAGAAGTCAGTGCAGCTAGACAGACCTTCATTGTTTTTATGTTGTGTTGAAATAGGTCAGCATTAATATTCTGTTGTATTTCGACTACAGAGTAAAAAAACGGTGCATGCCAATTTAACTAGGCTGACTGAAGGCGCACGTTTACAGATAAAGAAAACTAATAATTTGTACCGAGTTTATTAAAAAGGTAGAGGACACTGGAAGACAGAGGGATTTTCTGCCTCACTGTTAACAAGCGATTCGAATCATTAGGCAAGATATTCAAAATGACAGGTTTGTGTTTGAAAATAATTATACTGGACTTTTATAAGGGCAATGGCGGCCTGGTTGTAAGGTGCTGGTTCCCTGATCCCAAGGTTGGGGGTTCACGCCCCACTCTCAATGGGTTGTCGCTGTCCCCCCAGTGCAGCTAACTGGGTTATCAAAGGCTGGCCATGTCTGTCACTGTCTATGGTGGAGGTTCATGTAAAAGAACCATTGCTGACTTTCGTAAAGAGAAGTTGCATAGCCATCAGCGTGTTTCCGCCCTGAGATGGCCTGGGGAGCTGTCCAGGGTATACTCTGCCCTCGCCCGGAGTCGGCTGGGATGGGTGCCCGCCTCCCCGCGACCCTAATTAGGATTAAATGGAAAATGAACGGTTACTGAAAATGAATGGACTTTTATATTTGGAAGGTTATATGCTGAAAAGCTCCTGTGACTGTGATGATGTTTGAATGAGACATTAATAGGAGACAGTCAGGGGAATGTGATTAATCGCTTTACCTGTGTAATGACTCATGATCTCACAGTGCTGTTTTGAATTGTGTTTTTATAATTGCTGTTGTATATTAATCTTGTAATTTTTCATAGTCCATTTTGGAGCCACATGCTGAAATATTACAGATATTATGGAGAACTTATGGCATTTAGACTCAATTGCATGTTGAGTCCTAACGGTTCAGGTGTTCTCTGGCCTTAAATCTTATCATAAACATGCAGGGAATTGTGATTTGACTTGTGGTGGCTCAGCGGTTAAAGCTCTGGATCACTGATCTAAAGGACAGGGGTTTCAGCCCCAGTACCACATAGCTGTGACTGCAGGGCACTTGAGCAAGACCCTTAAAATTCAACTGCTCAGTTGCATAACAATGATAAAAGGAAATGTCTTTGAGGGAGTCTGCCAAACGCCATAAATGTAAACGGTTTAAAAGTCAGACTTTAATCTCAAGGTTTTTTATATTTTGGCCTAAGTATCATGAGACTGGTGGGGCCAGAGGCATAGTGGTTATGGTGTTGTGCTGATGATCAAGAGGTTGTATGTTTGAATCCCAGTTAGACCCTCACTGTGCTAAGATCCCTGGGCAAGGTCTGAACCACAAGTGTGCCTCTGTTTACCCAGCAGTATAAATGGGTACCAATAAAAATATAAAGTGGTACCTCACCTCACAAAATTAATCTGTTCCAGAGCCTTTTTCTTCACCTAAATTTTTCGTAAATTGAACCGAATTTTACATGTAAAACACGTGTTTTGTTCCAAGGCCCCCAATACTACCCCCTAAACCCTTTAAAAATGATAAAAGTATACCTTTTAAGACCTCCTTCTGCTTCAATATCGTACCGATGGTAGACGGGTTTGGCCATATTCCTTTGTGTATCACGAGCCTGATTCCCCTTTTCACTCGCACCGGAAATCACACATACGTGTGTATGTGTGTGTGTGTGTGTGTGTGTGTGTGTGTGCATGTGCGTGTGCGCGTGTGTGTTGACCATGTCTTCTGAGCAGAGTTATAATCTTACAAATGTTTATGGAAGGTTAAAAGCCTAAGTCAAAAAACAGTAACTCTGTCCTTTACATGAAAAGCATTATGGGAGATGCAGCTCCATAAAGCCAATGGGAGGGAGCTGCGTCAGCCCTCCTAGCCAATGGGAGGCCAGCGGGGTGGGATGTTGGAAGATAGTCAATGGGAAAGCAGCGCGTGCATTTTTTGAATGTTTGAATGACGCGATTTAATGTTTGAATGGTGCATTTTAATGTTTGAATGGCGCGTCTGGCTCGTTTTGTAAGGAGAACTTGTTTTGTATACAGAGACAAAAAATTTTGGAAAATGTTTTTCGTAACCTGGATTTTTCGTTTGCTGGGACTATAGTAACGTGAGGTACCACTGTACTGGGAAGGTAACCAGCGACGGACTAGCATCCCATCCAGGAGGAATGCCCAGTAGCTTTACCAGATAGAAACCGGGAATAAGTACCCGCCTGATGAGCCACTAGGCTCGGGTGGAAAAAGCCCAACAGACTTTTTACTTTTTATTATGAGATTGCTCTTGGTATTATTATGAATATTATTATTATTATTATTATTATTATTATTATTATTATTATTGTTGTTGTTGTTGTTGACATTTTTGTATTGTAACTACCTGTGGTCGAATAGTTCGAATTATATATTGATACTAGTATTTATATACCCAATATTTGTATTGATCTGATCGGTAGTACCATGTGAAAAAACCAGCGCTTTTGCATTATTTAGGCCATTGTTTTCAACCCCAGAAATCAGTTCTTCCTATAAACTGAAGAAATTGCATCTTGCCAGCATCTGTTTGCTGCCGTGAAGAAGAATGTCCTATTTAAATTCTACTAGCCACAATTAGCATAATCAGCAGTTTGAAAATATCTTGCTTTGTAGAGTCCCTCCAGTAAAACAGCAATATGTATGTTATGCAAGATAACAGTTTCGAAGAGTGGCACTAGTGTTGATAAATTCAGCATTAGGAAGTTAATTAAGCATCTGAAGACCGGGATAAGATGCGTCGTGGGAGGAGTGAGCAGAAACCTCCCCTTGCTTCACCTTCACAGCTGCAGCGCATAATTCCTTACTACTCTCTGGGTGACAGTGTGGCTGCCCACTGTTCGAAGTGTGTGTGCTTAGTGTTTATCTGTGTGTGTCCTCACGTCATACGGGTTACAATCACAGGCTATGTGTGGGTTTCTACTCCACCGACTTAGTGGTGTTTGAGGAACAATTTGTAAAAACCAGCCAACCAAAACAAATACATTAATTAATCCACCAGATACACACAAATTGCATTAAGATTACAAGTACAGGAAAAAGAACCTTGGAGTGCCAGTGGAAACTGTATTTTTCACACAAGAAATGGCTGATGACTCTCATGGAGAAAACCTTTAGTGTCGGATTCCCGACAGATTTTAAGGTTAATCCGTTGAGCTCTTTGCATCAGTAAACATGGACAGGTATGACTCCCTGTATTTTATCACTATAAATTGTTTCAAAGAAATCTCAGATAACCTTTTCAAAGGGGGTGACTTTGTTTATCCTTCAGGATATTGAAACGTGTAACCTGTTTAAATTGTGTGAAAGTTATCGACCGCTCTGTCCTCAACAGGACACCTGAGACTGAGACTAGGCTTGCACAAGAGAGACAAGTCGGATTTAAAGTTGGATTTAACATTCCTGATGTACATTATTTTGGCTTGATTAGAAAATATTTATTCTAAATATAGTTTACAGACTGAGCACATAACGAGTTCTAATCTATTCATTCATCCATTCATTTTCTGAACCGTTTAATCCTAATTAGGGTCATGAGAGGATGGCACCCATCTCAGTAGACTATGGACCAGGGTAAAGTACACCCTGGACTATGGGCCAGGTCATTGCAGGGCAGAAACACGCTGATGGTGATGCGCCTGCTTCCCACCATACACAGTGAGCGACATGGCTGGCCTTTGATAACCCAGTAGCTGCACTGGGGGGTGGGGGGTGGGGTGGGGCAGTGACAACTCTGTGACAGTGGGGCTTGAACCTCTGACCTTGGGATCAGTAATCCAGCACCCTATCACCAGGCTCACGCACACATTTCCAACTTCAAACTTGAAAAATATGTCCATGTAAATTTTTTGTGACTCAGTACATCAAAATCCTTAGTGCATGCCTGGGAGATAATATCATATCAATTTATGTACATATGCTGAACATGTTTTTTGTTTTTTTTTAATGATTCAAATATTTGCTAGTTTACATGCTAAATTTTATGACAAGAGAAAGACCTCATTATTTTCACGTCCCACTGAGCCTTTGCTAAAGTCTCCACATGTCCAATAACCACATGAATCAGAGCACAGGTGCCACCACCAAATAACCACGGAATTTGCATGTGCGTGGCAAAATTGGTAAATAAGCACCAGACTTGAAAGCGGATCGATGATAAACTAGTACATAACTTTTCCTGTCCATGTTACCTAGTACATGTTACACGCTCGCACCAATCACTGATGTATCTGCATTTATTAACTTTAGACAATAAAGAAAAGTTAAATATAAATTGGCATAATGTAACTAATTACACAATTATTATCTAGAGCTATTATTATTAACAGAATGTCCATGTTACTGACTTTTTGAGCGATCCTACTGAAAATTTGATGATGCTGCTTCTTCAAGGAATATTATCCCACATCTACCAGCCTTTAATGCATATTAGCCTTAAAAATGGGGAAAAAACTATTTTTCCCAAATCTGCAGAAAATATAAAAGGTCAGTGTTACGATGAATGAGATTAGATCAGAAGATCACTAGTAAAGTAATGTATATGTGAATTAATAAGAACACTGATCACCTCAGCATTCACCTGCTCCAAGAGACCATGACAAACTGTAAGTGTGCATCATTTTGATTTAACCATTATCCACTTGGAATAAGAATTTTTAATCGTGAGATTGCAGGCCAATCTGATTACGCTATTCCTGTGGATTAAATACTTACAAGAATTATAATTTATATCCTCCAATATAAGTGTATGGTATTTCATTGAATTTGAATGATGAGGACATTGATTTAGTGCAACAGTTTCGTCCCATGACTTGTAAATGTCGCGATTACAAAGAACGCTTCTTGCGAAGCAATAATTTATATACAGTCGTTTATTAGGCTAGAGTTTAGGGGTCAGGTCAGGTTGCTCCTGCCACAAATATCATGCTATCCTGTGGTACCTGCCGCATGCAGAAAAGGAAAACTCTGTCAAAAACCTCTGCTGCCTTGTGGCTAATATCTCTAAGAGAAAAGGCTTCAGGAGTTAACCTCGAGGAAAAATCTGGAGCTGGAGTCCCCTAGGCAGTTTGTCGTTGTAATTAATCTTGTTCTGGCAACTCCTGCGACGTCAATGGCTCCAGACCGTATCGGCCCTGCCGCTCAATCCGGACCAGTCATTGCCATGGAGAGGGGGGTCCTGCTAACTGGGCAAGAGCTGATCCTCAATATCCCCCTGTCCTGGCCTGTGCCCTGGAGAGGACACTCCAGCTTCGCCTCACAGCGTCGAACCAACACGGAAAGCGGCAGTCATCAGTTATAAGCCACAATGCTTGATTGGCGTAGAGCGTGGCGCCAGGGGCCGCTTTCATCGGTGGGAGGGATTTTTTGATCTTACTAGACAGTTACCGCCCACCTAAGCCGGGCAACCCCCAGTCTATAAGGTGCTGTCTCGCCACGGCCTGTCTTCCTCATTGGGTGCATGGGGATTAGTTAACAACCGACAAGCAGATCGCAAACCTGCACCAAGCAAGAGAATAAGAACAAGCAAAAGCAAGAGACCAGCTCTTAAACTGGGAACCTGAAACATCCGCACCATGACCACCAGACTTGATGATCTCCAGAACATTAGTGATGCAAGAAAGACCGCCATTATCAACAGTGAGCTTCTGCGATTGAAGATAGACACCGCCGCCTTACAGGGAGACTCGTCTAGCAGACTCTGGAAGGCTGAAAGAAAAGGACTACACCTTTTTCTGTACAGGAAAAAGCGCTGAGCATCGCAGAGAACAAGGGGTGGGCTTCGCAGTCAGGAACACCTTGTTGAAGAAGGTCGAACCAGGCGACAAGGGATGTGAACGACTGCAAAGCCCCTTGAACAGATGGCATCCCTCCTGATCTCATCAAGCGCTGCAAGTCTGCCCTCTTGCAGCCACTACACAACACCCTTTGCCAGTGCTGGCGTGAAGGCAGTCTTCCTGAAGACATGAAATATGCCAACATCGTCACCCTGTATAAGAAGAAAGGGGACAGGAGTGACTCTAACAACTATAGAGGCATCTGTCGCTTGAGCATTGTGGGCAAAGTGTACGCTCATGTCTTGCTTGCACGACTCCAGCAACTTGCTGAACGTGTCTATCCTGGATCCCAATGCAGAGCTTAATGTTTGTGAGTTGGTGTGTGAATTATTCTCAATTTCTTCTCAACGTTCTCTTGAAGGGTGGCAATAATTTTTGAACTGATTTTTACAGCATTGAGTGTCGCTGACAGGAGTCAGTGGCAACTTCATTCTCAGATAAATAGGTGAGAGTCGAAGAATATCATGATGTCATCTAAAGCCCTGTTAGAGAGGACAGTGTTTAGAGCACAGGTGTGCTAGAGAGTCCATTTGAAAACAGTCAAGACTCAGAGGGAGTTTATTCCACCCCCTGGGTGCTTGTGAAGAGGAGAGTCTTGATGCATACCTTACATTTACAGCATTTGTCAGACACTCTTATCCAGACTAACTTATGTTTTTTATACCACCCAGCAGTTGAGGGTTAAGAGCCTTGCCCAAGGGCCCAACAGTGGTTACAGTGGGGATTGAACCACTGACCTTCAGATCAGTAACCCATCACCTTATCCACTAAGCCACCACTGTCCCCTTCATACCTTCTGTAGTTCACTCTAATAAGGACGAAGAGCTTCTGTCTGTCTCTTTCTCTTCCTCTGTGTCTCTCTATCTCTTTTTCTGTCTCTCTGTGTGTCTCTCTCTGTCTCTCTTTCTGTCTCTCTCTCTCTCTCTCTCTGTCTCTCTCTGTCTCTTTCTCTTGCTCTATCTATCTATCTATCTATCTATCTATCTATCTATCTATCTATCTATCTATCTATCTATCTACCTATCTATCTAATAATCCATCTATCTGTCTCTATTTTGTGTGTGTGTGTGTGTGTGTGTGTGTATGTGTGTGTGTGTGTGTGTGTGTGTGTGTGTGTGTGTGTGTGTGTGTGTGTATTTCCATATTGAACATTTTACCTATTTTTTATTTATATTCTATTATTTTCCTTGTACTTCTGCTCTTCTGAAAATCCTGCCCTTCAACTTGATGATCTTTATGTTTGTTGCTGTGTGTGTGTGTGTGTGTGTGTGTGTGTGTGTGTGTGTGTGTGTGTGTGTGTGTGTGTGTGTGTGTGTGTGTTTTTTTTCCCCCTCGTCCTACTCCTTTGTCCTCAGTGTGTTTGTAGATTGAAGAAAAAGGGAATCATTAAGTAGGATAAATCAAAAGAAAGAACAGAGTGAATATTAAAGAAGGAATGAGAGAGGCAGAGATAAACTGACCTAGATGAACTAGAGGCTCTGCACAATCCAGAAATCCTGATCGATTCGACAGGATCAGAAAATAATAGAAAATGATGAGGAAATAGAAAGAAAAATCTCAGAACTACTGAAAGTTTAAATGCCATTCCTGCATTCGGCTTGGAATTGGGATTAAAATCCTACATTACGTTGCATATTGTTTTATGAAAAGAATTTTGTTCGGAGCACAAACAAGACCACGTGAACCTAAACTTACACTTTATGAATAATTCAATCGTGTAATGCACAGTGATTGTGACCATAATTTGTGGCACTGTAGTGTAACATTAAAATGTAGCCTGTAGCCTATTAGTGTATCGTGGATGTGAACAGCACGATCTGATTGGATGACTACTTGGGGATTAAAAACACAATACGAAGTTCCTGTTTAGTTTATAATAAAACATTTACAGACGATTCCCGACTTACGTTCATCCGTTTTACGTTTTTTCGATTTTACGTTTTTTTTTGTTGTTTTTTTTTTTTTTATTAAAAAAAAATGCTATAAATGCTTATAATAACAAAAATAATGCATAAAATGTAAATAAAATATAAATACACACATAGATGCGCGCCTCATGTAAAAATGTACGTTATTTTGCTGGGGGGTTTTGGCTTGTTTTTATTTTTTTGTTTGTTTTTGTTTGTTTGGTTGTTTTGTTGTTTTTTTGCCGAATTGGCATTGTTTTGCAGCATTTTCCTTAATTTCCTTTTTTTTTTTTCTTTTTCGATGATTAGTTTGGAAAAACCCACAATGCACTGAGGCCGCAGAAACTGCAGCACGAAGTAGCACGGGATGCACAATGCACTGTATTCCGCAGACATCAGTGTTAAAAGTTGGCATGAATGACATAGTATTTTTGACTGTGTGTGTGTGTGTGTGTGTGTGTGTGTGTGTGTGTGTGTGTGTGTGTGTGTCTTTATACATTTTGAAAATTGAACTTTATAGATTTTAAAAGTTTAAAAGTTGAACATGTAATTTGTGTTCAGTGTTGATGAGGCTCTATATTTCATCATTAATACACTGATATTTGGCTTTTGATTGGCTATTAGATTACACTATGAGGTTGTTAATTGCAGCTTTTGTGCTGATTATTAATGAGCCTAAAGAGCATTATTGTGACACGCCTACTGCCTTTGTTTGTGCGTGTGTGTTTTTCTGAACAATCGGGGAATTTGCTGATTGGAAATCAGGGATGGCGATTATACAGCTGATTAGTTCTGTCTATCTGCCAGTATGGAGACATGGGGACGAAGGAGCAATTGGACAAATATAGTATTTGTACTAGCCACTGGTATTATTTCAGCAGTGGGGATTGTTGACTGATATTTTGATCAGCTATGAATTAATAACCGTAACTTGGGATCGTTTTCAGAAACAAAGTTTTGAACATTGAACACAATTTCTTTCTTTAACTGAAATTGTGCAATTTTTTTGTTGATATTGAAGCAATCTTAAATTGTGAATTTTTCCAATTAATTAATTAAAGTCATTCTTTACAAATATATTCACATCGTTATACATTTGTTTACTTATTTATTTATCTTTTAGTTTGATGTATTAATGTATTAATTTTATAATGGTGTTAGAATGAGAAGCTATAGTGAATGTGTGAGAGTTGGGGGGGGGGGGTTGTAGTTCTAATAGTGACAGTACTGGTCGCTGTAGTTAATAGTACTCGTAGTTATTCAGTCGCGATATTCATTGTTGTTGTTCGTGTTGTTGCTGGTAGTGATAATAGTAGCAAAAGATGTATTCGTGGAAGTAATAGTTGTATTAATTGTTGTCTATGTCAGTGTAGCACATGTTGTGGCACGATTATAATATGGTGGTTCGTGTTAAAAAGGCCCAATACAAATCTAGTTATCATTCAGGGATGGCATCAGTCCTCCACAATGAGTAACCTCCACAATGGCTGCATTGGCATGAAAGCTGAATGCAGTACTCAGTGGTTTTATCTGCATTTCACACATGAGCAGGACTGAATCGCCTAAAAATATAGCTCTGAAATAACAACTGAAGTCAGAATCCAGAACTGAGATGGACGTGAGGGCAAATGAACTGCCAATCAGCATTCAGAGTTGCTGCATGGGAAATATAACAATGTGTAATTCAGAATAGATTATAAAGTTGAATTAGAAAAAGATTTAATCATTTGTCTTTTGTGTTGCAGGGTTCATTTATACGGGAGATGTGGTACACAGAATGCTGACAGCCACACAGTACATCGCCCCGCTCATGGCAAACTTTGACCCCAGTCTGTCCCGAAACTCAACTGTCATTTATTTTGACAATGGTAAGATTCATGGCCTGTTTATTTCGAAGTGTCCTTGCACAAAGGGAGACGATACTCTCTTACGAGCACACACATACACAAGCAGACAGATAATCAATAAATCATCTCACTCACTGGTCCAAGCAAAATAAATCAGCCAAAGTTATGGTAATAATTTCAGGACCTAATGAAAACGGATACATTCTATTGTGGAATGTAATTAAATTTGCTTGACGTAACATCGGGACATATATTCCTGTGAAGAAATATAATTACAACTTGTGGAAATTCTTGATTTTTTTTTTCTCTACATATTTAAGGAGGTAGTAAACATTTCATGCTGTGTAATAGAGTGCATACACATAAAGGTGATAATATGTTTTTTTTTCTCACAAACTTGTTGTCATGGTTTTCAATCATTATTCTTCTGTGGAGAAAGTAAGTACAGTGGTACCTTTGAGTTACGAACTTAATCCGTTCCGAGGGCAATCTCATAAGTCAAAACGTTCATTAGATAAAACCATTTTTTCCCCCATAGGAAATAATAGAAAACCAATTACAGGGATCCCTCACTTTCCGCAGTTCGACCACCAAATTCCGCCAAGTAGTCATAACACATGTACATTAACATTAATAATAATTAATAATAAATAGTGGGGCCGGTGGTGTAGTGGTTCGAGTGCTAGGCTCATGATCGGGAGGTTGTGAGTTCGAATCCCACTGAGACCCTCACTGTGCTAAGACCCCTGGGCAAGGTCTTAACCACAAGTGTGCCTCTGTTCACCCAGCAGTATAAATGGGTACCAGTAAAAATATACTGGGAAGGTAACCTGCGATGGACTAGCGTCCCATCCAGGAGGAGTTGAACTCCTAGTTGCTTCACGCTACAGAAACCGGGGATGAGCACCGGCCTGATGAGCCACTATGGCTCAGGTGTAAAAAGCCCAGCAGAGTTTAATAATAAATAATAATAATAAGATAAGAATAAACAATAAGTCAACTAACCCTTGCAATCATCTACTGCGGCAAAGATGCCACGTGAGTGCGAAGCTGTCACGTGGGCAGGCATGAGGTGGTGCGTAACAGAAGGAGGAGGAGGAGAATTTTGTGCATGTGCACGCTACGAATGCCAGCAAGGAAAGGCTCCCACAAGGCCAGTGCTTCTCAAATAATGGTATTTGCCATACTGTACGAGAATTAAGTGTAATTGTGCATTCTGTACAGTAGGTGGCAGTGGCACTCTGACTGTGTTCCCTATGATGTAGGGAAGTAGTACCAAGCAAACGACATGAATGCAGTAAACACTATTTATAGTCGCCCGCAGGGCGTTGGGGGGAGTGGCGTGAAATGTTTTTGGGTTTTTTTTCTTCCTATAGGGGGTCATCACAGAAAATAATTCAGAAGCACTGCACAAGGTGTTCTCGGAGCGCAGTGGAATAAACGCAGAAGAATGCGAGGCTAATCGGCCCGGAAAAGCCATTTCCCCAGCAGAGTTCATAAATCAAAATATTGTGCATTAGATGGGGCAGATTTTTGGTGGATCAAAGTTCATATCATGGAAAATTCGTTATAAAAGACACTTGTAAGTAAACATACTACTGTACAAGCTTGAGTTCAACAGCAAACATTGTTTGATAACTTCTTGTAGATGTTTTTCAAGAAATTCATTGTAATATATCTGACGATTTTCTTGCACTTACTGCCCCCTTCAAATATCTCCACAACATTCCAATGGGGTTCAAATCAGGGCTTTTAATAGGTCATCATCCATAACTTTTTTTGGGGCCATTGCTCGCTGAATTTGCCGGTGCATTGCAGATCATTATCCTATTGACAAGTTCACCTGTCCTTCAAACACTATGACGTGATCCAGAATTCATAGTTGACGCCATGAGAGTCTGGCACTTTCTCACCAACTTGTGATGAAATTCTGGGGTTCTCGGAAAATTCTTTATGCATCAAACTTTCTATCATGAGGCTGAATTTATTGGGTGTTCAATTCTTTACAAATTGGCAGTTGTTTAAAATCTGTGCCTCATGTAGATTACTGTATTTTACTTTCAGTTGAATAATTTATTTCAAGTCATTTACAGATCACTTTAACTATATTCCCAGACTCATAGATATCCACAGCCTTTTTATGAGCACTTCAGGGAGCCCTTTCAATCTTGACATCACAGAATTCAATGCAATAAAGAACATCAGACCTTAGATGTCAGGTTTAAATAAACAGGTTCCACCTGCAAGCGGTTCTAATTAGTAGCTCCGAACCTCGATCATCTCTTTCAAAATTTGTGGAACTTTATGAGATGAAATGTGTACTTACTTTTTCATGCACATGAACAGTTTCTGGTTTGTATAAATTACGAGAATATGAGAATATGGCCAAACCCGTCTACCATCGGTACGATATTGAAGCAGAAGGAGGTCTTAAAGGGGATACTTTAACAATTTTTAAAGGGTTTAGGGTGTAGTGTTAGGAGCATTGGAATGAAACATGCGTTTTACATGTAAAATGCGGTTCAGCTTACGAAAAATGCAGGTTACAAAAAAGCTCTGGAACGGATTAATTTCGTATGGTGAGGTACCACTGTATATATATATATATATATATATATATATATATACCGTTGCTAGAGAATATTATCCTGCACTCAGTCACCATTTTATTAGCAAGCAACTGAAATAGGTAAAATATTTGCACAAATCAACCCTTATTATGCATCTTGTAGGTTCACATTCAGTATTATAGTGTATATATTTTTTGATGCACAATTATTCGGTCACTGATTAGACTCATTTTTATGGTGGAACGTTATCTGTGTGAGAAAAATTATATCGAGTTAGGTTTTCTATGTTTTCAGGCTGATTAACTACATTTATTGTTGTTTATTGTGTGTGTGTGTGTGTGTGTGTGTGTGTGTGGTTGCAGGCACTGCATTGGTGGTTCAATGGGATCATGTTCACCTCCAAGACTCGTATTATCTGGGCAGCTTCACATTTCAAGCCACACTACACAGTGATGGCAGAATTATCTTTGCTTACAAGGAGGTCAGATGGTCCCCCCTCACCCCCCCCCCCCCTCTCTCGGACTCTTCTTTTCCCTCTATGTTCTTGTTAGGTTGATCTAGTTACAAATTCATCTCAGCAATAGCAGGTGAAGCAATAACACCACTGGTCTCGTTCCTGTTATTACATGACATTCGGTATGACTGAAAATGCAATTTCTTCCATGATTAACAGAGCTTCTGTAAATATGGCACCATCTGCTCATCCTTCCCGTCAGTTCCTCATGTGCCTGTAGGATCTCTCTCCAAGTAGACACCATACCTTTATTTGATGTGCAAGCCCTGACTTAATAGTTTTGATCTAGAGGAGAGAACAATGTATAAAAATTACTTTTTAATTTAGAATTAAATATATATAAGAAAGATGGCTTTACCAGGAACACACAAAGTTGAATATATAATGTGATAATTGGGATGTGTGCTCTAATTCCTGTTCATTTATTTTCCTTTATTTTCAGTAGTTTATTTTTTATTGCTTACTCATTTGCATTACTCACTGTCCAATGGAACTTAATGAAAGTAAATATGAAATTGAAATTGGAACAAATTATGCGTGTCAGTAGGGAGTAAATTCTACATTTATTACCAGACTAACATTCAAATGGGAGCTTAATTTGTTCAGTCCTCTGTTTTGTTTGCCCATAAACTAAATATAAATGATGACCATCCTCGCACGGGCTGTGTGTGAATATGGACGATGGACTTTGACGATGAAGTCCCGAGCAATGAAACTTGGTTGATGCGCTTCCCATGGTTCACCTTGGATGAGTGGATCCGCCGTAATGAGTCCCCTTAGATGATCTGCCCGAAGAGACACAAGGAGACTAGAAGAGCCTGGAGGATACTGTAGCCAGTTGGCAATAGGTCCTTAATATAGATTCCCTACTGTTCGGGAATTTTCTATTCTGGAAAATTCCACATCCCGCCACCAGGGTCCCAACTAGGTCCCCTTATGGAAAATTCCAGACCCAAACAGCTGACTCTCTTCACAGCACATTAACTGAACATAATTACACTACATCCATTATTTTTATATTTACATTCACACAAATATTTACATGCCTGTAACACACCCAATGTAACGAAATAGCATATTTAGCCTATATATATATATATATATATATAGTGGAGCCTCGGAATCCAAACACTCGAGTCTGAACAAATCGGAATCAGTGAGTTCTTCCGTCCGGGAACCCGAACAAAAACCGGAAGTCAAACTCGAGAAATGCACGAGAAAAAAAGAGGGAGGAAGTACGCGACTTCCGAAAGTCCGGAACTTGTTGATACTATGTATGTTCTGGGGAAGTCCGGAGGTTGTTGATACTATGTAAGGTCTGTTTGGGCTTTTACACCCAAGCCTAGTGGCTCATCAGGCCAGTGCTTTATGTATCACCACAATAAAGCTGTCCTGGGGAAGTCTGGAAGTTGTTGATCCTATGTATCACCCTGAAAGCTGTCCTGGGGAAGTCCAGAAGTTGTTGATACAGTACTATGTAGTATCAGAAGCACAAAAGCTAAAGCTAGAGCAAAAGCACTAAAGATATCAAATCCCTAATGCCATATACCACCTCCAGCGACAAATACGATTTAGAGTACCAAACAGAAAACCCACAGGTCGGCTTATAGGCAGAACTACCTGAACAAAGCTGAAGAGGATGTATGTATGTATGTATGTATGTATGTATGTATGTAAGGTAAGCTAAGCTAAAGTGCTAGCAGCGTTGTGAACACCTTTAATGATGAGATCATGAGCCACTTCCATAAGTTTTTGAAAAGAAGGCAGAAACAATCCACGTTAGAAATGTTCTTCAAGAAAAGAAAGGGACATCCTGAAGAAGTGTCATCCATGTAAAGAGGTAGCAAGAGAAAATAACACCTTTGGCTGATTTAATGAAGCTGTTATGGAAGGGAATCTGCTTCTCTCTTCCTCTCCAATATTTACATATGCCAACTGCTCAACACCACAAAGGTTAAAATTCTTATCTTATATTGTTCTTATGCTTTAAGTTTTCTGTGGTTTTAATTTTAATGTTTAATTTTAGTCTCTCACAAAAGAGTTGTGCATTGAAATGCACATTGGAGAGGGGCGTGGCTCTCACACGCCAGTGGAGTGCTAAACACACACCTAATTCCATTTAATCACGGGCTATAAAGACTAACAGTGCCATTACCGGTGCTAGAAGACTGTCCCTCTCTGGCTCTCAGCTCTGTGCTCCACCAGTTCCTGTTTTAGTTTGATTTCTGTTTTTCTCCGCATCTCTATTACAGTGACTACGATTTCCCCATTTCATCGATGAAAACGGTTGCACTTTATTGATCACAGGGAAGGCACTAGAGCACATGCACTTGAGCACTAGAAACACGGAAATCAAACTAAAGTGGGATCTGATGGAGCACAGAGTTGAGAGCCAGAGAGATCACAGGGAAATGGGACAATCTTCTAGTACTGGGAATGGCGCTGCTAGTCTTTATAGCCCGTGATTAAATGGAGTTAGGTGTGTGTGTTTAATACTCCACTGGCTTGTGAGAGCCACGCCCCTCTCCAATGCACATTTCAACGCGCAACTCTTTTGAAAGAGAGAGACCATAACACACTAAAATTAAAACCACAGAAAAGTTAAAGAAATCTCTCACAACAAAGACCATAACAATAACAGTGTACTGCATTCAATAATTTTTTCACTTAATCTGAGTACCTATGGTATGAGTTATGGTACTGTTAACTTCTGTTCAAAAAACAACGGAATGGATTAAGACCATTTACATTACAGACGCTCCCCATCTTATGTTCATCCATTTTACGTTTTTTTCAATTTAACGTGTTCTTTTTTTTTTTTTTTTTCAAAAAAAAGTCAAATTTTGAGTTTAGTACGCTGACATAATGACACAATGACGCTGCATTCATTGTTTACGAGTGTGTGTGTGTGCGTGTGTGTGTGTGTGTGTGTGTGTGTGTGTGTGTGTATATGTATATATATATATACACTATCTCAGTTATATAGCGTGAATCCTAAGAGTGTATACATATTTTTATATTAACATTCATTAGGATTTGTACTTGTTCTTTGTATGCATCTCTTGAACAAAATTTACTTACTTGCTTACACAAAAGAAAGAGCTCTCCGTTTTGCTGGGAGACTGCATCAGTACACGCTGTGTTCTAAATGAGTTCAATGGCACCCTTGTGCACTTGAAAGACCGGAAGTCCGTATAACCCACAGCAAGTACACTACTTTTGCAAGTAGACTACTTTCGGTACTGAGCACCTCACATATTGTGAGGTTGATTGACTGTTTTAAGCTTCATGTAAAGTGACTCGGTATTAATAAGTGACTTATTTGAAATTAATGTTGATATTATTTGATATATTTGATATTATTTTACAATGTTATGTTTATAATAATTGATTTATGTTATATAATAACATAATATATAATAATTGTTTTATGAGATACGGTAATGGTATTTATGGATGTATAGTACAGTATGAGCGTCATACATCACACGTCATACGTCATAAGTCACTGTAACAATTTACATTCACTTTCAACTTCCGGCCATCCGGAACCAATTAAAAACGTAAGTCAGGGAGCGTCTGTATTTGAAATGGGAACCAAACAACAAATCGGAACAAATTGGAATCCGAACAGCCATCTGGAACGGATTAAGTTTGAGTACCGAGTAGTCCTTCTCAAAAAATTAGCATATTGTGATAAAGTTAATTATTATTTTCTGTAACGCACTGATAAACATTACACTTTCATATATTTTAGATTCATTACACACAACTGAAGTAGTTCAAGCCTTTTGTTGTTTTAATATTGATCATTTTGGCAAAAAAGGTACTTGACACTGGACTTCAGGCATTTTGGCATTTCCTTCTCCCCAGTCTTCCTCCAGACTCTGGCACCTTGATTTCTGAATGACATGCAAAATTTGCTTTCATCTGAAAAAAGTACTTTGGACCACTGAGCAACAGTCCAGTGCTGCTTCTCTGTAGCCCAGGTCAGGCGCTCTCCACAATCTTCCTCAGGGTCCGGTCACCTCTTCTGGTTGTGCAGCGTTTTCTGCCACACTTTTTCCTTCCCACAGACATCCCACTGAGGTGGCTTGATACAGCACTCTGGGAACAGCCTATTCGCTCAGAGATTTCTTTCTGTGTCTTACCCTCTTGCTTGAGGGTGTCAATGATGTCCTTCTGGACAGCAGTCAGGTCGGCAGTCTTACCCATGATTGTGGTTTTGAGTAATGAACCAGGCTGGGAGTTTTTAAAAGCCTCAGGAATCTTTTGCAGGTGTTTAGAGTTAATTGGTTGATTCAGATGATTAGGTTAATAGTTCGTTTAGACTACCTGAACATGATATGCTAATTTTTTGAGATAGGAATTTTGGGTTTTCATGAGCTGTTTGCCAAAATCATCAGAATTAAAACAATAAAAGACCTGAAATATTTCAGTTGGTGTGCAATGAATCGAAAATATATGAAAGTTTAATTTTTATCAGTACATTACAGAAAATAATGAACTTTATCACAATATGCTAATTTTTTGAGAAGGACTAGGATATATATGCTTCAATATTGTGCCGAAATAATCGCCTCCGTTACTGTATTTACCCTTTTCAGTATTTTCCAGGTACATGATGGATAACGAAATATAACACTGCAATGATCTCTCAAAAATAACTCACGAGCCAACATTCCTGTTGAACTCTCCTCTCTCACATGTGTGACAAACAGGAAATATGGGTACAGATCAGCTGCCTCCTGGACAATGGGAGGCCAGCGGGGCAGGATGTTGAGAGACAGCCAATGAGAGAGCAACTCGCGCATGGCTTGAATTTTTAATGGCGGGTTTCAATTTCTGAATGATGCGTTTGGCGCTTTTCGTAAAAAGGAGAGTGTTTTCGTAAAAAGAGGAAAATGCTTTTCATAACCTGGAGTTTTCATACACAGAGGGTTTCGTAAGTAGAGGGCCGACTGTATGTGTGTGTATACATATATATATATATATATATATATATATATATATATATATATATATATATATATATATACACACAGTACATTACAGAAAATAATGAACTTCATCACAATATGCTAATTTTTTGGGAAGGACTAGTATATATATATATATATATATATATATATATATACACACACACACACACACACACACACACACACACACACACACACATTCATTCATGCATTTTCTGAACCACTTCATTCTAATTAGGGTTGTGGGGAGGCTTGTGCCTATTTCAGCTGATACTGGGCGAGGGCGGCGTACACCCCGGACAGTCTGCCAGGCTATCGCAGGATCAACACTCACACAACTATTGATAATCAAACTCACACCTAGGGGCAATTTGGAACAGCCAATTAACTTACTGTGTATGTTTTTGGACTGTGGGAGGAAACCGGAGAACCCAGAGGAAAGCAAGCGCAGGAAGAACATGCAAATGCCACACAGAAACACCCAAGCTGGGAACCAAACCCAGGACCTTCTTGCTGTGAGGCAGACATGCTAACTACTATGCCATTGTGTATATATACAGGGATCTCTCACTTTCCTGGTTAATTGGGACCGAGATCCCCCTGTGACCACCGAAATCCGCGAAGTAGGATCATTCCCCCCCAACCCCCCTGACTGACATATACATACATGTATATGTATATATAATATCAATAAATACATATTCAATGCTATAAATGCTTATAATAACAATTAAACATTCAAAAAATTATTGTATATGATGTAAATACAATATAAATACACACACATACAGATGCACAGAAAGACGCACGCAGACACGCATGCACGCACTCAGATGCGCACCTCACAACAATGTAACTAGTATTGGGAGGTTTTGGGTTTGTTTTGCTTTGTGTTTGTTTAGGGTGTTTGTTTTTTTTTGCATAATTGGCCTTGCTTTTGCGGCATTTCCCTTAACCTTTTCTCCTACTGTTACTATATATATATATATATATATATATATATATATATATATATATATATATATATATATATATATATATATATATATATATATACACACACTAGTGTGTGTGTGTGTGTGTGTGTACATATATATATACATATAGGTCTTGTGGGGGTGTTCCTGGGATGCGGTGGTAAACACATACTCTTTGAGTGCTTCAAGGAAGGAACAAACACTGCACTGGCAAGAGTGTCACAGTGTCCGCGTGAAGGCTAGTACATCTGGAATCGGGTTTGATCCCACAGAAAAGCTACTGTAGCACAAACCCCTGAAACTGTAATGCTGATAGAACGCTATTAGAACATGTGGTGCATTACATCTTGTTTTAATGTTATGGCTCGTCGCAGGGGCGTTTTATGTAACATGTCTACCTTAAAGATTGACCCACCAGAAAGTGCATTAAGTTTAAATGTAGTTATATATCAAATAAAAACTTTTCAGCAAGAAAGAAGATTTCTTCTGCTCTCTGGTGATTGCACCTTCATGTCTGCCAGGCAATTGTAAATAGAAATCGAGGAATAAAAAAGCAAGAAAATTTCTTGTTACATGAAGTCTAGGTCTAGTTATTTTTTGTGGATGGTTGTGTACAGAGTAAACACTGAGAGCTTTCAGATTCAAAAATCATATCTGAGCTTTTTCACAGATTACTAAATCAGCTTTCAGTTGATATACAGGGTGCTGAAACGTTTGTAAAGCTTTCAGAACGTTTTGTTTCTGCATAAATATAACAAATAGAAATAAAAGTAGAAATCGAAATAATACAATTAAACAAATGAGTCAAAAAATAATATACCTGATTATTTATTTATTGAAAAAACTGATCCAGTATTACATGTTCGTGAGTGGCCAGATTATGTGAACCTTTACTTTAAGTAACTGGTTTGTTTCCCTTGCACAGAAATAGCTACAGATATACCTTGGCTTACGACATAAATTGTTTCCAGGAGAGACGACGACGCAAATCGAAAACGACTTAACTCGAAGTAGCTTGCCTATAGGCTAGCTTAGGCTAGGCTATGCCAAATTTACTTGTATAATACTATATATATATATATATATATATATATATATATATATATATATATATATATACAGTGATACCTCTGCTCACGAACATAATTGGTTCCCAGAAAGTGTGTGTAAGGCGAAAAGTTCGTCTTCCGAACATTTATTTCCCATAAGAAACCATTAAAATGAGAATAATCCGTTCCCAGGTCCCCATAAAACATAATTTTCTACTAAATAAGCCTTAAAACTACACAAAAATATACCTTATTTTATGTATAATAAATGTTCTATTGTATTGTAATTAAAGAAATAAACTGTACTGTATAATAAAGTGGTTTTATTTACCTTTGTGATGGTAGTTGATGGCTTGATGGAATGGAGTGGGAGGAGGAGGGAGGGAGGGACTTACTGTTTGGAAGGAGAGTTTGGAAACGCCTACTGTTTGGAAACACCCTTAGCCACACACGCACCCTTAATAGCTTCCTTGTTCTTAAGGATGGTGGTAGACTTAGCGTACTGGTACTGGGACGCTGAGTCACACAAACGCACACCTCGTTCGTGTTTTTCAATGATCTCCGCCTGTGGTGGGGTCTTTTTCGGTCCCATAATAGCAAAAGTACACTCAATATGGTCCAAAATGTCTATCAAACACAAACCACTTCCGCACTCAGAGAAAAGGGGGTGACGAACTGGGACGCCGTGAGCGTGCGTCAGCTTCTCGTGGCCGCCACCGTGGCGCTGTTCGACCGCGTGGTTTGATTCGTCCGCCGAAAACTAGTTCGTCAGCAGAGACTATATGCTCGCAAATTTAATGTTCTTGAGGCGATATATATATATATATGTATATATTCTTCTTTTTTTGTACTTATAATATTTACTATACTAAGTATATAATATACAGAAAGCCCTCGTTATTCGTGGGGGTTACATTCCTCCCCTACCCGCAGATCCCGGAAATCCATAAATTATTGAGTCATAATGACTCGGTTTTAAAACTCTATGTATGATATTGCATGCACTAAAATCTACTTGTTAAAGACATTCTATGGCCAGTCGTACTCGTTAATACAGTAGTAATGCAGTAAAAAGTAGTAATGATTAAGTAAAAGCTTTTTAATTTTGTACTGTGATAATATTTATGAACAAATAAAGTTCTTAGGCTCCTTACCAGAAGCTAGAGAAGATGCATGGCGTTTGAGTGACATCATAGGGCTTAAATAATCATTAAAAAAACACACACAGAAAAAAAAAAAACGTGAATGCACAATTCAAGTGAAGGAGAAAAAAAGAGGTGTACACATCATCTGCAACCAATCAGCAGGAGGGAGAAACAAAAGCTCTCAGCCATTAGCTAAATTTGAATCACGTGCCAGTAATGTCGTGATGATGTATATGTATAATTTGCTGGGGCTGCCGCTAATTCAGTGCTTATCACATAGTGGGGCGTGATTTTATATGATTATAATTACGTACACGTTATTTTTTTTTTTTTCCATATATTTTTGGAAAACCAACGTATAATCGAAAACGACTTAAGTCAAGGTATACCTGTATAAGTGAATGTTTCTGGTAACTATTGATCAATCCTGCACATCAGTTTATGGAAATTTTAGTACATTTCCCCTTCCAAAACGGTTTCAGCTCTGGGATGCTGTTTTGTTTCCTCAAATTAATTGCTCACTTCAGGTCCATCCACAGCATTTCCATTGGATTCAGGTCAGGACATTGATGTTGCCATTCAAAAAAATAAACTTTATTTTTATTTAATCATTCCTTGCTAGAACGATGTACGTCTTTGTGATGGTTGTCGTACTACATAGCCCACATTCTCATGACTTTCAGTCCACAGGCAGCTGTCCTATCGTTCCCATTCAGAATGGGCTTTTGTAAATCAGAATTCATTGTCCCATTGATGATTGCATCTTGTAAATGACCGTTTCACAGATGGGATAATGTTCTCATGTCAGGATGCAATGCTTTCCTTTCCACAAACTTAAACCCTCTTATTTAAACCAATAATGTTCTATTTTTGTTTGATCCGGTGACAAAACGTTTTCCAGTCTGTAGGCATTCTCCTGGTAACCCTGCCATACCAGGTTGTTCAATCTTCTACTGATGAACTCATGAACATTCACATTAGTCGATGTGAGCCAGACCTTTCGTTGCTTGAAAGTTAAAACAGTGATGTAAGTTGCTCTGAATGAAGGAGTTGGCCAAATACCACAAATATAAAATGTAAATGGAGACGTTATCCTGGCATCATGTGATCTTGCATCAGTCACATCATTATTGCATGAATTGCTCTTGGAGAGATATTTGATGGCCAACCAATCATAGGGAAGGTGACAGCGGTCTTGAATTTCTCCCATCTGTTGACATTCTGTTGGTAGAATCCAAATTCTTGATTTTGCATCCTTTCCCAGTCTGATGAGCAGTAACAATCCAGTTCCTGTCCTCAGAAATCACCAGTTTATACCATGATACACCATCAAACACCACTATATGTTGTAAAGATGAGGTTCTGATAGATCCCTGTTCTGTTAAAAAATAAAATACAGAGCGCACACTCACACCTGATTGTAATATGGTTGGTTGAGATCGCCTGACTCTGTTTCATTCCTCACATTCATTTTCCAAACCGCTTAATCCTAATTAGGGTCATGGGGAGGCTGGCGCCCGTCTCAGCCGACTCTCGGCGAGTGCATAGTACACCTTGGACAGCTCGCCAGGTCATTTCAGGGCAGAAACACCCTGATGGCTTTGCAGCTCGTCTTGTTGAAAGGCAGCAATATTTCTTTTACGTGAACCTCTCACCATAGACCGTGAGAGACATGGCCGGCCGTTGATAACCCGGGTAGCTGCACTGGGGGGGACAGTGACAACCTGTTGAGAGTGGGGCTTGAACCCCCAACCTTAGGATCAGTGATCCAGCACCTTGACCTCCAGGCCACCACCTATTGATAGCGGGGCTTGAACCCCTGACTCTGATTCTGTTTGTATTTTAAATATACTCTTTCTACTCACAGATATGTAACATTGGATCATATTTCTCAATAAATGAATGATCCATTCAGTCATTACTCCTTATTACTGAGGGGCAACTTGCAATGTTCAATTAGCCTAGTGTGCATGTCATTGGACTATATGAGGAACCCACATAAGCACATGGAGAACATGATAACTCTTGTGAACAGACAAGCGCGCGCGCGCACACACACACACACACACACACACACACACACACACACACACACACACACACACACACACACACACAATTCTAAGTATTTTTATTCTGCTTTCAGGTTCCTATTCAGATTGCTCAGATCAGCTCTGTTAATCATCCAGTCAAGGTGGGCCTCTCCGATGCCTTTGTGGTGGTTCACAGGATTCAACAAATTCCTAGTAAGTCATAGAACATTTATAGCTGCACATTTAGTGCCCATCACTCTTAGGCTGTGTAAAGTCATGCATTCTTTTTCCGCTCTTTCAAGGACAACTGCATTAATCCAGACAATGGTGAAATATTATCATTTGTTTGTGTCTGTTCGATCTGTTTATGTGCATAAATAAGACTGGTGCCATTCTATTTACGTTCTTTAATTTTTTGTGTGTCAATGTAATTATACACGGTAAAGAGCATGATCACATATTTAAAAGTACAGTATATAGAATGAAACCTCACTTTTCGTGGTTAATGGGGACCGAGACACTCCATGATCGCCAAATTTCCATGAAGTAGGATCGACCCCCCTGACTGACGTATACGTACATGTATATGTGTATATAATATCAATAAATATACATTCAGCACTTCAAATGCTTGTAATAACAATTAGACATTCAAAAATAATGCATAATATGTGAATAAAATATAAATACACACAGATACACACCTCACATGTAAGTAGTGTTGTTGGGTTGTTTTTTGTTTTTGTTTGTTTGGGGGGGGAAGTTGCATTATTTTGGCCTTATTTTGTGGTATTGTGATGGTTTGGTGGTAAAGGGCGCTGGATCATTGATCCTAAGGTTGGGAGTTCAAGTCCCACTCTCCACAAGATTGTCACTGTCCCCCCCAGTGAGGCTAAATGGGTTATCAAAGGCCGGCCATGTCTCTCACTGTCTATGGTGAGAGGTTTATGTAAAAGAACCATTGCTGAGTTTCGTAAAGAGGAGCTGCAAAGCCGTCAGTGTGTTTCTGTCCCTTGATAAAGAAGGCAGGAAGGGCATCTAATGTAAAAAAAAAAAAAAAAAAAAAAAAAACTATGCCAAATCAAACATGTGAATTATTTGCTATGGTGACCCCTGAGAAAAAAAAAAAAGTTAAAGCTGAAAGGAAATCTCTCTTTCCTTAACTTTTCCCCTATTTTTCCTCATCATCATCATCCTCTAAGTCCAGCATCGGGTCGCGGGAGCAGAAACCTAAGCAAAGAGGTCCAGACGTCCCTCTCCCCAGCCACTTCCTCCAACTCTCCCGGGGGGACCCCGAGGAGGTCCCAGACAAGCTGAGCGACAGTCCCTCCAGCATGTTCTAGGTCGACCCCAGCGTCTCTTCCCAGTTGGAGATGCCCAAAACACCACACCAGGGAGGCATCCGGGAGGCATTCTGACCAGATGCCCGAGCCACCTCAACTGGCCCCTCTCAATCCGGAGGAGCAGCGGATCTACTCCGAGCTCTCCATGGATGGTAGCGCTTCTTACTTTATCACTCAGGGAGAACCCCGGGACTGGGAGGTACTGATCCTCATCCCGGCTGCGAATCGCTCCAATGAGAGCTGGAGGTCCCGACTTGATGAAGCCAAAAGGACAACATCGTCCACAAAAAAGCAGAGACGAGAGCCGATGACCACCAAACCAGAACCCCTCAACGCCTCGACTGCGCCTAGAAATTCTGTCCATAAAAATTATGAACAGAATCAGTGACAAAGGACAGCCTTGGCGGACTCCAACTCCCACTAGAAATGAATTCGACCTGTTATTGCCAATATGGACCAAACTCTGGCTCCGGTGATACAGCGACCGAATGGCCCGTAGCTAAGTAAGATAAGGTCCAGAACGCCGTACTCTTGGAGCACGCCCCACAAGATTGTTCAAGGGACACGGTCGAAAGCCTACTCCAAATCCACAAAGCACATGTCTACAGATTGGGCAAACTCCCATGCCCCCTCCAGAATCCTGTGGAGCGTATAGAGTTGGCCAAGAGTGCTACGGCCAGGACGAAAATCACATTGTTCCTCCTGAATCCATTCGGATTCCATGTCCCCCGCCTCCTCCAGGATGTGGTTGTAGCTCTGCTGGAGGTGGGCGTTAAAGGCCTCTTGGACAGGGGACTCCGCCAAACGTTCCCAGCAGACCCTGATTACACGCTTGGGGCTGCCAGATCTGGAAGGCAGCCTCCCCCACCACCGAAGCCAACTCACCACCAGGTAGTGATCGGTAGACAGCTCAGCTCCTCTCTTCACCCGAGTGTCCAGAACATATGGCCGCAAGTCCGATGACACAACTACAAAGTCAATCATCGAACTGGGACCTAGGGTGTCCTGGTGCCAAGTGCAGTTATGGGCACACTTATGTTCGAACATGGTGTTCGTGATAGACAAACTGTGACGAGCACAGAAGTCCAATAACGAAACACCATTCGGGTTCAGACTGGAGAGGCCGTATCTACCGATCACACCCTTCCAGGTCACACTATTGTTGCCCACATGGGCGTTGAAGTCTCCCAAGACAACGAATGAGTCTCCCGAGGGGGCATTCTTCAACACCCCCCACCCCCCCACCCCCCCGCCCCCAAAGACTCCAAAAAGGGTGGCTACTCTGAACTGTCATTTGGTGCATAACCACAAATAACAGTCAGGACCCGTCCCCCCACCCGAAGACAGAGGGAAGCTACCCTTTCGTCAACCGGGGAGAACCCCAACATTTGGGCACCGAGACGCGGGGCAACAAGAATACCCACACAGGCTCGCCTCCTCTCCCCATGAGCAACTCCAGAATAGAATAAGGTCCAGCGTCTCTCGAGATGGATGGTTCCAGAGCCCAAGGTATGCGTTGAGGTGAGCCCGACTATATCTAGTCGGTACCTCTCCACCTCACGCACCAGATCATGGCTCCTTCCCCGCCAGAGAGGTGACAGTCTCCTTTTCGGGCTAGGCCCGGCCAGGCTCCATGGGCAGAAGCCCGACCACCAGGCACTTGCCTTCGAGCCCCTCCCCCGGGCTTGGCTGCAGGAGGGAACCCTGGTGACCCACGTCTGGGCAAGGGAGACTGCTTTCTTAGATGTCTTTTAGATGTCATAGGGGTCTTCTGAATCGCACTTCATCTGGACCTTCACCCAGGACCTGTTTGCCTTGGGTGACCCTACAGGGGCATTATGCCTACGACAACATAGCTCCTAGGATCATTAGGTCAACCAAGTCCCTCCACCACGATAAGGTGGCAATTCAGGGAGGGGCCTATGTTTCCTTAATTCCTTAATTTTTTATTTTTCAATGAATATTTTTGAAAAACCACGATACACTGAAGCTGCAGGAACTGAAGCACGAAGTAACGAGGGATCACTGTACCTCATTAAACTATATCTACAGATTTTTATTTTTTTAGTAATACATTTACAAGGAAGAATCTACTTATTTTCTGAGAAGCAGTGAATGAGGTCAAATTGCACTCATTTTCTTGTAGAGTAATTTTAACATTTATTTTAGAGTACTGGAATAGTATGCTTTAAATCGTGTTCTAACTTTAATCGTAAAGAAAAACCATCACCGTTGAATGAGTCCAGAGTTATACTTCCTACTTAAGTAACTACGTAAGTGTGCTTCGCAGCTTATGAGTAAGTGAGAGTATTAACTACATAATATTCTGAACTCTTTCCCTCCGAGACGAGGAGGAAGCACGACGTATTACACGTATTACAATAGGAACAGATGTTAGCTCAAGAAGAGAAAAGATGTGTCCTCGAGTTACTATTCAACCCACATACCGTACATTTCATATAGCTCTAAATAAATGTATACACAGTATATCATAGATCGTGTAATACATCATAGAAGACAGGACGTCCAAACACGTTATATGGGGGAAAGAGTTCAGGATGAATGAATAAATAAGTCACTGGGATTCTTAGTGGTTCCATTATCTTCTTGTTTGGCTTAATGACTTTATTATTGGGCAGCATGGTGGTGGGCGTAGTTGTTACCATGTCTGCCTCACATCACGAAGGTCTTGGTTTTGCCTCCAGGATTCAGCGAGGACGTTTCTGTGTTCTGTTTGCATGTTCTCATTGTGCCTGTGCATGTTTCTTCTGGGTACTCTGGTTTCCTATCACACTCCAAAAACTTGCACATTATATACATATGTTTATTTAAGCAAATTGACTGTTCTAGAATACCCTTGGGTGTGCGTGAGAATGGGTGTGTCTGCTAAGATGTTCAATATATACCGTGCATTTTGCTCAGTGTAGGCTGAGATAGTGTCCAGCCTGCCCATGACCCTAACAGTATTAAGAGGTTCAGCAAATGAGATGAGAATGATATATTTGTTACTCCCATCTTTTATGGTTTTAATACTGATGATTTTGGCATACAGCTCATGAAAAAGATAGGAATTTTGGGTTTTCATGAGCTGTATGCCAAAATCATCAGTATTAAAACAATAAAAGACCTGAAATATTTCAGTTGGTGTGCAATGAATCTAAAATATATGAAAGTTCAATTTTTATCAGTACATTACAGAAAATAATGAACTTTATCACAATATGCTAATTTTTTGAGAAGGACTAGTATATTATGCACTCGGACATGACTTTTCAAAGTCGAGACACTCCACCCTGATGTACCATTACTGTAATTAGAGTTGTTCACACTGACATGTAAAATTAGACCCTGACACCATGTTTATTTAGGATTTCTTAGGGTTTCGATAGTATGCTGGCTCAACTCTGCAGGTAGAATTTTGGTGCTTATCAGCTAAGTGTTTAAAAATCGTGTATGCTTTAATGTGCATGTCGATTTGCACTGAAACAATTAAATGCTAGAGTACAGTAGAATGCAGTACAGTATTGCTAAAAGGATGAAGGAAATATGCTGTGTTGACAGGCAGCTCCAGATGCTGTCTCAGGGTAACTGCTCAGCAAAATAGCAAACTGTAATAGTGCTGACATGGGCTTCTTTCTGCAGGGATGTCTGACTCTTACGCAAAACATACAGCATAGGTGATCCATTTCTTGTGCATGCAAAAGTGTGTGCAGAGTGCAGATCATTTCATGCGGTTGTAAACAGTTTATGAATGTTTCTAGAGATAATTGCATACTAGTATGTTTATTTAAAACCTCTTGCTTGCAATTTGTCAACAGCATAGACAAGCAGAATGGGGCGGTATAATGTTGTGTTTGGCACTGGTGCAGTGGCGATGTTGGAGACAGGATGGTGTAACGTCGCCAGCCATTAACACTTCATTGTTACTCATTAAAATGTCATCTGGCAGTTGTAATGGCCTGCCCACATCAGTGTGGCGGAGAACTGTAAGAGAATGAGGCGGTGTTGGGATGGAACTCAAGGACAATACTGTACAGAATGACAGAATTGTGTGTGACAGAAACATGCTTTAGCACAACTTCTGTCTTGTGTTGATGTATCAAAGTCAATCTCACAAGTGTTCATCGTGTGAAACAGATCAGCTTTCATCCATTCATTCATTTTCTGAATCGCTTAATCCTAATTAGGGTCGTGGGGAGGCTGGCGCCCATCTCGGCCGACTCTTGGCGAGGGCAGAGTACACCCGTGACGGCTCTCCAAGCCATCGCAGGGCAGAAACACACTGACGGCTATGCAGCTCCTCCTATAGAAAGTCAGCAATGGTTCTTTTACATGAGCCTCCCATTATAGACAGTGAGAGACATGGCCGGCCTTTGATAAGCCAGTTAGCTGCAGTGGGAGGACATTGACAACCTGTTGATAGTGGGGCTTGAACCCCAACCTTAGGATCAGTGAGCTGGACAGGGTGTACTGGGCGCAAGCCTCCGCGTGACCCGAATTGAGACTGGAGCACAGCCCTCCTGTCAGGTCAAGCCAGTGTGGCCCTTTCTCCAAAACGATCTCTTAATGTAACGCTTGGCGAACGACTTCTAACCATGTTCCAAACATTAGCCATTTTTACGCAACAAGGTCAGAGCAGGAATGTTGAACTTCATGAAGAATGAATGAATTGAGGAGGTCATCGCTCACAAAAATAAGGGCAGAAGACATTCGCACTTGACTGAGAAATGTGAGTATCTGCAGTGTGTATGTCACAGCTGTCTGGCTGTTTACTGGCAGTAGCAGCGTTGCAGATGTGGCGGTCACTGTTCTGTGTACAGTTTTAACACCATAAAAAATGTTGGTAACTCCCAATAAGCCATGTAGGCCTCCTCATGCATTCATGGTTCTGATTATATTCATCCAGTGCGTGACTCACAGTTAATTTCAAAATGATCAAACTTTCAGTGATTGGAGGCCACGCCCCTTCAGCTCCCAAGGTAACAGGCTTTCACATTTTTTAATGGAATTGCACAGACACTTACAGGATAATGCTGTTTGACTTCCAAAGGGAAAAACTATCATGAACTGATTCTGCCTGTGACAGAGCCTGGGTCGACATCTGGGTCAACATCTGGGTCAGAGGTGCAGCTGGCTTGCTGGAACAGGAGTGCAATGTTTTTGGTTTTGTTTTTTTGGGCATCTCTGTATGTAGCATCTAAGGTCTATTTCTGGTCACTCAGCATTTTTGCTTGCACAAGTGAGTGTGTGTGGGGGGTGGGGCTTATCAAAAGCACCCGATCACTCAGGTCATCTGCAATAGAGAGATTTTCTTTCAGCTTTTCCCCTTTCTCAGGGGTCGCCACAGCGAATGAATCGCACGTTTGATTTGGTTCATAGGTTTTTACGTCGGATGCCCTTCCTGTCACAACCCAAAACGCAAGGGACAGAAACACGCTGACGGCTTTGCAGCTCCTCTTTATGAAAGTCAGCAATGGTTCTTTTACATGAACCTCTCACCATAGACAGTGAGAGACATGGCCGGCCTTTGATAACCCAGTTAGCTGCACTGGGGAGGACAGTGACAACCTTGTGGAGAGTGCGACTCGAACCCCCAACCTTAGGATCAGTGATCCAACACCCTGTACCACTAGACCACAACTGCCTCCTTCAGGTCATCTGCAATGTTCCCTCTAATTTTTCATGTGTCTGGACATACACACAGGCTACTTGAGCAACATCAGATGTGCACGCTGGGGCCACACACCAGTATCACACCTGTTCAAAACCTTGGATCATAGCAAGTTACATCGCTCATTAAAAGAACCAGATTACAGCAGCAATTTTTATCAGTTTACTTTTAATATAAGTGATTTGTCCCACTTAAAATGAAAAAGACAAAAATCTTGTCAATTCGTGAACAACACAATCCTGCACACTCAAGGTCGTCTCACAGCTGACTGAGGCATGTAGGACCAAGCTGTGTTGCATGAGGCAATGCCAAAACAAGTATAGAACACGTTCTGAACGGTAGCAGCACTGAGTACAATGCGTCTAGTAGTTATTAGCATTTTTTTGAAAAAGGACCATATGGTCCTGTTGACCGTTAAAGGTTTAAAAGAACCACATTTTCTTTTTAGTTTGGCTTAATGAGTGGATGTGTCGCTGCCTGTTCGGTTTGCCATAATAAGGGGTTAGCATTTGCGTCTCTGCCGCACTGTTGTTAGCTAGCTAACCTGCACGGCACGT
>CM045745.1:5270281-5292781 GCA_024760905.1 Plotosus lineatus | reverse complement strand
TATTATCATATTATTATAATATAATATTATTATTATGTACTAAAACCATTTTACTGTATTAATAAATTTGTTGACTAAAATTTAATTATTGTTTTTAGTGTTTTATTTTTTTATTGTTACTACAGTAGGGATGACGAAATTGAAGAAAAAGTACCGTGGAAATAGAAATTGAATAAAATCTATACAGTATCTATAAGTAACATATCTAAAGAACGCCCTGTAACAACTTGCGAACAAATTCAGCTAACAAAGGACCTTCCGGAACCTAACTTGTTCGTATGGTGGGGAGCATCTGTACAGTTATAGCATAAGAACAATAAAGATAAGAATTTTTACCTTTGTGGTGGTGAGAAGTTGGCATATGTAAATGTTGGAGAGGGAGAGATGAGGAGCATCCTTCCCATAACAGAGAGGAACAGAGGAGGAGGATCTCCTTCCAGAACAGCTTCAGGTGAATCAGCCAATGGTGTTTTTTCTCTTGCTACTCGCTTTGGCAAGAATGACTCTTCTTCAGGATGTTCCTTTCTTTTCTTGAAGAACATTTCTAATGTGGCATGTTTCTGCCTTCTTTTCAAAACCTTACGGAAGTGGCTCATGACCTCTTTGTTAAAGGTGTTCACAACAACTTCCAGACCTCCGGAAATCGTGCATTTCCCTTCCCTCTCGGTCTTGTTTTTTCTCAAACTTTTTTAGCGTTCAACTTCCGGATTTTGGTCGACTTCCTGGACAAAAACATCCTGGATTTTTCTGGTCGAATTCCGATTTGTTCAACCTCTAAAGCGTTCGAGTACCGAGGTACCACTTATATATAGAGTAGGCCCTCGATATTCGCGGGGGTTTGGTTCCGGCCCCTCCCACAAATGAAGATAATCCACGAGTTCTGTACTACTAAGTAAAACCCCATATATCATATTACATGCGCGAATGAGCAACCAGAGGTAAAATACTACAGACAGTCATCGACTTACGACCGCTTTTGGTTCCAAACGACCGGTCGTAAGGCTGTCGACTTTCCATTCAAATACACTCATGCCTCGGTTTAATGGACTAATAGGGGGAAACACTGGTCTGAAGTACCCGATTGATAAATCTATACATCTATGTCCATGTCACTGTGGTGCACAGCAGAGAGCCAATCCTTTCTGTACTCCAGTGTGTGGGTGGGTCTAATACCTTCAAACTCTAATTTTATTGGATTATAATAACAGCCACAGACTGCGCGTGTTGTTTAGAGATGTAAAGAGATAAATTTCCCTCATTTTGATTGGCTCATTTCCACGAAGCCAAACACAGCTGGCAAGCAAACACAAATGGATAGACATGGAAAAACTTCAACCCGCAGAGCAGCTGATTGCCAAAACTTGGGATGTGCTTCCTGTCACATAAACACTGTAGCGTGTGAGTCCAATAAAATTTGAGTTTCAAGATATCAGACCCGCCCACACACAGAAAGGATTGGCTCTCCGCTTCGCGCCACAGTGACGTGGCATTGAAAATAGATTTAAATGCGCGAGATTTCTTCAAGCCAGTCTAGTCATCTGGCGGTCACTTTTGGAAACAACGGCCCGCATCCGGACAATCTGGACTAGTCGCAAGCTACAGATTTTGTCCGTTGCATCCGAAATCCGTTAAAGCGAAGTTCGTAAAACCGAGGCATGAGTGCACATAACAATTTCTCCATTTCATGGATGGGTCCAGTCCGTTGATTTGTTATTACTGTAGATCTCATAGGTGCTGATCCTTTCACAGCTTCACGAATCCGTTCTTTATCTTTTAAAATCGTCGACACGGTAGAGTGTGATAACTGAAGTTCACGTGCAATCATATTTACCCTCCTTCCTCCTTCGAACAGCTTGATCACCTTCATCTTCATGTCAAGATCAATGGCCTTTCTCTCTCTCTTGGCAGGCTTAGGAACAAAAAAATCAGCTTTTCTTTTGATCGCCATCTCGAGGTAGGGGTTGAAGAACTAAGTAGCTTGTACTGTACTAGTGTTAACGCCACACTGAGCAGTCAGACAGTGAAGCTTCACCATCTCCTGCTTGGCCTTTTAAGATGCTGGTGCTGCCGGCAGTGCAAACAACTGTCATACGCAACACTTGCAGTGCACTGACATGAATCATGCTTCACGACGTTTGCAGTCGTAAAGTCGATCAGACGTAGCTTGCATAGGTCGTAAGTCGACGACTGTCTGTATGTGTCTATTAGATGCGCTAAAATATGCTTCTTAGACACATTCTATCGACAGTGTTACTCATTAATACAGTATTAATGTAGTAAAATATAGTAATGATTAATTAATGGTTAACCTTTTAATTTTGTACTGTGATATTTATTAATAAAATATATAAACATTATACAGCGTACTATCTATCGATTTATCTATCTATCTATCTATCTATCTATCTATCTATCTATCTATCTATACTACACAAAAAGTTAAGGATATTTGTCTTCATCCCAAGCGTCGGTGTCGTCGTTCGGCCCCTTCCTGCCGGGTCTTATTGTTAGCCGGGGTGCAGCTAGCATTGAGCTACCATAGCATATTAGCTCACGATAGGAGTTGAAGATTCCGATCTCACATCTGTAGTTGGGTCGATTGGTCATAGACGAGCATAGTGCCAAACATGAACAAACGAAACAACAAATAAAACAAATTAAAACGAACAAACAAACAATTTCACTCTGAGAACTCCGCGACGTCACCTTCTAGGCAGCGCCTTCTTGGAGACGTCACTCCAAGACGTCACTCCAAGTTCAATGTAAAAGGACATGAAGCGTAATAAAGTTTATCCTTTTGGTATCGTTTGTTAAACATGCTACAGAACATAAAATCTCATGCACAAACTTTAACTTAGATACTGTACTGGAATAATAATCGAGAAAGACTTTAATACTAGTGCTAATACTAGACTTTAATACATAATGAATGAGTATATTACACACAATATGATAAGGTTGGTATGATGTTTGATAACACACAGGTAAGATAAACAACTCCAGGCTTTTAGTAGTGCAAAAAGAAAAAGAAAATAAGAACAATTGACATTCAGGATCACTTCAGTGATGTGGAGTTCTCTTCATGTGTTTTGATCCTTGTTCTGGATCCATGCTGGGTTTTGAGAGTTTTTCTCCACAGGAAAGAAAACCAACATTGCGACTAATGAATAAGAAGCGGCGTTAAAAATAAAAGGTTGAAAAGCCAAGAAGTTATTATTTGTATTTATTTTGTTCTTTGATTTTCTTTCTTTTTTTAATATTATTTATTTACTTTTTGTGTGTGGGTTGGGTTCTTGGCAATTTTTTTTTTTTTTTTTGCCTTTTTGTTTTTTTTGTACTCACAGGATATGAGTTGATATCCCAGTAGTAAAAGAGCCAATCAGAGCAAACGGTTGAACAGTTTGTCGAAATAATTATATTTCTCATTTTTGCTTTTTTTCTGGTTTCTTTGGTTCTTTGGTTTGGTTCCATGGTCTGACAGATGAAACGATTACACCCACACATGCTTTTCCTGAAGGATTTTAACCCCAGTGTTGTTAATTATATTACGTACAGCATGGTTTGGAAAATAAACGTATCTTGCTGCCAGGCTCATAAAATTTGTTCATTACTTTCTTTTTTATATTTGTTTCTTTGTTCATTGTAATTCAGTTTGAATGATCATTGCTGGAGCTGATGAGTGTGTCAATTTGATCAATTCTTTTCCTTTAAACTGTTTTTCATGTGCACTCTTTCATCTTTGCTGCTGTCAGGGTCAATCCTCATAAAGTCTGTCAGCCAAGTCATAAATGAGTTGAACATGTTTTTGGGGATACATGAGAATATGGTGTGGGCAGGGCATACAAGAGGCTCACTTTCTCACCAAGATGCCAGCAGAATTTCAAAATAAAAGTCCTTGCTCATCAAGGATAAATGATGATTATGAACCGAAAAGATATATATATATATATGAAAACCGCCCAGCATCATATTAGTGTGAATGTTGTCATATTCTTTATCATATTAATTTGAATTGCACTTAAAGAAAAACCAGGTTGAATCGTACTGCAGCACATTTGGGATGAATTGAATTGTCTCACATTAGTAGTTGCTTATTGTCTTACGTTTTTGGGGTCATGGCAGTGCATCAGGATGTGTATTACATCTGCTTCAATGATAGAGTTACACCTTCCTAGTGAGTGTGTGTGTGTGTGTGTGTGTGTGTGTGTGTGTGTGTGTGTGTGTGTGTGTGTGTGTGTGTGTGTGTGTGTGATAGAGAACAAAATACCTTTAAAATTCACTGTATTTGTCATAGTATTTATCCCTTAACAACAGGGCACTGATACAGTGATGGAACTACTCTTTATAATTCACAAAACTTTTGCATGCATTATGATGCACATTCATCTCTCTTCTCTTCCCCTCACAGATGGAGACAGATAAAATCCTCAGAAAAAGATAAATAGAGAATAGAGACAGAGGCGTAAAATCTGAAAGGCATTAATCTCACTTTTTCTTGTAGGATTAGTCTTATGGTACAGTACTTACACTGTGTGTGTGTGTGTGTGTGTGTGTGTGTGTGTGTGTGTGTGTGTGTGTGTGTGTGTGTGTGTGTTTGTAGATGTTCGAAGGAAGACCATCTATGAGTATCACCGTGTGGAGTTGCTGAAGAATAAAATCACAAACAGCTCAGCTGTGGAAATGATGCCGCTTCCTAGTAAGCAAACACACACAGACACACACACACACACACACACACACACACACACACACACACACACACACACACACACTCTGATACAGCTTCTCTGATAGCATAAAATCGTACTATGTGTTTGGAGCATGGTGCTTATGTAGTTCCTACATGATGCTCTCAATATGACTAACCAATGCATCCATGAGGCGCAGGGGGGGGGGGGTGCACTAACCAGTGTCTCTCCCCCTTATGCCGGTCCCAAGCCCGGATAAAGAGGGTTGCGACAGGAAGGGCATCCAGCGTAAAACTTCTGCCAAATTAAAAATGCAAATGGTCAAAACAAGATTCATACCGGATCGGTCGAGGCCCGAGTTAACAACGACCCCCATCAGTGCTGTCAACCAACAGGATGCTGATGTAAATTGGACTACTGTTTGTCGAAGATGTCGAAGAAGGAGAGGCGGGAGGCGTGTCCGTAGGCAGAGATAGAAGAGGAAATGCGTGAGCCTCGGACTGAGAGTAGGGACTTTGAATGTTGGAACTATGCAAGGAAAAGATAGAGAGCTGGCTGACATGATGCAGAGGAGGAAGGTGGACATACTGTGTGTTCAGGAGACCAGGTGGAAAGATAGCAAGGCTAGAAGCTTAGGAGCAGGGTTTAAACTGTTTTATCATGGTGTGGATGGGAAGAGAAATGGAGTAGGAGTCATCTTGAAGGAGGAGTTTGTCAGGAATGTTCTAGAAGTGAAAAGAGTGTCAGACAGAGTGATGAGTCTCAAGTTAGAAATTGAAGGTGTGATGGTCAATGTTGTTAGTGCTTATGCCCCACAGGCAGGATGTGAGCTGAAGAGAAGGAGAGATTCTGGAATGAGTTAGGTGAAGTGATGCAGAGTACACCCAGAGGTGAAAGAGTGGTCATTGGGGCAGACTTCAATGGACATGTTGGTGCAGGCAACAGAGGGAACGAGGAAGTGATGGGCAGGTTTGGTATCCAGGACAGGAACACAGAAGGACAGATGTTGATCGATTTTGCAAAAAGGATGGAAATGGCTGTGATGAACACTTTCTTCAAGAAGAAACAGGAGCATAGGGTGACTTATGAAAGCGGAGGTAAGAGCACACAGGTAGACTATATTTTGTGTAGGCGATGTAATTTGAAGGAAGTCAGTGACTGCAACGTAGTAGTGGGTGAGAGTGTTGCCAAACAGCATAGGATGGTGGTCTGCAGGATGACGCTGATGGTGAGAAAGGTGAAAAAGGCAAGGGCAGATCAGAAGACAAAGTGGTGGAAGCTGAAAAAGGAAGAGTGTCGTGTTGTCTTCAAGGAGGAGTTGAAACAGGCTTTGGGGAGTCAGGAAGTTCTTCCAGATGACTGGACAACCACAGCCAATGTGATCAGGGAGACCGGTAGGAGAGTACTTGGAGTGTTCTCTGGAAGGAAAGTAGATAAGGAAACTTGGTGGTGGAATGAGGAAGTGCAGGAGTGTGTACAAAAGAAGAGGTTAGCCAAGAAGAAGTGGGACACAGAGAGGACCGAAGAGAGTAAACAGGAGTACAGGGAGACACAGCGTAAGGCGAAGGTAGCGGTGTCAAAGGCCAAACAGAGGGCGTATGATGACTTGTATGATAGGTTGGACAGTAAGGAGGAAGAAAATGATTTATACAGGTTAGCACAGCAGAGAAATAGAGATGGGAAAGACGTGCAGCAAGTTAGAGTGATAAAGGACAGAGAGGGAAATGTATTCACTGATGACAGAAGTGTGCTGTGAAGATGGAAAGAGTATTTTGAAGAGCTGATGAATGAGGAAAATGAGAGAGAAAAAAAGAGGAGAAGGGGTGACCGTTGAGGACCAGGAAGTAGCAAAGATTAGTAAGGGAGAAGTATGGAAGGCATTGAGGAGGATAAAAAGTGGAAAGGCAATTGACCCTGATGACATACCAGTTGAGGTATGGAAGTGTCTAGGAGAGGTAGCAGTAGATTTTCTGACAAGAATATTCAACAAGCTCTTAGAAAGTGAGCAGATGCCGGAGGAATGGAGGAGAAGTGTGCTTGTGCCCATTTTTAAGAACAAGGCAGATGTACAGAGTTGTGGCAACTACAGAGGGATAAAGTTGATGAGCCATACAATGAAGTTCTGGGAAAGAATAGTGGAAGATAGACTAAGGGCAGAGGTCAGCATTTGTGAACAACAGTTTGGTTTCATGCCAAGAAAGAGCACCACAGAGGCAGTGTTTGCTTTGAGGATGTTAATACAGAAGTACAGAGAAGGTCAGAAGGAGCTGCATTTGTGGATCTGGAGAAAGCATATGACAGGGTGCCGAGAGAAGAACTGTGGTATTGTATGAGGAAGTCTGGAGTGGCAGAGCAGTATGTTAGAGTGGTGCAGGACATGTATGAGAGATGTAAGACAGTGGTGAGGTGTGCTGTCGGTGTGACAGAAGAGTTCAAGATGGAGGTGGGACTGCATCAAGGGTCAGCTCTCAGCCCCTTCTTGTTTGCTATGGTGATGGACAGGCTGACAGACGAGGTTAGACAAGAATCTCCATGGACTATGATGTTTGCAGATGACATCGTGATCTGTAGTGAGAACAGAGAACAAGTGGAGGAAAATCTAGAGAGGTGGAGGTATGCCCTGGATAGGAGGGGAATGAAGGTTAGTCTCAGTAAGACAGAATACATGTGTGTGAACGACAAGGACCCAAGAGGAACGTTGAGGTTACAGGGGGCAGAGATAAAGAAGGTGGAGGATTTTAAGTACTTAGGCTCAACAATCCAGAGCAATGGAGAGTGTGGAAAAGAGGTGAAGAAGCGTGTGCAGGTAGGTTGGAATGGATGGAGAAAAGTGTCCGGTGTGATGTGTGATAGAAGGGTATCGGCAAGAATGAAAGGAAACGTGTACAAGACAGGGTTGAGGCCAGAGATGTTGTATGGTTTAGAGACAGTGGCCCTGGGGAAAAGACAGGAGTCAGAGTTGGGGGTAGCAGAGATGAAAATGTTGAGGTTCTCTTTGGGAGTAACGAGGATGGATAGGATTAGGAATGAGCACATCAGAGGGACAGCACATGTTAGATGTTTTGGAGACAAAGTCAGAGAGGCTAGATTGAGATGGTTTGGACATGTACAGAGGAGGGATAGTGAGTATATTGGTAGTAGGATGCTGAGGTTGGAACTACCAGGCAGAAGGCCCAGAGGAAGACCAAAGAGAAGATTTATGGATGTGGTGAAGGAGGACATGAAGTTCGTTGGAGTAAGAGTAGAAGATGCAGAGGCTAGGGAGAGATGGAGGCAGATCATTTGCTGTGTCGACCCCTGAAGAGAACAGCCGAAAGGAAAAGAAGAAGAAGCTCTCAATATGACTAACCGCTACGCATTCATATTCCTTACACATGAGTCTTAAAACACTGTGTATGGGGAATTAAATTTAAAATGAGCAAATCCAAATGGGTCCTGGTTCATGATGTCACACCACTATAGCAAAGCTCACTTAATCAACAACCGGGCTCAAAACTGCTTATTAAACAGAAATTCATTCCTTCATTTTCTGAATTGCTTAATCCTTATGATAAATTTACTCGGCTATTTATAGACACTATAAGGTTATAGGGCTGTTGTTGTTTTTTTTAAAGCTGTGTCCACATGGCAGCCAGGGTGAAAAGGTTCATAAAACATTGTTTTTGTCTGGGGTCAGTCGAATATATTCCCAGGTTCCCTTCTTTATTGTCTTTCTCTCCACCCAAAACAATATTTAGCAGTCGTGGTCAAGTGTTAGCTCGTGTATATGTAATAAATAAGGCTTAGCGTCTTTAATATTTTATACACACACATACACGCACACACACACTATATATATATATATATATATATATATATATATATATATATATATATATATATATATATATATATATATATATAAATATTATATTAATGCAGCTCACTGGGTTATCAAAGGCCGGCCGTGTCTCTCACTGTTTATGGTGAGAGGTTCATGTAAGAACCATTGCTGAGAGGAGCTGCATAGCCGTCAGCGTGTTTCCGCCCTGCGATGGCCTGTCGAGCCATCCAGGTACTCTGCCCTCACCCAGAATTGGCTGAGACGGGCGCCAGCCTCCTTGCAACCATAAATAGGATTAAGTAGTTCAGAAAATGAATGGATGAATGAATCAGTCAATAGTATTTTAGCTAGATTTTAAAATAATAACTTTTTTAGGAATTTTTGCTGTTTTAATAAATCCGAATTGATGATTGAGTACTTACCTCATTAAGTTGGAATTCCAGCTGTAAAATCACCTGATATAAAAGTATATCAAATAAAAAAATGCCTTTCACAAACCCCTTTAAAGGTTCCTCCTCCTTCTCCTCTACTCATGTCCTTTACGATAAGCACTGATAATCTGATGTATATAACAAATATAGTTTTGTTTTTAATGCCTTGTGCATGTGTTGCAGTTTGTGGCAGTGCAGTACATTAACATGAGATAGAGTAAGCACGAGTGATCGTTCAGTTTTATACGCTGATGTGATTCAGGAGTACCGGCCATTGGAGACCAAGATCTTGGTTTTGCTCTTTCTGTTTTATTTTCTGCTTCCATAGCATGTGTCCAGTTTAGAAGCTGTTCCGCCTGCCTCGCTGCTGAGATCAACTTCAACTGTAGTTGGTGTCGCCGCCTCAACAGGTGAGAAAGGATATAATGTACAGTATTGACTGGCGCTGTAGTTTGTTTCTGTTCTGGTTCACCTCATCAGTCTGGCCCTTTTCACCTCACACCAGGTGTGAAGTCTGGGTCTCAGAACTGCGTTTTATCTCAGCTGATTCTTTGCCCTGAATCCAGTTTGTTCAGGGAGAGTATGAGTCTTCTTTCCTGTTGACTCGTGTGTGTTCTGTCACCTTTCCGCTCCAGACCTTTTCATACTTATGCCATCACAGGACTGACATTACAGCAGGGCAGCATGGAGAGAATAAACCCACTGAGTATCAAACACTCAAAGAGGCTCTTGTGTCGTGACCTCTTAAAAATCTTTGTCACTGTGTGTGAGAGAAACTCTGTGTGTGTGTTTGTGTTTGAGAGAGAGCGAGAGAGAGAGAGAGAGAGAGAGAGAGAGAGAGTGTGTTTGGATGTGTGTGTGTGTGTGTGTAGATGTGTGTGTAGATTTTTTTTTCGTATTCTCACATTGTTTTCCATTTCACCCTGAATTCACACTAGATGTATCACATACAATTCCTGTGAAGAGTTGCAGTTAATCCACATCAGACTGTATCTGCTGTCAGAGGGAAATGTTGACTGTTCATTTAGATTTAAATGGATTTAGTCAGGGAAGCACAGTGGCGTCATGGTTCATCATCATTATCATCGTTTTCCCCACACTGGAGCCTTTGCTCCTCAGGGTGCACTCATCGTTCGCACCTCTGTCTCAATGCAAGATTGTCATAGGTTACATTCCGACCTTGCTGTGTGGAGTTTGCATTTATATTCGGTGAATTTGGCTCTTCCAAATTTCCCCTAGTTTTCATGTGATTTTCCCTGCAATGGTTTGGCGAACTATTCAGGGTATACTTTGCCTTCACCCAGTGATGAATAGTAAAAAAAAAGTTTTCATAATAAATCATTTAAAATATATAATTAAAAATGAAGGTAAACCTACTAAAATACTACATGTTTACCATACTAATACTTACAATCAGTATTGATGTATATAAAATGTTTCAGATGGTGCATCCCACCCCAGTGCACTAACTAGGTTATCAAAAGCCGGCCGTGTCTCTCACTGTCTATGGTGAGAGGTTCATGTAAAAGAACCATTGCTGACTTTCAACAATAGGAGCTGCACAGCCGTCAGCGTGTTTCCGCCCTGTGATTGCCTGGCGAGCTGTCCAGGGTGTACTTTGCCCTCGCCCGGAATCGGCTGGAATGGGCGGCAGCCTTCCTGCGACCCTAATTATGATTAAGCAGTTATAGAACATACAGACGCTCCCCGACTTACGTTCATTCGTTTTACATTTTTTCAATTTCACGTTTTCTTTTCCAAAACGAAAAAAATTGTCAAATTTTGACTTTAGAAGTACCTACGTAGTACGCTAACGTAATGACGCAATGACACTGCATCCATTGTTTACAAATGACAGACTGAACGGGCCCCTCCTTCTTCCCAGTATATGTATGTATATATATATATCTATATATATATATATATATATACATATATATATACATCAATTATATAGCGTGTTACCCTTGTGTTAAGAGGACGTCTCTGTGATCTTTGTGTTTACACTGTTTTGCGGACTTTTGTAACCCTCAGCAAATATGGTTGGTCAGAAGCGTAAGCCTACTAGCATGGGTTCAAGTCTCATACACAGAGATGAATTAACTATCTGCTCGGATCGGCACAATGTCCCGTGCATACTCAGAGAGTTGTAAAATGAATGAAAACCCAAATCCAGAAAAGACAGAGAACTCTCCGCTCTGCTGATGATTCATATCAGTGCAGGCTGAGTACTAAACCAGTCTTCAGCGGCGCCCTTGCTCACTTGAATGACCGGAAGTCCATATAACCCGCGCTTTGTCTCAAGCACAAGCAAGTAAACTACTTTCGGTGTTGAGCGCCTCATGTATTGTAAGCGTTGATTGGCTGTTTAAAGCTTCATGTAAAGTGACTCGGCACAGCTTCATGTAAAGTGACCATCCGTCGACCATCGGAACCATTTACAGGCAGAAAGATTGAGAATGTTAAAGGTTATATTTGATACTGTATTTGATATTTGATGAGTGAATTTGTTTAAAATTTATCTATTTGAAATTATTTTGCTTGAATTTAATTTATTTGAAATTAATTATTATTTTGATATACGGTATTTGATATTATTTTACAATGTTATGTTTATAATAATTGATTTAGTGGTGTTTTATGAGATACGGTAATGGTATTTATGAATGTATAGTACAGTATGAACGTCATACGTCACTGGAACATATAGTAACAACTTACGTTCATTTTCAACTTATGTTCAGCCGTCCGGAACCAAACAAAAACGTAAGTCGGGAAGCATCTGTAAATGAATAAATGATGTGTCCCCTTTCTTAATGACCCAATGGATAAAAGTGTTCTGTCAGATGTATTTTGCTTGCTTGGGTTGTTGAAAATAGTACTCGTTTAAATTTAATCAAGCTGACTTGAAGCAAAACCATCTTCCCTCATCAACAGTCACCACCTGCTCACAACGAGAAATTTGTAATTCAAATTTACTCTACGGGATGATATGTAATGCTAACATATATTCAGCCAGTCCTTACTCCAGAATTGGAAAATCCGGAGAAGTTTCATAATGTCATTCAGGTTTCACAAATATGAGAATAAACCCAGCTGTACATGTATGCTTTAATGAGTCTGAAAATTTAGGTGCATTTAACGGAGGAGTTAACCTCTCTTCAGTGTTCCTTAATAAGCTCCATCCCTCAAATTCATTAGCACTGATTGCCAGTGACACTGAAAACAATACCTCCATATTTTCCCTTGAGACAATCAGAAAAGGGGAGGATTTATACTTTTCACACGCCACTGATTCAGATATACATGATTCTTCTTTCCGTTTCCTTTTTGAATGTCACATTGCAAGATTACATTTGCTTCATGCTCTTCAGTGTTTTATTATTATTATTATTGTTATTATTATTTTATTGTTCTTCATTCATTTTCTGAACTGCTTCGTCTTAATTAGGGTCATGGGGAGGCTGGCGCCCATCTCAGCTGACTCGGGGGCGTGGGCAGAGTACACCCTGGACAGTTCGCTAGGCCATCGCAGGGCAGAAACACGCCGACGGCCGTGCAGCTACTATTGACAAAAGTCAGTAATGTGGTTCTTTTACACGAACCTCACACCATAGACAGTGAGAGACACGACCGGCCTTTGATAACCCAGTTAGTGCACTGGGAGTTTATTATTGTTGTTGTTGTTTTCGTTTTGTCATTACTGTTGACTTATTTTGTCTCTTTTTTTTTTACCCAGACTACAGTCGACCACAGTGTGTGTTTGTTTACAGCACAGCTTTACTCACTTGCATTCAGCGGTTTTTCTGCATATAATCTTACAAATGTTTATGGAAGGTTAAAAGCCTGAGTCAAAAAACAATACCTCCGCCCCTTGCACGAAATAATATAATAGCCAATGGGAGGGAGCTGCGTCATCCCTCCTAGCCAATGGGAGGCCAGCAGGGCAGGATGTTGGGAGATAGCCAATAAGAGGGAGCTACATCATCCCTCCTAACCAATGGGAGGGCCGACTGTATATATTTGTGTGTGTGTGTGTGTGTGTGTGTGTGTGTGTGTGTATGCTTGTATGTATGTAAGGGACAGAAACACACTGATGGCTTTGCAGCCTACACATATACAGTGAGTCGTTGACTTACGACCTATGCGAGTTACGTCTGATAAGACTTTACGACCGTAAAAGTCGTGAAGCATGATTCATGGCAGTGCATTGCGAGTGTTGCATACAACAGTTGTTTGCGCTGCCGGCAGCGTCAGCATCTTAAAAGGCCAAGCAGGAGATGATGCAGCTTCACTTTCTAACTGCTCAGAGTTTTGGCACATCCCAAGTTTTAGCAATCAGCTGCTCTGCGGATTGAGGTTGTTCCATGTCTGTCCATTTCTGTTTGCTTGCCAGCTGAGCTTGGCTTCGTGGAAATGAGCCAATCAAAACGAGGGAAATTTATATCTTTACTCAAAAACAACACGTGCAGTCTGTGGCTGTTGTTATAATCCAATAAAATTAGAGTTTGAAGGTATCGGACCCACCCACAACTGAAGTGCAGAAAGGATTGGCTCTCCGCTGCATGCCACAGTGACGTAGAATTGAAAATAGATGTATAGATTTAAATGCGCGAGATTTGTTCATCTGTTTTTGTTTGGCGTGAGTGTATTTGGATGGAAAGTCAACATACGACCAGATCGTATGGAACCAAAACCGGAACCAAAAGTGGTCGTAAGTCGACGACTCACTATATGTGTGTGTGTATATATATATATATATATATATATATATATATATATATATATATATATATATATGTCTGTCTGTCTGTCTTCCTTTCGGCTTTTTCCATTTTACTCGGGAGTCACCACAGCAAATCATCTGATTCGCAAGTTTGATTTGGCAGAGGTTTTTACGTCGGATGCCCTTCCTGTCACAACCCTTTTTAGCAAGGGACAGAAACACGCTGACGGCTTTGCAGCTACTCGTTACGAAAGTCAGCAATGGTTCTTTTACATGAACCTCTCACCATAGACAGCGAGAGACAGCCCGCCTTTGATAGCCCAGTTAGCTGCACTAGGGGGACAGTGACAACCCTGTGGGACTCGAACTCCCAACCTTGGGATCAGCGATCCAGCACCCTATACCACTAGACCACCACTGCCCCCTATATATATATATATATATATATATATATATATATATATATACACACATACACCCGACACAAAAAAGTTAAGGATATTTGTCAATAAAAAAAACTGAAATTAAGGCCAATTCACAAAACCGAAAAAATACCTAGAAAATTTCCAAATATCCTTAACTTTTTTTGTAGTGTGTGTGTGTATATATATATATATATATATATATATATATATATATATATATATATATATATATATATATTTTTTTTTTTTTTTTCCGAAATTTTTGTCTCTGAAGACGAAACAAGTTCTCCTTATGAAACGTGCCAAATGCACCATTTGAACATTAAGACGCGCCATTCAAACATTCAAATCCGAGAGTTGCTCTCCCATTGGCTGTCTCCCAACATACCGCCCCACTGGCCTCCCATTGGCTAGGAGTGATGACGCAGCTCCCTCCCATTGGTTATCTCCCAACATCTCGCCTTGCTGGCCTCCCATTGGCGAGGAGGGATGACGCAGTTCCCTTTGAGCAGCAGCTTGTTTCATGAGTTTTTCAAGTGTGCTCATTGCAACTTTATTTTTTGGCTCAGGCTTTTAACCTTGCATAAACATTTGTAAGATTATTACTCTGCTTAGAAGATATGGTCGACATAAGGTATGATTTTTAAAAGGTATGATTTTATCATTTTTAAAGGGTAGTATTGGGGGCTTTGGAAAGAATCACGCGTTTTACATGTAAAATGAGTTCTACTAATGAAAAATCCAGGTTACGAAAAAAGCTCTGTTCTTGCATAGTATGTCATTCCCAAAGTCAGATCCAATATCATATTTGACTGGATATAAGATTTTAAAACCTGATTAGGTAGTGAATTTTGCACTGAGCAGACCCTAGAAAATCTGATTTGTACTCTCATTGCTTGAGTACAGTCTCTTGCATCTTTTTTCCCAGTCAAAGTCATACTGACTTCTAACAAACAGGAGCCAAGCTGAGTTCATTTGCATGCGCTGACATGCAAACAACACAACATGGTGGAATCGTAATTAGGTATTTATCCATCGAGCGGCGCAGGATGGAAAAAGAAGTCTTTGAAAGCGAAAAAAGTCCTATGGGAGCGGGCGAGTTGGCGCCAGTATCGTATGCCAACAAGCTCTTCTGCAAGATGCCAGACAGACAGAATCTGTCTCATCCTGCCAGCTTGATGGAGCGTTTTGTTTTTATTTTTATTTTATTTTTACCTAAGCAGGGTTTATCATGTGCTGTTAATGATGGTCAAAGAGGAAGAATCTTGCTGTGGCCACATTTGATGTCTGGTTGATATTCAGTACCGCACACTAACAGAACAGTCATCTCATTTTGCAAAATTATCCAAAAACTGCTCCATTGAATTGTACAGGACAAACAAGCTTCCTCCTCTTCTTGGTCGCTTGCTCTTATACACACAATTGTTTTGTTAACCTTCTCAGACAGAAATGACCGGTATGTCTGGCCTTATTATCAGAGAGAGAGAAAGCACATGATAAAGGGCAAGAAACGGATAAAGGAACATAAGGCGTGTGTGTGAGGGTTGAGGAATGGGCTGAGGCTAAAGCAATGAGGCTATAAATCTAATGACTGTATCAAAGGGGACATTAAAAATGTCAATCCTGACCAGCACATCTCAAATCTCAGCAAGACATGAGCTTTTACATTTTCTTTTCCCTGCTGTATGTCAGTAATTACATGATGTTCAGTTTGTTTTTGTGGGTTTCTGTTGAAATCAAGACACAAGGCCATCTCACAAAATGCCGGATATGGCTCCTGGGGGATCTTCCTGTGGTGTTAAATAGTTTGACTGACAGCATTTTACCCCGCTTACATTCAACACCATGTCCATCAGGCTTTTTTATACAGTGTGTTTCATGCAGTGACCAGATCTGAATGTTAAATGTCCCTTTTTCTCCTTGAACTGAAAAGCATTAAGCTAGTGTGGTGGAGAAAAATATTTGGACGAAGCTTGAATTGAAAACTGATGCTGCTCTTGGTTGGCCAAGAAATGTCTTGAGATGATTCCACATACAGTGGTACGTCACCTTACGAAATTAATCCATTCCAGAGCCTTTTTCGTAACCTGGATTTTTCGTAAATTGAACCGCATTTTACATGTAAAACATGTGATTCGTTCCAAGGCCTCCAATACTACCCCCTAAACCCTTTAAAAATTATAAAAGTATACCTTTTAAGGCCTTCTTCTGCTTCAATATCGTACCGATGGTAGACGGTTTGGCCATATTCCTTTGCGATATCAATCAACCGCATGCCACGGGCCTGATTCTTCTTTTCACTCACACTGGGAATCACACACACGTGTTGTGTGTGTGTGTGTATGTGTGTGTGTGTGTGTGTGTGTGTGTGTGTGTGTGTGTGTGTGCACGCGTGTGTTGACCATGTCTTCTTAGCAGAGTTATAATCTTACAAATGTTTATGCAAGGTTAAAAGCCTGAGCCAAAAGATAAAGTTGCAATAGGCACACTCGAAAAACTCATGAAACAACAGTAACTGTCCCTTACACGAAAAGCATTATGGGTGCTCCATAATAGCTTAATGGGCGGCAGCTGCGTCATCCCTCCTCGCCAATGGGAGGCCAGCGGGGTGGGATGTTGGGAGACAGCCAATGGGAGAGCAACTTGCGCATTGTTTGAATGTTTGAATGGCTCGTTTGAAAGTTTGAATGCCGCGTTTGGCGCGTTTCGTAAGTAGAACTTTTTTTTGTATATAGAGACAAAAAATTTTGGAAAATGTTTTTTGTAACCTGGATTTTTCATTTGCTGGGACTATTGTAAGGTGAGGTACCTCTGTATTCAGGTTGTAAAGGTCATGGCTTAACCTTTTCTACAATCGTTTCCTGCACTGGTGTAGCAGGCGTCTGTAGATCCTGAGATCTTAGCAATGTTACTGAAATTTTTTGTGTCCATCTCAGATTCCTGAAGGTTCCCCTTGCTGAAACCTACCCCAGTAAGGGGAGTACACTGTCTTCTGTGTTTACTCTGCTCTAACACACCCATATCAAGCAATTTCTAATCAATAGCCCTTCTTGATTATGGAAAATAGTGTATATGCAGGTAACGGAGAACTATAGGGCTACGGTTGAGAACCTCTGGGCTACACTGAAACTTGAACTTAAAGGTCTACTAAGACTAGCATCACATCCAGGGCTATTTTTTCCCTTGGGCATAGTATTCCTAAGATGGGCTCCAGATCTGGGCAACATTGTGGTGTAGTGGTTAACATGTCCACCCTAAAGCAAAAAAGTCCCGGGTCTGATTCCATGGCGCTATCATTTCGATTTGGAATTTGCAGGTTCTTCCTGTGCTCATAGAGGTTTCATCTGTGTACTCTAGTTTTTTCCCCCACAGTCCAAAGACATGCACATTAGGCTAATCGGCTCTTCTGAATTGTCTCTAGGGGTAGGTGTGAATGATTGTTTGTGTGGCGGCAGTCCTCTCCCTCAGAGATAGGGTGAGAAGCCCAGCCATCAGGGAGCAGCTCGGAGTAGAACGGCTGCTCGTCCACGTTGAGAGGAGACAGTTTAGGTGGTTTGGGCACCTGGTTAGAATGCCTCCTAAACGCCTCCCTGCTGTGGTCTTCTGGGCATAATTCCTGACTGGGAAGAGACCTTTGGGTAAACTCAGAACACATTGGAAGGGACTATGTCTCTTGGCTGATCTAGGAATGCCTCAACGTCCCCATAAAAGAGCTGAAGGGAAGTGACTGGGGAGAGGAATGTCTGGACCACACTACTTAGTCTGCTGGCCCTGCAGCCCCACATTAGATGGAAGATGCTGCTGATGATTTTTTTTTATATTAGCACAGAGTTTTAATTTTACACACACACACACACACACACACACACACACACACACACACACACACACACACACACACACACACACCAGGTAAGTTGGTACACCCACTTCTGCTTTATTTTGAATTAAAACGTATTTTAAGACAATGTGTTACTGGTGTTTCTAAATCTTATTATCTGCTGTGATCTAAATTGAGTCTTCGGGATTCCGTTGCATATTACAGAAGATTCTTATTTGTTGTTGTTTTTTTTGTTTGTTTGTTTGTTCAAGAGATGAAAATTTATCAGAAAAACCAAAGGCTTAAAGTCATCTGTTTGTGATCAGCTTGTCTGAGCTGTGGGATTTGTTTGGGTTAACAATCCAGCGATCATAGTCGACGTCAAAAGTCAAACAAAAGCATCAACCTGGGATAAATCGTTGCGGTTTAGAAGAAGACAGACACGGAAACAGGGAACATGGGAATTCCAGGCTCGGAAATGCGTGTTAACCAATGAATGACACTTTACAATAAGAGTTTATAAGTTAAAGTAATGAAATAAGTGCAGATCTACAGTACAGATGGAAGTCAAAAGAAAACCATGCATTGCGTCGTTCTAAAACTTCGGCAAAAGTGAAACACGCCATTTGTGTGTGTTGCTAATGATAGATCTTCTCACTTTAGATGCTCCAGCGGCTTTGACCGCCACAGGCAGGACTGGATAGACAACAGCTGTCCAGATGAGGTTTGTGTGTGTGTGTGTGTGTGTGTGTGTGTGTGTGTGTGTGTGTGTGTGTGTGTGTGTGTGTGTATGCGTGCACCTGTGCTCATAAAGGATGCCATCATTTTCAGTTTGATAGGAGAAAAAGGAGCCCCACCTCAATACTCTCTCTCTCTCTCTCGCTCTCTCTCTCTCTCTCTCTCTCTCACGCTCTCTCTCTCTCTCTCACACACACACTCTGACTCTTCCTCTCTCCTTCTCTCTCCCCCTTCTCTCCTTCTCTCTCTCTCCCTCTCACTCTCCCTATCTCTCTCTCTCTCTCTCTCTCTCTCTCTCTCTCTCTCGCTCTGCTTCTTCCTCCCCCTCTCTCTCCATCTCTCTCTACCTCTCTGCTTCTCACTCCCTCTCTCTTTTGTCTCTCCCTCTCTCTCTGTCTCTTTCTCTCTCTCTCTCTCTCTCTCTCTCTCGCTCTCTCTCTCTCTCTCTCTCTCTCTCTCTCTCTCTCTCTCTCTCTCTCTCTCTCTCTCTCTCTCTCTCACACTCTGCTTCTTCCTTCCCCTCTCTCTCCATCTCTCTCTACCTCTCTCCTTCCCCCTCTCCTTCTCTCTCTCTCTCTCTCTCTCTCTCTCTCTCTCTCTCTCTCTCTCTCTCACTCTCTCTCCCTCTCCCTATCTCTCTCTCTCTCTCTCTCTCTCTCTCTCACACTCTGCTTCTTCCTTCCCCTCTCTCTCCATCTCTCTCTACCTCTCTCCTTCCCCCTCTCTCTCTCTCTCTCTCTCTCTCTCTCTCTCTCTCTCTCTCTCTCTCTCTCCCCCCACATTACCTCATTATCATGCCAGTATGAGTTGCTTTAATTATCCTTTATTGTTGATGTGTTACTGTGTGTATTTCCGGACTGAGTTCATCTCTTCTAATATTCTTGTTTAATATTCACACTTTCAGACGAAGGACAACACATGCGACATCATCAACACCACTCCGTTTGAATCGTCTCCTGTTACATCGGCAACAAAGACACAGACGAAGAACAGAGTCGTTACAGAGGCTGACTCCACCCAGTCAACATCACATCCACCTACCAGTTCGCCTACAGAAGGTAGGAACTGAACTCAAGAGGAAAAATTCATCTCACCTCAAATACCAATCCGAGCAAAACACCAACAGCAGCCCTGAGGCAACCTTTCAATTTGCAGTTTTTACATCACTGGGATCTGGGGCCAAACCCTTCGTCACCTTGGTGCTGGTGCTGGGGCTGCTGTGGGTGCTGGGGGTGCTGGTGCTGGGGGTGCTGCTCGTGGTAGTGGTGTGGACACTTTGCTCTAGAAACCAAATCCATCTGTTATTATGGACCAGAATTGTAGGAAACTTTGCAGGTCCAGGAGTCTCGATGAACAATTTTATGAAGGCACATTTTATATTTTTAAAACAGAAACAGAATCATTGGCATCAGCAGCTTCCCACTGGATCGGAACTCTTCTCACTGGTATCTCCGGAGTGTCAGCAGGCTCGGCTGGAATGGCTGGAATGAATGCATGTTCGAACAAATTTCCAAATGTCTGGTTCTCTTGTTCATTCTCACCTCTTTCTCTCTCTCTCTCTCTCTCTCTCTCTCTCTCTCTCTCTCTCTCTCTCTCTCTCTCTGTCTCACTTTCTGTCTCACTCTCTCTTCCTCTCTCTCTCTCTCTCTCTCTCTTCCTCTCTCTCTTTCTCTCTCTCTCTCTCTCTCTCTCTCTCTCTCTCTCTCTCTCTGTCTCACTTTCTGTCTCACTCTCTCTTCTCTCTCTCTCTCTCTCTCTCTCTCTCTCTCTCTCTCTCTCTCTCTCTCTCTCTGTCCTTCTCTCTCTTTCTCACTCTCTGTGATGCATGAGTCTCCCAGAAACACTAAAGCAATTATAGCTTCCTCCTGGATGTTGTAATTTCCCCTTCGATGGGGTGAGAGACTTGTTTGTGATTTAAAAAATCATGGTGCCAAACTGTACTGAGTTAAAATGTTTGAAATCCTGACACACAGCACAGGCCTGGCAAGGCCAAAGCCAGAACAGGGGTGTTTCAGGGTCCGTTCTCAGGTAACATACAGCACATAGGGAGCGGTTCAGGCTGAAGGCCTTGTTCGTTGACCTCACTCGAACACATCGCTTAGATTTGAACAGACGTGACAGCTTTGAGTTGAAAAGTTTGGACCGGCGCTCAGAAGGTCACAGCTTTGAAATTTCAATATAATAGTGCTGCCACCTGACTTTTAACCCTCAGCTGCTCATTTGTATCTTGACTCAAGTCACTCAAACAAAAGGGGCTGATTAGTAGTAATCCAACACCGCCCATTAACCACTTCTGTGATTGACAGAGACTGATCTCATGCTCAGGTGAGTCCTTAGTAATCCGAAAGTAAGAAGTCGGTACACGATGACTCGGAGCTTTTTGGATGCGATGCAGTGCAACATGAGGGTTTCACGCTCTTCCTATGCTGACGTAGGCTTCCTCTGGGTACTCTGGTCCTTCTACAGTCCAAAAACATGCACAGTAGGCTTGATTGGCAGTTCCAAATGGCTCGTAGTTGTGAATGGTTGTATGTGTGTTGACCCTACGATGGCTTGGATAGTCAGTCCAGGATCTACCCCGCCTTCACCCGGAGTCAGCTGAGATGGGCGCCGGTCTCCCCGCAACCCTAGTTAGGATTAAGCAGTTCAGAAAATGAAACGAGGAAAATTTACTTACATAGAACTAGAAAAAAAAACACTAATTAAAAATACAATTTATTCCCAATTCCCTACCACTAATCCCATTACAGCCACCTGGAAACTGGATCTAATCCTATTTTACTTTGAGTGAGGGACAGGAACACCCTGAATCATTTTCCAGATCATTATCAGATCATTTTTCATTCATAATAACCTGATTGTAATGTACGTATGGGCCCTGCGATGATCTGGCGAGCTGTCCAGGGATGGGCGCCAGCCTGACGAGCTGTCCGGGGATGGGCACCAGCTGAGATGGGCGCCAGCCTCCCCGCGACCCTAATTTGGATTAAGCGGTTCAGAAAATGAATGAAGGATGACCTGCAGGCACCTGATGTAAAATAATCTTCACAGTGGATGAACCAGAGGCAAAAAAAAAAAATGAGGAAATCAGAGGCCACACCTACTTTAGTACAGTGGTACCTCACCTTACCATGGTCCCAGAAAACGAAAAATCCAGGTTACGAAAAACATTTTCCAAAATGTTTTGTCTCTGTATACGAAACAAGTTCTCCTTACGAAACGCGTCAAACGCACCATTCAAACATTCAAACAATGCATGAGCTGCTCTCCGCTTGACTATCTTCCAACATCCCGCCCCACTGGCCTCACATTGGCTCGGAGGGATGATGCAGCTCCCTTGAGCAGCAGCTGGTTTCATGAGATTTTTGAGTGTGCTCATTGCAACTTTATTTTTTGGATCAGGCTTTTAACCTCGCATAAACATTTGTAAGATTATAACTCTGCTAAGAAGACATGGTCAACACACACACACACACACACACACACACACACACACACACACACACACACACACACGTGCGAGTGAAAAGAAGAAGTGGGCTCATGGCATGTGGTTGAGTGATAACGCAAAGGACTATGGCCAAACCCGTCTACTATCGGTACGATATTGAAGCGGAAGGAGGCCTTAAAAGGTATACCTTTATCATTTTTAAAGGGTTTAGGGGGTTGTATTGGGGGCCTTGGAATGAATCCCATGTTTTACATGTAATTAATTTTGTAAGGTGAGGTACCACTGGAAGTAAAAGGGAGGGAAGCTACCCCTCTTTCAGTGGTGCAATAGGAGCAAAGATCAATTCATCAGGACAAAGTACCATCATAAGTAAATAGTAAACGTGCGGACGACGTCAG
>CM045745.1:5247781-5265281 GCA_024760905.1 Plotosus lineatus | reverse complement strand
ATCCAGCGCCCTATACCACTAGACCACCACTGCCCCTCATTTTTGACAGAACTAAAAGGCAGTAAATTAATGCTCTCTCTCTCTCTCTCTCTCTCTCTCTCTCTCTCTCTCTCGCTCTCTCCTCCTTTTGTTATGCACAGATGACACCAAGGTTGCTCTTCATCTCAAAGACAATAGAGGTAGGATATTACATTGTAAGATATAATGTACACAGTCCACCCCAAAACAAAACCCAGAAACAGAAACTGTGTGTGTGTGTGTGTGTGTGTGTGTGTGTGTGTGTGTGTGTGTGTGTGTGTGTGTGTGTGTGTGTGTGTGTGTGTGTGTGTGAAAGGTAGAGAGTATCCTGAATTTCAATCTCTTCTCTATATCTTGCTGAAACATAGATCTGAGCTCATTTCCTGAAACTGGAATTCAGCATTTTTTCCCTTTAAATTTTCACTTGCTCACAGTTTCTCTCTCTCTCTCTCTCTCTCTCTCTCTCTCTCATTATTTTATATTTCTCTTTTTTCCTTCCCTTCATTTCTGCCTCTTTTCCCCCACTATCTCTGGTGTCCTCCTTTCACGTTATCTCGTTCTATATCTTGTTTTTTTTTTTCTCTCCGGAATTAAACAGGTTGCTCGTGTGGTTTTAACTTGGCTTGTATTCAGTGTTTTTTCTAACTCAGAAATATCAGACTGGAAGTCAAAAGATTTTATCGCCAAAGGTAAAAACTGAGCAGTGCTGCCAGTGTACTCATCCTGCATGTTTTATTCCCCACTAAGATAATGAGCAGGTATTGTTGGTATTCTTGTCACACGGGTGCTGTTGGAGTCAGACTTGATTGTAAAAGCCTCCAATAAAATTAAATAAAGTTTTGTAGTGGACTCTGTCAAATAATTTTGTAGTATAGAAAGATTTTATTACCTCCACCAATTAGATGATATTTTCAGCGTGGGTAGTTGACCTGTGAACAGGATTTTTCAAAACCTATCAACCCAATCGCTGTGAAATTTGTGGAATGGAGAATCATGGGCCAGGGAGAAAGCCACTTGATTCTGAGAGTCAGCGGGTTGATCCAAGAGTTCGTTTCTCTTTTAATATCATTGAGAGACGTGGTGTGTGGCCTTGCTGGAAGTCTGCATTTATCAGTACATCTTGTAATCTGGTGGATTTCAGTTCAGTTCAGTCGTGAAAAAAAACATAGCGTGAATCCCAGAGACTTACTTCTGTCTACGGTTTACTTTTGACAGTAGCAAGCTGCGGAAGAAACTGCTATAGCTAACGACACCAGTGTGTTCCATGTAGCAGTTTTTTTGTTAAGATTTGATGCTGAGATTTTGTTGAAGCCAAAATACTTAGTTTTTTTGTAAGAATTACCACTTACTTCCAGAATGCATAATTCAATCATTTATTATACAATACGATACATAAGCATAAGTGCTTTGTTGTATATTTTCAACTCATTCATTCATTTTCTGTAACTACAAACACTCCCCAACTTATGTTTTTAATTGGTTCCGGACGGTTGAACGTAAGTTGAAAGTGAACGTAAATTGTTACAGTGACGTATGACGTGTGACGTATGACGCTCATTCTGTACTATACATCCATAAATACCATTACCGTATCTCATAAAACACCCCTAAATCAATTATTATAAACATAACATTGTAAAATAATATCAAATAATATCAACATTAAGTTCAAATAAGTCACTTATTTATACCGAGTCACTTTACATAAAGCTTAAAACAGCCAATCAACGCTTACAATATGTGAGGCGCTCAAAACCGAAAGTAGTGTACTTGCGAAAGTAGTGTACTTGTTGTGGGTTATATGGACTTCCAGTCTTTCAAGTGTTACAGTATATAGTATACATATATGCACTGTAACTGAGCTGGGAAGGAGGGGCACTCAGTCTGTTTTTGTAAACAATGGACACAGCGTCATTGCGTCATTACCATTACGTCAGCGTAGTACGTACTCGTAGGTACGTCTAAACTCAAAATTTGACTTTTTGGGTTTTTTTTTTAAATCGAAAAAAACCGTAAAACGGATGAACATAAGTTCAAGCGTCTGTACGTAATCCTAATTAGGGTCGCGTTGAGGCTGGCGCCCATCCCAGCCGACTCCGGACAAGGGCAGAGTACACTCTGGACAGCTCGCCAGGCCATCGCAGGGCAGAAACACGCTGCCGGCTTTGCAGCTCCTCTTGTTGAAAGTCAGCAATGGTTCTTTTACATGAACCTCACACCATAGACAGTGAGAAACATGGCCCGTCTTTGATAACCCAGTTAGAGCACTGGGGGCAGTGACAACCCGTTGAGAGTGGGGCTTGAACCCCCAACATTAGCATCCATGATCCAGGATTTTTTACCATCAGGCCACCACTGCCTGAACTCATTCACTCATTTGCCAATCCACTTCATTATATATTAGAATCTGAAGAGTATCTTAGCTGACACTCTGCGAAAAGTTCAGGAGACCATTGCAGGGCTAATGCACACACATCTATTCATACTCACACTCACACCTAGGGGTAATTTGTAACAGCCAATTAACCTGCTGTGTATGCTTTTGGACTGTGGGAGGAAACCAGAGTACCCAGGGGAAATCCACGCAAGCACAGGGAGAGCATGCAAACTTATTGGCGCGGTTTTAAACCCTATGTATGATATTACATGTGCTAAAATATGCTTGTTAAACACATTCTACAGACAATCTTCCTCACTGATAAGTTCATATCAGGGCCTGTGTACATGAAATAAAGTAATTGTAAAGCCTTACAACTAGTCCTGTAAATACTGTATTCGACGTGGTAAGCGCCCAGGGTGCTTTAAAAATTGGGGTGGGTGGGCGCTTATTAAAATGTTACCAGTGGAGTGGAACAGTAACATGAATAATAACAGAAAAATAAAAGAGTTTTACTGGTATTTCTCCGAAAGGAGAAGAAGAAGAAGAAGAAGATCAAAAATATTGGAGGGGGCACTTATTGGAGCAGGGCACTTATTACGTCAAATATAGTACGTATATTTTTATCATCAAAGGTTAATCTTACATTTTCGGGGTTGCAATCTGCTAAAATCCATCATTTGCATTAGCCTGTTTGAAAAAGCTGCCATTTGGAATCCATTTAATTCTTGTGAATTAATGAAATCACAAGAATAAAGGTGTGGGTTCATGTATGGCATGATAATGGCAAAAATAATAGTACACAGATATTAAATTAACAAGTCAGATATAAAAGCATGAGCCTGTGAATAATATAAAACCAGGCACACCTGCAGTTTACTATATTACATTTACCCAAACCAGATATGGGTCTGCTCGTGCACCTGCACCTGCACCTGCACCTATCCCTTGACCTCTACTGAGGTCATTGGGGCATCTGTGAAGACTTGGCCAGCACTCTCCTCCACCTGTCTCTGTCCTCCACTGCTCTCTGGGATGTTGCCAGGTTCAGGCCTGTCCATTCATGAATGTTGTCCTCCCATCTTTTTTGTTGTGTTCCCCGCCTGCGGCTTCCTCTGACCGTTCCTTGCGAGATGGTCTTAGCAAGGCCAGTTGAACGAGACACGTGTTTGTACCAGCTCATATTTTTTGTTTTTTGACGACAGTGAGGAGGTCGTCATGGGGTTCGATTGCCTGGTGTACTTTATTTCGGACCCCTTCATTTGTCTGTGCAGTGGATGTCAAGCATCTCATTTCTGTTGCAAGGATTTTTCTTTGTAGATCTGCATTAAGTGTCCAGGTTTCGCAGACATATAGAAAGACTGATAGTACGAGGGAGCACATCAGGTGGATCTTTGATCGCAGACTGATGTTCTTGTTTCTCCAAATGGTCTGGAGCTTTGAAAGTACAGCTGTTATTTGTGCAATCCTTGCCACCACTTCTGGTTTTGAACCTTCGTCAGAAATGATGGACCCAAGGTATTTAAAACTTTTTACTATCTGTAAGACTCGTGTACACGTGCAAACAGAAAATATGCAGTTCATTTCTGTGCAAAGTTATTTTCATGTGGATTTTCACTGTACAATGGCACCCTCTGTATGAGGATTTTTTTTTATTATTATTATTATTATTTTCACAAAGAAGATTTCAATAAGACTAGCATTTTTGATGTTCAAAGACATGTGTGATGTTTGCAGCCTTTTACTAAGTTTGAGTTTGATTTACATTTAATGCTTAAAATGTCACAATTCCCATTTACTTCTTAATAGGTGTCTGTAGTCATTGCTTTTATTCCTTTTGGACAATTAAATCATTAATTTCCATCACTTATTCACCTCTAGTTTTTAGAGAGTTGCACTAAGCACACTGCACTATTGTGGAAATGACTCTTAGAGAAGATTAGTGTATGGGACCGGCATTAGCAGGAATTTGGTGCCAACACCAAGCCAGTACTACATTACTATGTTGACAGACAAAAATTTCAGAAACAAAAAAGTCAAATTACTGTTTTCCAAGTAGCCAAGTAACATATTAGTGCTGAGAATGTTATACCCCAGAAAATGCAAGATATGGGTTTGTATAGAAGCGTACAGAAGGACAAAGGCACCGCCCTTCATAATTATTGGCACCCCTGGTTAAGATGTGTGTAAAGACATAAAATAAAGAAAATTTTTATTTCACAAGTTACTCTCATACTAAAATTTGTACAAAAATGTAACCTTCAACCCAATGAATTTTATGGTGAAAAATATCTCTGACTAAGAAATAATTATTTTTCATAAAATCATTTGTTCCACAATTATTGGCACCCCTAACAATTCCAAAAAAAACTCTAACTGAAGTATTTCTGTCATTAATACAGTTGTTTACAAAGTTGATCAGAGTATCTATGAACATTTAATTAGTAATTCATCACTTCCTGTTTCCCTGGGGTATAAATATGACATGACACAGAGGCCATTTCTCTTATCCACTGTTCAACATGGGAAAGATAAAGGAAAACACCGTTCAAGTAAGGCAGATGCATGTCAACCTTCACAAGTCAGGCAGCGGGTACAAGAAAATCACCTCTCGCCTGCACCTGCACATATCTACCGTCAGGGGACTCGTTAAGAAGTTTAAAACAACCAGAACAGTGGTGAACAAGCCTGGATGAGGATGTGAGGTTATTTCACCATCATGCATGGTGAGGAGGATGATAAGGGTCACAAAGTCTCCGAAACAACCATCAGGCGGCATCTATGTACCAACAAGCTGTTTAGGAGGCATGCTTTTCCCTTCAGGGGTCGCCACAGCAAACCATCCGCCTCCATCTCACCCTATCCCCTGTATATTCTACTCTTACTCCAACTGCCTTCATGTCCTCCTTCACCACATCCATAAATCTTCTCTTTGGTCTTCCTCGAGGCCTTCTGCCTGGCAGTTCCAACCTCAGCATCCTACTACAAATATCCTCACTGTCCCTCCTCTGTACATGTCCAAACCATCTCAATCTAGCCTCTCTGACTTTGTCTCCAAAACATCTAACATGTGCTGTCCCTCTGATGTGCTCATTCCTGATCCTATCCATCCTCGTTACTCCCAAAGAGAACCTCAACATTTTCATCTCTGCTACCTCCAGCTCTGACTCCTGTCTTTTCCCCAGGGACACTGTTTCTAAACCATACAACATCGCTGGCCTCATCACCGTCTTGTACACTTTTCCCTTCATTCTTGCCGATACCCTCCTATCAGACTTTTCTCCAACCATTCCAACCTGCCTGCACACGCTTCTTCACTTCTTTTCCACACTCCCCATTGCTCTGGATTGTTGAGCCTAAGTACTTAATATCCTCCACCTTCTTTATCTCTGTTCCCTGTAACCTCACCGTTCCTCTTAGGTCCTTGTTGTTCACAAACATGTATTCTGTTTTGCTGAGGTTAACCTTCATTCCCCTCCTTTCCAGGGCATACCTCCACCTCTCTAGATTTTCCTGCACTTGCTCTCACTATAGATCATAATGTCATCTGCAAACATCATAGTCCACAGAGATTCTTGTCCAACCTTGTCCGTCAGTCTGTCCATCACCATAGCAAACAAGAAGGGGCTCAGAGCTGACCTTTGATGCAGTCCTACCTCCACCTTGAACTCGCACTGGCAGCACACCTCACCACTGTCTTACATCTCTCATACATGTATTGTCCCACTCGAACATACTTCTCTGCCACTACAGACTTCCTCATGCAATACCAGTTCTTCTCTTGGCACCCTGTCATATGCTTTCTCCAGATCCACAAAGGCACAATGCAGCTCCTTCTCACCTTCTCTGTATGCAATATAAGTGGATTATCAAAGGCCAGCCATGTATCTCACTGTTTGTGGTGTATGTAAAAGAACCATTGCTGTCATTCAAAAAGAGGAGGCCACTGGATTTCCATCAGTGTGTTTGAGACCTGCTATGGCCTGGCAATCTCTCCAGGGCAGTGGTGCCTGGCTCGCCACTGTATTTTATGTGGCCCACAAGAGCTTTCAAAGAATATGATTTTTGTACATTATTTGCATTGACCATTATCATGAAACTTAATTCATCATCCTTCCACCAAGTGACAGCAGCCTATTTCAAGTAAACAGCCAGTCATTCATGACTCAAAGACTGCATGCTCGCTTGTCACGATTCAGCCTTTTTAGAATAGATGTTTAGTGATTATTTGGCTCTTGATCATCGTTAAATTTAGTCATGTGGCCCCTGGTGAAAATGAGTTTGATACACCTGCCTTTACCCAGGATCAGCTGAGATGGGTATCAGCCTCTCTGTGACCTTGATAACAAGGGATACAAAACAGATATTCAATGGTTTTTTCATATAAACGTATTCGAGTGTAATCTGTAATACCTTCATGGAATCAATCATTTTAATCAGAAAGATGGCAGTAAGCCAGTATTGTATTAAAATACAATCTGGAATATTTATTTCAAAATTTAACTAAAAAACTTCAGACACGTAAGATTAGTATACACTATATGGGATTGGTTCACTTTCAGGATATTAAAAACATTATCCAGAGTGAACAATACTTTCACCAAAAATGAGGCCCAGTCACAGTATATCAAGATCACCAAACTTTTAAAATAAAAAAGCCATAAAAATCCGTTGTGGTTATAATGTAAAATCCTTAATCAGTCTAAAAATTGCCCATTATGTCGTGTGAGTGGCAGTTGGATTATGGACCCTTGTTTAAAATGTGTTCTTTATTTTCTAATAAATTGGGGGGAGGGTTAATAATATTAGACCACAATGAACTAAAGAGGAAAATCCAACCTTCAATTCAAGTGCATTTATTCAGTGGGGGAAATCCCACATTCAGAAATAATTATTTTACATCGAATCATGTGTGCCACAATTATAACCCCTGATGTACTTAGTACAAACCCTTTTTTCCAACAAAACAGAACCTATAATAAATATTTCACAAGACAGAAGAATACAGAAAGAGGGATCTTGCACTGTTCTTCATTGCATAATCTCTCGAGATCATCCAGCGACTTGGTCCTCTCCTCTGCACTCTCCTCTTCAACTCCACTCCACAGATTTTCAATGGGGTCGAGGTCTGGGGACTGAGATGGCTGTGGGAGGACTTGATTCTGTGTCTTTCCCATGTTGAAGAGTAGATAAGAGAAATGGCCTCTGTGTCACGTCATATCTATACCGCAGGGAAACAGGAAGTGATAAATTACTAATGAAATGTTTCTTTATACTCTGATCAACTTTGTAAACTACTGTAGAAATGACAGAATTACTTCAATTACATTTATTTCTGAGGAATTGCCATGGGTACCAATCATTGTGGAACAGGTGATTTTATGAAAAAATAATTATTTCTTAGAGATAGAGATATTTTTCCCCTTAAAATTCACTTGCATTGAAGGTTAAATTTTCAGTATGAGGGAAACTCCTGCAATAAAAATGTAATTAATTTTAAGGCTTTAGGGGTGAAAATAATGATGGACGCTAGTGTATATTAAAACTCTGAATGAATCTAGGAACAGTGGCATAGTGGTTAGCACATCTGTCTCACAGCAAAATAGTCCTGGGTTCGAGTCAGGCTTTTCTGTGTGGGGTTTGCATGTTCTCCTTGACGTTTCCTCCAAGTACCATGGTTTCCTCCCACAGCAAGAAAACATGCATTTTTGGCAACATAATGGTTTGAAATGACCCTTCGTGTGGATGTGATTATGAATGATTGGGAGTGTGTTGAGTGTGTGTCGAGTGTGAGTGGGTCGGATGGTCTTGCATGCTGCTCAGAGTGTACCCCGCCTTCGCCGGTTACTTTGACTTATCCATTGCTTGGAGTTACTTATGGTTAAGCAACGAGCGTGATTTATATGTGCCAATCTGTTCGTGCATTCATTTTCTGAACTATCTCAACTTACTTTAAACAAAGGCAAGTACACCCAGAACGACATGCCGGTCCATCACAGGATCAACCCACTCACAACCATTCATATCATTCCTAAGGGAAAATTGAAACGCCCACTTATCCTCATGTGCATGTGTTTGGAGTGTAGGATGAAACCAGAGTGAGATTTCCTTTCCTTTTTTTTTCCCTTCATCAGGGGTCGCCACAGTGAATGATTCGCACGTTTCATTTGGCATAGGTTTTTACGCCGGATGCCCTTCCTGACACCAGAGTGTCTGGAGAAAATGCCCTCACAAAGCCCGGAACTCAAACTCAGTCACGTTCTAGCACACTACCGTGCCGCCCACAATAATATACGGCTTCTTAAAACATGTTCGTTCAGACACAGCCAGGCTTCTGAGATATTGCTTTGTAATCCATCATGCTGTAATAAAACAGACACGCACACTGGCAGCTGTGCATCTTAATCAGCGTGTGAAATCCAGCATATGAATTGCCTGCCGTGAGCTAATGGGCGATATCCCACTGGAGAGATTATACCTTGTTTATAACACCGTAAGGGTACTTCAACCTATCCTGATATTTCATTTCACTCTCAACATTAAAATGTGTTCAATTACATACACATTCTGTCCTCACACATTTATGCAGATATCCAATCAACCAGTCATGTGGCAGCACTGTCATGCATAAAATCATGTAGATACAAGTCAACTGTGAAGTTTTTCCATGAGGGGAAATATAGGGAAAGGGGTGCCTATGAAAAGTAGCAGTATGTTCTCATTTTCACCGTGGCAGACGTATTTATCTTGATACAGTTGATACATAGCCCTGTCCTGGCCCAAGAACCAGGGTTCCCCTCCCGTGCTTTCTTACTGTGGATTTCTTATTATGATTGTTTTTAAAGGATGGTGCATGGTGTCATATTCTAACAGACATACAATAGTGTTGTATGTGGTGTGTGTGTGTGTGTGTGTGTGTGTGTGTGTGTGTGTGTGTGTGTGTGTGTGTGTGTGTTTGGTTAGTACAGTCAGACTGACGGAGGCTCTTAACGAAGCTTGCTCGTGATAGATGAATCTATCCAGTAACATTCTTCTCACATTCCACATAGATACCAATCAGATGGACAGTATACATTTTTAGGAAGGATTTCAGAATGGATATAGGTGTGTACTGGGATGGAATTCTGTTGGAACACAGTAAATATTTCCAAGCGCGCATGAGTGAGTTCTCACAAAGCTTTTGGAACAATTCAAGACAATGCATCTGTTATCCTGTTGGATATAGTTATATCATCATCACTCATGATCATGCTTGCAATGACACACACACACACACACACACACACACACACACACACACACACACACACACACACACACACACACACACACTCGCGCGCACACACACATTTCTATTTCATAGACCAGTTGCAGGATTTATACATAATGTAATACAGGTCCTTCTCAAAAAATTAGCATATTGTAATAAAGTTCATTATTTTCTGTAATGTACTGATAAAAATTAAACTTTCATATATTTTAGATTCATTGCACACCAACTGAAATATTTCAGGTCTTTTATTGTTTTAATTCTGATGATATTGGCATACAGCTCATGAAAACCAAAACTCCCTATCTCAAAAAATGAGCATATCATGTTCAGGTAGTGTAAACGAGCTATTAACCTAATCATCTGAATCAACCAATTAACTCTAAACACCTGCAAAAGATTCCTGAGGCTTTTAAAAACTCCCAGCCTGGTTCATTACTCAAAACCGCAATCATGGGTAAGACTGCCGACCTGACTGCTGTCCAGAAGGACATCATTGACGCCCTCAAGCAAGAGGGTAAGACACAGAAAGAAATCTCTGAGCGAATAGGCTGTTCCCAGAGTGCTCTATCAAGGAACCTCAGTGGGACGTCTGTGGGAAGGAAAAAGTGTGGCAGGAAACGCTGCACAACCAGAAGAGGTGACCGGACCCTGAGGAAGATTGTGGAGAAGGGCCGATTCCAGACCTTGGGGGACCTGTGGAAGCAGTGGACTGGGCTACAGGTGCCGCATTCCCCAGGTCAAACCACTTTTGAACCAGAAACAGCGGCAGAAGCGGCTGACCTGGGCTACAGAGAAGCAGCACTGGACTGTTGCTCAGTGGTCCAAAGTACTTTTTTCGGATGAAAGCAAATTTTGCATGTCATTCGGAAATCAAGGTGCCAGAGTCTGGAGGAAGACTGGGGACAAGGAAATGCCAAAATGCCTGAAGTCCAGTGTCAAGTAGCCACAGTCAGTGATGGTCTGGGGTGCCATGTCAGCTGCTGGTGTTGGTCCACTGTGTTTTATCAAGGGCAGGGTCAATGCAGCTCGCTATCAGGAGATTTTGGAGCACTTCATGCTTCCATCTGCTGAAAACCTTTATGGAGATGAAGATTTCATTTTTCAGCACGCCCTGGCACCTGCTCACAGTGCCAAAACCACTGCTAAATGGTTTACTGACCATGGTATTACTGTGCTCAATTGGCCTGCCAACTCTCCTGACTTGAAGCCCATAGAGAATCTGTGGGATATTGTGAAGAGAAAGTTGAGAGACCCCAGACCCAACACTGTGGATGAGCTTAAGGCCGCTATCGAGGCATCCTGGGCCTCAGTAACACCTCAGCAGTGCCACAGGCTGATTGCCTCCATGCCACGCCCGCATTGAAGCAGTCATTTCTGCAAAAGGATTCTCGAACAAGTATTGAGTGCATAACTGAACATAATTATTTGAAGGTTGACTTTTTTTTTGTATTAAAAACACTTTTTTTACTGGTCGGGTGAAATATGCTAATTTTTTGAGATAGGAATTTTGGGTTTTCATGAGCTGTATGCCAAAATCATCAGTATTAAAACAATAAAAGACCTGAAATATTTCAATTGGTGTGCGATGAATCTTAAATATATGAAAGTTTAATTTTTATCAGTACATTACAGAAAATAATGAACTTTATCACAATATGCAAATTTTTTGAGAAGGACTAGTATGTATAACACCCACTTTAGGTGGGCAGTGGTGGCCTGGATGACTGATCCTAAGGTTGGGGCTCCAGCCCCACTCTCCACAAAGTTGTCACTGTCGTCCCCCCCCCCCCCCCCCCGTCCCCCCGTCCCCCCCCAGTGCACTAACTGGGTTATCATTGGCTGGCCATGTTTCTCACTGTCTCTGGTGTGAGGTTCATGTAAAAGAACCATTGCTGACTTTCATCAAGAGTAGCTGCATAGCCGTCAGCGTGTTTCCGCCTGCGATGGCCTGGCGAGCTGTCCAGGGTGTACTTGCATGTACCTAAGCACATTGTTAACCAGAGCTTGGAAAACTGCCGGGGCATTGGTTAGTCCAAATGGCATGACCAAATATTCGAAGAGCTCCAGTGGCGTGCTGAAAGCCGTCTTCCACTCGTCCCCCTCCCAAATTCGGAATAAATGGTCGGCGTTTCTCAGGTCCAGCTTGTAAAAGATGGTTGCATCGTGGAGAGGGGTGAAGGCTGAATCTATTAGAGGGAGAGGGTACTTGTTTTTTTATGGTGATATGGTTCAGGCCCGTGTAATCGATGCAAGTCTCAGGGGCTTGTCTTTCTTTTCGACAAAGAAGAACCCAGCGCCTACCAGGGAAGATGAGGGCCGAATGAGACCTGCAGTAAGCGACTTGTTAATATATACCTCCATGGCGTCTTTCTCCGGCTTCGAGAGGTTGTATCGTCACTGGGAAGGGAGCGTGGAACCTGGGAGTAGGTCAATGGCGCAGTCGTACAGTCGACGAGGCGATAATGAGCGAGCCCGGTCCTTGCTGAAGACCTCTTGCAGGTCGTGGTATTCTTATGGCACCCCAGCCTTGTCCAGATCCTCCAGGTTGACTGGGGTTTGTGAAGCTTGGGAGGGTACAGTCGCCATTAAGCAGTGTTGCAGACAGTAGTCACTCCAGCCTCGTATGGTGAGGGTGCGCCAGTCGATGTGGGGATTGTGGGTCTGCAACTGCGGCCACCCAGCACCAGGGGAGAGAGAGGGGGAGAGAGAGAACAAACAGCTCCAAATATTCCTGGTGGTTCCCGGACAAACTGAGCTTAACCGGCTTGGTCTTGTGTGTGACGCAAGCTATGAGTCGGCCATCAATGGTTCTACTTCCTTGGGGGTCTTGTGCTGGAGATTGTCCATCATTTGGTGCAAGGTGTCATCCCAACAGGGCACCCTGGTTGAATAATGCCTGCCGAAGCTGAGCGGTCTCCGCTGGGTCCATGTTTCAGGTCAGAAGATTCTGTTGTGCCTGGAGCATATGGGCATATGTGTCGGACCCAAAGATGCAGGAGACCATGTAGTATGATTTAACTATTTTATTTTGCACTTTTGGAAAATCTAAATCAATGGAAATTTAATCGAGGGAAACTGGTTGAGCACGAAGCAGGAAACCAGGAATCAGAGAGGTTTGGATTGTTAGGTACAAATGAAAAGAAATCGTAATTCTGCATTCCAACAGAGTCAGTGTCAGTGGTTCTTAACCTTGTTGGAGGTTCTGAACCCCACCAGTCTCATATGCTTATTCACCAAACCCTTCTTTATTGAAAATAAAATATAATTTTTTTTTTCTAATTCAAGACAGAGGTATATGTTTTTACTGCGGCACCAAAATGAACCGTGCATTAACATCACTGTGTTCAAAGAACAAAACCAATACAATGCATGAACTCCCCCCATCAAAACTACTTACATTTTTATGTGAGGTGCGAATCTGTGTGTGCGTGTATTTATATTTTATTTACATCTTGTGCATTATTTTTGACTGTTTAATTGTTGTTATTATAAGCATTCATGGCATTGACTATGTATTTATTGATATTATATACACATATACGTGTACATATATGTCAGTCAGTGGGGGTTGATGCTACTTCGCAAATGATGCAGATAGGACGCTAACTAGCATCACGTTCTATTATATATGTGAATCCATGTTGTACATATTCGTCCGACCACTTGCTTTATTTTGCTCAACATAATATGGATTAAAACATTAAGAAAGAAATCACACGACGTACCATCACAAGAGTCACAAGTCGACTACTGAACACACCAAATTTCTTGCAGCACAGATTGTCCAAGCAATGTCGCGTGATCACCTGCAGCCAGTGATAGCCAAATGGGGCGTGTCATCATGAATATGAGTCTGATGTGTGTCCTGACCTCCGCCAAACCCCTGAGACTGACTCGTGGAACCCTAGGATTCGATCGAACCAAAGTTAAGATCCACTGTTCGAGAGGATGGTGTGCTACCAACTTTAACGCATTAGCTCGGTGAAAACCTACATATGTGCATGATGATTGATTGTCCACATACTTTTGGCCACCTCTCAGTTTGTTTGTAGCTTACATATCATGCGTACTTGTTCTTACTACACATTGAGGACCAGAATATGTTTGTTAAAACCAACAAATTGAGGACATTCTTTAAAATTACATTTTTGCTGGTCGCCGAGACCTCAAAGGGCTGTTTGAGGGTTAAAACTTAGCTTTAGAGATCAGGTTAGAATACGGTTTAGGCTAAGGTCAGGTTAGATCAAAGATTGGTGTTAGGCGTGTGTGTGTGTGTGTGTGTGTGTGTGTGTGTGTGTGTGTGTGTGTGTGTGTGTGTGCGCGTGCGTGTGTTTGTGTGTGTGTGTGTGTGTGTGTGTGTGTGTGTGCGCGTGTGTGTTTGTGTGTGTGTGTGTGTGTGTGTGTGCGTGTGTGTTTGTGTGCATGTGTGTGTGCGTGTGTGTGTGTGTGTGTGTGTGTGTGTGTGTGTGTGTGTGTGTGTGTGCGTGTGTGTGTGTGTGCATGTGTGTGTGCGTGTGTGTGCGTGCGTGTGTGTGTGTGTGTGTGTGTGTGTGTGTGTGTGTGTGGTTTGGGAGTCAAGGATGACCAATTTCTTATCCACAGGTTAAGCTTCTCACTGAAGGTCATCTAAAGTCATCTCTGTTAAATCGAAGCAATGTAGAGAAAGTGGCGGCCAACAGGCACTAAAAACAACTAGACAGGACAGAGTAATTTCATCCAACCGGCATTCATACATATACAGCGGTATCTTGACTTACGAGTGTCTTTTATATATAATTTTCCATGATACGAGCTTTGATCCACCAAAAATCCACCCCATCCAACAAGCAAAATTTTGATTTACAAGCTCTGCTGGGGAAATCGCTTTTCCAGGCCGATTAGCTTCACATTCTTCTGCGTGTATTCCTCCACGCTCCAAGAACACCTTGTGCAGTGCTTCGCAATTCTTTTCTTTGATGCCACCAATAGGAAGAAACCCCCCCAAGTGCCCCACACACGACTATAAATAGTGCTTATTGCACTTCATATCATTTGCTTGGTGCTTTTTTCTACACCATAGTGTGACAATAAGAGCGCCACTGCCACCTGCTGTAGAGGATACACAATTACACTTAATTCTAGTACAGTATGTGAAAAAAGCATGTTCCCCAGGGTCATACTCGCTTCTTTTGGCATCACACCGCACCCCCCCCAAGGGGGGGTAGGTCCCACTATTTGACAAGCACTGGCATTGTGGGAGCTTACCACGAGCCTTTCCTCGCTGGCATTCGTAGTGTGCACATACACAAAATGCTCCTCCTCCTCCTCCTCCTCCTTCTCTGTTACGCACCACCTCATGCCTGCCCATGTGACATCTTTGCACCCTCATGACATCTTTGATGTTGATGTTTCGATGATCGAAAGGGTTAGTTGACTTATTGTTTATTCTTGTTTTATTATTATTTATTATTAATTATTATTAATGTTAATGTACATGTATTATTATGAAATATTTATAGATTTTACATGTTTATCTTGAATATAGGTCAAATATACATGTTTGTGTCAGGTTATATGAGTTTGGGAGGGGGTTAGAACAAATGAATTGGTTATCTATTATTTTCGATGGGAATTTTTGTTTTATCTAACAAACATTTCAACTTACGAGCTCGCCCTCGGAACGGATTAATTGCGTGAGTCAAGGTTAAAATCTCATACTGTATAAACACAAAAGTGCACGTCTTAACATATACATGTGCTTCACATAAACACATGCTCACAAAACGAGCATAGCATTGCGTATACTAGGAGCAATTCGTATTATTTTTTCGTCAGTCCATGTGTCTGTCTCTCTCTTTTTCCCTTACCTATAATAAAAGAACTGTCGAATTCCATTTATTTAAAGGTCACATTGCTTCACTATTGCTGGAAGGTTTCATTTGTGACGCAGGTTAAAACAGCTCCTGCTAATTACACCTGCCATGTCCACATGGATCCATCTGCCTTCTGTTGAGCAGTATCTGTATGAATTCCTGCATCATGCTGCTGCAGAATAATTACTTTATGGATAATTAAACGAATGGACAGGGTGCAGGTTTTCCTGTTAAAATGGTCTGTAAGTGTATTCGTCTTAAATTGGATTCACACAGGAAGTGAGAACTGACAATCCACCTTGTAGTGTGAATGAGCTACGAGAGGAGTAATTGTTTTCACGTAAGCTGGAATTTCACAAAATGCGATTTGAGGGATAACCAATCGGAGTTTAAAGATATCATTAATTGACAGATACCACCAAACACACCAAACCAAACACCAAACAAAATTCCCCAAAACCTTTTCTTACTCACGTCTATAGACTGCGTGAGACACAGGGCAGTGGTGGCCTGGTGGTATAGGGCGCTGGATCGCTGATCGTAATGTTGGGGGTTCGAGTCCCACTCTCCACAAGGTTGTCACTGTCCCCCTCAGTGTTGCTAACTGGGTTATCAAAGGCCGGCCATGTCTCTCTCTGTCTATGGTGAGAGGTTCATTTAAAAGAACCATTGCTGACTTTCGTAAAGAGGAGCTGCAAAGCCGTCAGCGTGTTTCTGTCCCTTGTTAAGGGTTGTGTCAGGAAGGGCATCCGACATAAAAACCTATGAACCAAATCAAACATGTGAATGATTCGCTGTGGCGACCCCTGAGAAAGGAAAAGAAGAAAAGAAGAAGACTGTGTAAGACGGGCGATATCACATGCAGACAGAATCGCTCGACTAATCCGGGGTGGATGCGGCTTTAGAGATACTCACACAATCGACTATCAACTGTATCAAAGTTGCTAAAATATAAAGCTTTAAGAAAAACTCCTCAAATCCAAAACCTATTAACAGGAAATGTATACAGGAACTGCAAATACATCCTTACAAATATAACCTCATGATTAAGTCATTTCCCCTCCTCTTTAATCAGCATTCTTAATTTCCGCAAAATTTTCCCCCCATGAGTACGAGAACGAGAGAGGACACAGATAAAAAACATTGACACTTTGGGAAACATCACATCCATGCTCATAATTTATTTATCATTCATTCATTTTCTGAACCTCTTCATCCTATTTAGGGTCGTGGGGAGGCTGGCGCCCATCTCAGCCGACTCTGGGCGAGGGCAAAGTACACCCTGGACAGCTCGCCACACCATCGCAGGGCCAACATTCACATTCACATCTAGGGGTGATTTGGAACAGTCAATTAACCTACTGTGCATATTTTTGGACTGTGGGAGGAAACTGGAGTAACCCGGAGGAAACCCACGCAGGCATGGGGAGAACATGCAAACTCCACACAGAAACCCCCGAGCTCGGAGTCAAACCCAGGAACTTCTTGTTGAGAGGCGGACGTGTCAACCACTACACCACCGTGCTTCCATAATTTATTTATTCAGTGAAATTATACAGCTTTCACTTATTAATGATCCTGTTTATTCAACTGCCATTGAGCTGGCTGCTGTTTGCTTTGAAGTATTCCAAACAGCTCCCTGCAAAAAAAAAAAAAAAGTCCAGTTAGCACGTGACTGTACATGTGTGGGAGCGGAAAAAGTGGTGTACTGATGTTGTAGGTAGGGGATTGACAGCCGTATATAATAGTTGGAACAATAATTAAGAGAAAATAACACAAAGTTTAAATTCTGATGATCTAACAGTTTTCCTAAGCCAGGTGTCCAAGAGAGCAACACTGATTATTCATGAATTGGAGGAATAGGAGGTGTGTGTGTGTGTGTGTGTATGTGTGTGTGTGTGTGTGTGTGTGTATGTGTGTGTGTGTGTGTGTGTGTATGTGTGTGTGTGTGTGTGAGTATGTGTTTGTGGGGGTGAGTGT
>CM045745.1:5237781-5245281 GCA_024760905.1 Plotosus lineatus | reverse complement strand
TACATCATCCTACATTCGACGAGCATTGCTGTGATTGACAAGGGAGACAGAATATATATCTGCAACTAAAACTAGTGGTTAAAAAAACTAAAAATAAATAAATAAACACAAAAAAACTAAAGTTAGGAGCAGTGGTGGCCCAGTGGTGAGGTGCTGGATTTATGTTCCTAGGGTCAAGGGTACAAGTCCCATTATCAAAGAGAGATAGTCCCCCAGTGCCCTAAATGGGTTATCGAAGGCCGGCCATGTCTCTCACTATCTATGGTGAGAGGTTCATGTAAATGAACTATTGCTGACTTTGAAAATCTCCACAGCCGTCAGTGTGTTTTTGCCCTGCGATGGCCTGGTGCGCTGTTCAGGGTGTATTCTGCCCTCGCCCCAAGTCGGCTGAGATGGGCACCCACCTTCCCTGCATCCCTAATTATGATTAAGTGTTTCTGAAAATTAATGAAATGAAAGTAAAAAAAATGAAAAGTAAATTGAATCTACTTGTACAGTGGTATGAAAAAAGTATCTGAACCTTTTGGAATTTCTCACATTTCTGCATCAAATCACCATCAAATCTAATCTGATCTTTGTCAAAATCACACAGATGAAAAAACAGTGTCTGCTTGAACTAAAACCACCCAAACATTTATAGGTTTTCATATTTTAATGAGGATAGATAAGTGTGCTCAAAACTCATGGACAAAACCCCTGGACAAAAGTGTAAAAGATTGTTGGTTGTGCAGCTTTGGAGATGATGGTTTTTTTAGAATTATATATTTTTGTGGGACAAAAATTTAAAAATAAAATTTAAGGCCTGAAAAGCCATCTTTTCGTTTACATCACGCAGTGGTGGTCTGGTGTTAAAGGTGCTGCTGGATCACTGATCCTGAGGTTGGGGGTTCAAGCCTCCCTCTCAATGGGTTGTCACTGTCCTCTCAGTGCACTAACTGGGTTATCAAAGGCCGGCCATGTCTCTCACTGACTGTGGGGAGAGGTTCATGTAAAAGAACCATTGCTGACTTTTAACAAGAGTAGCTGCATAGCCATCAACGTGTTTCCGCTGTGCGATGGCCTGGTGAGCTGTCCAGGGTGTACTCTACCCTCGCTCAGAGTTGTCTGTAACCCTAATTAGGATTAAGTGGTTCAAAAAATGAACAAATGAATGGGTAGTTTACATCGTATGACCTGAAGTTACAATACTATGTATCTATTCCATGTGCTAAAATATGCTTCGTAGACATATTCTATAGACAGTCTTACTCATTAATACAGTATTAATGTAGTAAAATGTAGTAATGATTAAAAAAACTTTTCAATTTTTACTGTTATATTTATTGATGATCAAATTTTACAAACATTTTTCAGCATATACTGTTGTAAAACACTAGTATTAAAGTCTTTTTCAATTATTATTCCAGTACAGTACCTAAGTTAATGTTTAGAATGTTTGTGCATGAGATTTTATGTTCTGTAGCATGTTTAACAAACGATACCAAAAGGATAAACGTTATTATGCTTCATGTCCTTATACATTGAATGTGACGTCTCCAAGATGGCGATGGCACTGAGTTTCAGTCAAATTGTTTCTTTGTTCGTTTTAATTTGTTTTATTTGTTCTTTTGTTTGTTCATGTTTTGCACTATGCTCGTCTATGACCGGTCGACCCTACTACAGATATGAGATCAGAGTCTTCGGATGTGTACAACCCAACACGCTCAACTATCCTGAGCTAATATGCTATGGTAGCTCAATGCTAGCCGCACCCCGGCTAACAATAAGCCCAGGCATGGAGGAGCCGAACAACAACTCCGGCTCTTGGGATCGCAGGGGATGAAGGCCATGTAACTGGCTGGTGCAATCGCCTCATTGGGTGTACTCTCCTCAAGCCATGTTTCACAGAAACAACATGGAGCAGTCCTGTAGATCCCTCTGCGCTGCAATCTGAGCATGAAGCTCATCCATCTTGTTTCACAGGGACTGAACATTTTCAAGCAGTATAAATGGAAGTGCTAACCTTCCACTTCTAACCAAGCGCAGGAGACTCTGAGAACTTCGCCTGGGCTTTTTGTTAGCCAGGGTGCGGTCCGATATGCGCTCATAGCTGTAGTAGGGTCAACCGGTCATAGATGAGCATAGTGTAAAACATGAACAAACAAAACAAATTAAAACAAACAAAGAAACAATTTGACTCTGAGAACTCTGTAACGTCACCCTCGAGGCAGCGCCACCTTGGAGACCTCACTCCGAGATGTCACTCCAAGTTCAATGTAAAAGGACATGAAGCATATTAAAGTTTATCCTTTGGGTATCATTTGTGAAATATGATACAGAACATAAAATCTCACACACAAACATTCTAAACACTAGCTTAGATACTGTACTGGAATATAAAACTGTCGTTTCTCCATGAGAAAGTCTTATTTCTTCCAAAGAAACATCCAGCGTTTTCTATCGCTTAGCCGGAGAAGACGCACAGCGTTTGAGTGGCATCATAGAGCTTAACTTGTACTTAAAACACAATAAAAAAAGACGCTCATTGACAACTTATACGCAAATGAAGAGAAAGGGGCGTTACATCATCTCAACCAATCAGCAGGGAGGAGGACAGCCACTGGCTGAATTTAAGTGACGTGTCAGTTGCTTGGCAGTCCACGAATACTCAAACCGTGAGTGCAAAACCGCGAATAGTCAAGGGCATACTGTATACAAGTTATCCTCTTGCTTGCATGGATGTCATTCATTAATTCCTTTTCTGAACCTCTTAATCCTATTAAGGTCACAGGGAGGCTGGTGCCCATCTTGGCTGACTCTGGACAAGGGCAGGATACACCCTGGACAGCTTGCCAGGCCATTGCATGTATTTATATGTACATGTTTTACCAGAAGGATCCTTCCACGGTTCAAAACTAAATAATGGAAAGCGGTTAAAGATAATCAAATTATTTGCACTCATGACACAACAGAGGTAGTACCAAGGTCTGTTGGTAGCCAAACCCCAACTTGAACATAATGACATTGAAGAATTCTGGGTGGAGTTTTAGTTAGATTGTTCAGATAGTCTGAGTTTCTGGATCAGGAGAACTCGTTGGGTGGCCGGCTCGTTCATCTGACCTCGCTCCTTGTGATTTTTCCTTTAGGGCTTTTCCTTCAGTCAGGAGTGTAACTTATCAAAACCCAAACTCTTCAAGCCCGTCAGGTTAATACTCAGTGTGAGATAGCCATGAGTCATGGCAGCCTTCAGAAATTCCCTGTAGTGTGTAAAGACATTGACAGCCACCATTTGGAGAATGTCTTTAACTTTATTTTTTCTTTTTTTCATTTACCTTTGACATGTGGGAGGTTTTAAATATTCAATTTAAATAAATAAATACGTAAATTATATATATATATATATATATATATATATATATATATATATATATATATATATATATATATATATATATACAGTGGTACCTTGACTTATAAAATGAATCCATTCCGAGGGCAAGCTCGTAAATCAAAAAAAAAATTCATTAGATAAAACCGTATTTTGTATTTTTGTGTTGCCATTATTCTGGTAATAGGCTCAGTTGGCACAAAGCATTGGATGTGAGCTTGCAGTATAATGATTAAATTTACTGTAAGGAACCTCACTGAGGACATGGCCTAGTTTTCACTAGTACAGTACTTAGATAAACAAAAGTAAAAGAGGGAATTTCTGTAGAATCGCTCAAGCATTGAGAATAGAAATATGCCCTAAAAACAGTGTGAGTGAAGCCTGAAAGCAGTGTCCTGAAAGACTGAAGAAAGGAAATTATTGATATCCTTTCTTATAATTTAAGCTTCTCAGAGACAGTCCCGACTTTCGTCATGAGTAACTGCATAGCCGTCAGCGTTTTTCTGCCCTGCGATGGCCTGGCAAGGGTGTACTCTGCTGAGATGGGTGCCAGCCTCCCTGTGACCCTATTACAATCAAGCGGTTCAAAAAAATGAATAAATAAAAAGACTGATTGGGTTGAGAAATGGAGAAATCACAGTTGGATGGACACTGCCCCCTTGTGTTAGAATGGGAAACTGCATAATTGGAACAGCGTTAGGTAGTGAAGTACAGTGTGTGTGTGTTGGGGGGGACAGTGGCTCAGTTCAGTGTTCAGTTCAGTTTTATTTGTATTGTGCTTTTTAAAGTTGACATTGTTCTAAAGCACAGTAAAACAGTCAAAATAAGGGCTTAGAACGTATAAAGGAATTTAAACATGCAACATAGTTCAAGCCCCACTCTCCACAGGTTGTCACCCCCCCACGTCCCCCGGTGCACTAACTGGGTTACCAAAGGCCGGCCGTGTCTCTCACTATCTATGATATGAGGTTCATGTAAAAGAACCGTTGCTGACTTTCCACAAGTGGAGCTGCATAGCCGTCAGTGTGTTTCTGCCCTGCGATGGCCTGGCGAGCTGTCCAGGGTGTACTCTGCCCTCGCCACGAGTTGGCTGAAATGGCTGCCAGTCTCCTCGTGACCCTAATTAGGATTAAGTGGTTACAGATTATGAATGAGTGTGTTACTCCTACAAATCCATGATGACCAAGATGATGGCAAGGGAAAACTCCACCAGTAGATGCGAGAAAGACACTTGGAGAGGAACCAGAACCAAAAGGGAAACCCATCCTCATTTGGGTGGAACCATAAAAATACAAACCATATACATATAAAACGATAAATTCATTACAGTCCAAAAAGTAGTTCAGTAGGTTATACAACTGTAAGTCCGAAATAATTGTGGGAAGAGAGTTAATATCACCAGCAGGGAAAAGTCATGTTCACAGTCTACTGGTGCACATCTGGGCCTGTCTAGGTCAGGGTGGCCAACCAGCCAGGGACCAAGAGCCACATTTCATACAGTGTTACCACAAAGAGCCATATCATACACATGGGCACACATGAACATCACCCATCCCTTTCTCTCTCTCTCTCTCTCTCTCTCTCTCTCTCTCTCTCTCTCTCTGTTGATGCCCGATATTCTGTGTTCAACAGTGTGGCGGGACAGTCGGACGTCCAACACCACACATTTTAGTTTGTCGTTTTCAATAGACAACATTTCAGCAGCGTGACTGAGGGATTTTATTACGAACTCTCCTTCATTGTATGGCGTTGCATGCAGCACGCAGTGAGCTGAAGCAGCGCTGAAGATTTGAAGCTTTGAAATGCGCTAATGACGCCTGACATATAAAGCAGAATGGATTTCCATTCCATTTAAGAACAACAAAATATAAACCCCTCCCACTCTGTTAAAAATGTCCTGTTGTCATCTTCATATTTTCATTTTTACTCTGCATTTTTTTCCTCTTACATATTAAGAGAAAATTTGACACAAATAGTTTACTGAAATGATCTCGCCCGTACTGGGAAGCTTTGTATTATTTTCATCTTGCACACGTACGCATTTAACGAAAATACCATATTGAACTCAAGCGAAGTGATCACGCACATTAAATAAAAAAACACAGACTTCCATATGAACATAAGAACCGTATGTGGCTTGAGAGCCGCAGGTTGGCCCCCCCTTGGTCTAGGTCTTCATCAGCAGGAAGGAAGGGCTTCCAAGACATGGACTCCTGTCAATACCAGTACACCAGGACCGTCCACAGGAAGCAGAAGAAGGTTGTTATGTAGATTGATAATAGTGTAATGGAAGAATGGATTAATGCTGAGGGCAGCAGGGACGCCGGCATGACTCGCTATGGCAGCAGAACTAAAAGAGAGATGACCAGAAGGAAGACTGACATGAGGGCACCTGTGCTGCCGGGTTAGTGATTAGCACATCCGCCTCACAGCAAGAAAGTCCTGGCTCAGGACTTGGGCTCAGCAAAGGCTCTTCTGTGTGGAGTTTGTGTGTTCTCCCCGTGCTTGCATGGGTTTACTTCAGATACTTAGGTTTCCTCCCACAGACTAGAAACATGCACTTTAGGCCCATTGATTGGTCTAGATTGCCCCGAGGTGCGAGTGTGAATGATTGTGTGTGTGTGTGTGTATGTGTGTGCGTGTGTGTGTGTGTGTGTGTGTGTGTGTGTGTGTGTGTGTGTTGGCCTTGAGAGGGCCTGGCAAGCTGATCAGAGTCGACCTTGAGAGACGTGAACCTAATAGTAGAATTATGGAGTGTGTGTGTGTGTGTGTGTGTGTGTGTGTGTGTGTGTGTGTGTGTGTGTGTTGGCCTTGAGAGGGCCTGGCAAACTGATCAGGGTCGACCTTGAGAGACGTGAACCTAATAGTAGAATTATGGAATGTGTGTGTGTGTGTGTGTGTGTGTGTGTGTGTGTGTGTGTGTGCGTGTGTGTGTGTGCACAAACATAAGATATTCAGTGGTACCTCACCTTACGATAGTCCCAGCAAACAAGTTCTCCTTACGAAACAAGCCAAATGCGCCATACACACATTCAAACATCCCTCCCATTGGCTATTATGGAGCTGCATCTCCCATAATGCTTTTCGTGTAAAGGACAGAGTTACTGTTTTTTGACTCAGGCTTTTAACCTGCCATAAACATTTGTAAGATTATAACTCTGCTAAGAAGACATGGTCAACACACAAGCATACATACACACACACACACACACACACACACACACACACACACACACACACACACACACATGCGCGCATGTGATTTCCGGTGCATGTGAAAAGAGGAATCGGGCTCGAGTGATATCGCAAAGGAATATGGCCAAACCCGTCTACCATCAGTACGATATTGAAGCAGAAGGAGGCCTTAAAAGCTATACCTTTATCATTTTTAAGGGGTTTAGGGGGTAGTATCGGGGGCCTTGGAATGAATCACACGTTTTACATATAAAATGCGGTTCAACTTACGAAAAATCCAGGTCAAGAAAAAGGCTCTGGAACGGATTAATTTCGTAAGGTGAGCTACCACTGTACATTTAATGGTTCCAACATTTTGATGCTGATCCTAGTCCACAGCTCGTGATGTTCTATAATTGTTTTACGATGTGCACACATGTTCTCTGTATAATACGCTACACCCATCTGGACTGAATCCGGTCTGGTTGTGTTTTGTGCGTGTATTGTTTTCAGGAGCAGCAGGAGCAGCAGCAGCACACAGCATGGCAGAGAGGGACTCAACCAGCAACAAACACAACCTTCACACGGGTCTGATCCTGGCCATGCTCATGATGATGCTGGTCATAGTAGCTGTGATTCTGGTGACTGTTTACATCTACCATCACCCCAGCTCAGCTGCCAGCTTATTCTTCATTGAGGTGTGTGTGTGTGTGTGTGTGTGTGTGTGTGTGTGTGTGTGTGTGTGTGTGTGTGAAATATGGTAAGTTTTCTTTTAGTTTTTCTTTCATCACAACCATGAAAAATGAGAATTAGATCACTGCAACGATCATCAACAGTCGTCATAGTAATTATAAACAATATCAACATGTGTAACGATGTGCTCGTTAATATCGAATTGTTGATGATAAATGTCGGGTTTGTATTATTTCAGCCTTGTGACAGTTTCTGTTCGACGAGAC
>CM045745.1:5160281-5232781 GCA_024760905.1 Plotosus lineatus | reverse complement strand
ACCCGAGCCTAGTGGCTCATCGGACCGCTGCTTATCCCCGGTTTCTGTAGCGTGAAGCGACCAGGAGTTCAACTCCTCCTGGATGGGACGCTGGTCCATCGCAGGTTACCTTCCCAGTATATTTTTACTGGTACCCATTTATACTGCTGGGTGAACAGAGGCACACTTGTGGTTGAGACCTTGCCCAGGGGTCTTAGCACAATGGGGGTCTAACTGGATTCAAACACACAACCTCCTGAGCCCAGCACCCGAACCATACACCACCAGCCCCACTTTTGGAATAGATGTTTAGTGATTATTCGGCTCTTGATCGTCTTTAAATTTAGTGATGTGGCCCCCACAAAGTAAGCTAATACTCAGCCAAAATTGTTTTGTTTCCATCTTTAGCCTTGTTATGGAACATTATTGTGATGTCATTGATGCAGAAAGAATAGGACAAAACCTTCATTACTTACGTCTTCAGTCCTTAAACATCTGTATCACACTTACAAGATAAATCTACATGTAGAGAAATGTTACTGCGTGCACATACACACACACACACACACACACACACACACACACACACACACACACATACATATGCGTGCACACACACACACACACACATGTGCGCGCACACACACACACACACACACACACACACACACACACACATGTGTGCACACACACACACACACACACACACATGTGTGCACACACACACACACACATGTTCGCGCGCACACACACACACAAACACACACACACATGCACACACACACACACACACACATGCACACACACACACACACACACACACACACACACACACACATGTGCGCACACACACACACACACACACACATGCGCGCACACACACACACACACACATGCGCGCATGTGATTTCCGGTGCATGTGAAAAGAGGAATCGGGCTCGTGATATCGCAAAGGAATATTGCCAAACCCATCTACCATCGGTAGGATATTGAAGTAGAAGGAGGTCTTAAAAGGTATACCTTTATCATTTTTAAGGGGTTTAGGGGGTAGTATCGGGGGCCTTGGAATGAATCACACGTTTTACATGTAAAATGCGGTTCAATTTATGAAAAATCTAGATCCACACATGCACACATCCTGGTTTCCATAACTTAAAAGTGCTAGATACTGTATTCATTTCCCTGAGACTTACCCTAACCACACCCACCCTTTGTATAACCCTGTCATTTACCTTAAATCTTAAACCACATCTTCACCTTGAGAAAAATATTATCAGAAGATGCTTGAGTTGATCTCTTAAGAACCACAGGGCACTTTACTACGTGCAGGAGACTTTAACACAGTGATATGGTAAGTAGGATACCACCCCCACCTTTGTAGACTGAAGCAGTCATTTCTGTCATTCCAGAAGAGTCAGAACAAAATGCTGTTGCTCATATTGCTATTTTAAATCAGGATTTTTAACTGTATCCAGCAATCATGTCAAAGAGACTGGAATCCATGATTCCTAAATTAATTCACAGTGATCAGACTTGTTTTGTCTGGAGTTCTGTAACTACACGATACTTTAGACGCTCTTTCCACATAAACAAAATATAAAACAAAGGCTCTATTGTTCAGCTCAGGTGCTGAAAAGGCTTTTGACTGACTGTGGTAACTGGGATTATTTGTTTGGTTTTTTTGATTTAGCAGTTTTTGTTGTTTGGGGGGGTTGTTTGTTTGTTTTCAGAAAAGTTAATTTAAAGTATGAAGTGGTTACATACATCCCCTATAGTTAATTCCCTATCTTCCTCTTTTCCTTTCTGCTTTTTCCCTTTTTCAAGAGTCGCCGCATCAAATCATCTGATTCTCTCATTTGATTTGGCGTAGGTTTTTACGTCGGATGCCCTTCCTGACACAACCCTTTAGCAAGGGACAGAAACACGCTGACGACTTTGCAGCTACTCTTTATGAAAGTCAGCAATGGTTCTTTTACATGAACCTCCCACCATAGACAGTGAGAGACATGGCCCGCCTTTGATAACCCAGTTAGTGCACTGGGGGGACAGTGACAACCTTGTGGAGAGTGGGACTCGTTAATTCATTTTCTGAACTGCTTAATCCTAATGAGGGTCATGTGGAGGCTCTTGCCCAGCTCAGCTGACTCTGGGCGAGGGAAGAGTACACCCTGGATGGTTCGTCAGGCCATTGTAGGGCAGAAAAACACTGACGGCTTTGCAGCTCCTTTTGATGAAAGTTAGCAATGGTTCTTTTACATGAACGTCTCACCATAGACAGTGAAAGACATGGCTGGCCTTTGATAACCCAGTTAGCTACACTGGGAAGACAGTGACAACCCATTGACAGTTGGACTTGATCCAACCTTGGGATAAGTGATCCAGCACCTTAACACCAGGCCACCACGGACACAGGACACAGGACACACCAAGTACTCTGGAAGGAAAGTAGATAAGGAGACTTGGTGGTGGAATGAGGAAGTGCAGGAGTGTGTACAAAAGAAGAGGTTAGCTAAGAAATTGGACACAGAGAGGACTGAAGAGAGTAAACAGGAGTACAGGGAGACACAGCGTAAGGCGAAGGTAGCGGTGTCAAAGGCCAAACAGAGGGCGTATGATAACTTGTATGATAGGTTGGACAGTAAAGAGGGAGAAAATGATTTATACAGGTTGGCACAGCAGAGAAATAGAGATGGGAAAGACGTGCAACAAGTTAGAGTGATAAAGGACAGAGAGGGAAATGTCTTGACTGATGACAGAAGTGTGCTGGGAAGATGGAAAGAGTACTTTGAAGAGCTGATGAATGAGGAAAATGAGAGAGAAAAAAAGAGTAGAAGGGGTGACCATTGAGGACCAGGAAGTAGCAAAGATTAGTAAGGGTGAAGTGAGGAGGGCATTGAAGAGGATAAAGAGTGGAAAGGCAGTTGGTCCTGATGACATACCGGTGGAGGTATGGAAGTGTTTAGGAGAGGTAGCAGTAGATTTTCTGACAAGAATATTAAACAAGGTCTTAGAAAGTGAGCAGATGCCGGCGGAATGGAGAAGTGTGCTTGTGCCCATTTTTAAGAACAAGGGAGATGTACAGAGTTGTGGCAACTACAGAGGGATAAAGTTGATGAGCCATGCAATGAAGTTATGGGAAAGAATAGTGGAAGCTAGACTAAGGGCAGAGGTTCAGCATTTGTGAACAACAGTTTGGTTTCATGCCAAGAAAGAGCACCACAGATGCAGTGTTTGCTTTGAGGATGTTAATAGAGAAGTACAGAGAAGGTCAGAAGGAGCTGCATTGTGCCTTTGTGGATCTGGAGAAAGCATATGACAGGGTGCCGAGAGTAGAACTGTGGTATTGTATGAGGAAGTCTGGAGTGGCAGAGAAGTATGTTAGAGTGGTGCAGGACATGTATGAGGGATGTAAGACAGTGGTGAGGTGTGCTGTCGGTGTGACAGAAGAGTTCAAGGTGGAGGTGGGACTGCATCAAGGGTCAGCTCTCAGCCCCTTCTTGTTTGCTATGGTGATGGACAGGCTGACAGACGAGGTTAGACAAGAATCTCCATGGACTATGATGTTTGCAGATGACATCGTGATCTGTAGTGAGAGCAGAGAACAAGTGGAGGAAAATCTAGAGAGGTGGAGGTATGTCCCTGGAAAGGAGAGGAATGAAGGTTAGTCTCAGTAAGACAGAATACGTGTGTGAACGGCAAGGACCCAAGGGGAACGGTGAGGTTTCAGGGAGCAGAGATAAAGAAGGTGGAGGATTTTAAGTACTTAGGCTCAACAATCCAGAGCAATGGAGAGTGTGGAAAAGAGGTGAAGAAGCGTGTGCAGGCAGGTTGGAATGGATGGTGAAAAGTATCCGGAGTGATGTGTGATAGGAGAGTATCGGCAAGAATGAAGGGAAAAGTGTACAAGATGGTGATGAGGCCAGCGATGTTGTATGGTTTAGAGACAGTGGCCCTGGGGAAAAGACAGGAGTCAGAGTTGGAGGTAGCAGAGATGAAAATGTTGAGGTTCTCTTTGGGAGTAACGAGGATGGATAGGATCAGGAATGAGTACATCAGAGGGACAGCACATGTTAGATGTTTTGGAGACAAAGTCAGAGAGGCTAGATTAAGATGGTTTGGACATGTACAGAGGAGGGATAGTGAGTATATTGGTAGTAGGATGCTGAGGTTGGAACTACCAGGCAGAAGGCCCAGAGGAAGACCAAAGAGACGATTCATGGATGTGGTGAAGGCAGACATGAAGGTCGTTGGAGGAAGAGTAGAAGATGCAGAGGATAGGGTGAGATGGAGGCAGATCATTTGCTGTGGCGACCCCTGAAAGGAAAAGCCGAAAGGAAAAGAAGATCAAAATCATCAGTACTAAAACAATAAAAGACCTGAAATGTTTCAGTTGGTGTGCAATGAATCTAAAATATAGAAGTTTCTTTTTTATCAGTACATTACAGAAAATACTGAACTTTATCACTATATGCTAATTTTTTGAGAAGGACTAGTATATACATATTGAGCATTTCTGTGTGGATTTGCAGGTTCTTCCCATGCTTGTGAGGGTTTCCTCCCACAGTCCAAAAACATGCACAGTAGGTTAATTGGTGGTTCCAAATCACCCCTAGGTGTTAGAGTGAGTATGAATGGTTGTGTGAGTTTTGGCCCTGTGATGGCCTTGCAAGATGTCTTGCGAGGTACCTAGCCCTCACCCCTAGGTGTGAGAGTGAGTATGAATGGTTGTGTGAGTATTAACCCTATGATGGCCTTGCGAGGTGTCTTGGGGGTTGCCTAGCCCTTGCGCAGTCGGCTGAGATGGGCGCCAGCCTCCCCGTGACCTTAGATAGGATTAAGTGGTTCAGAAAATGAATAAAAGTTAATATACAAAATAATTTTCCACCAGTGTAGCATGGTGGTGTCGTGGTTAGCACACCTGCCTCATAGCAAGAAGGTCCTGGGTTTGATTCCCAGCCTGGCCATTTCTGTGTGGAGTTTGCATGTTCTCCCCGTGCCTGAGTGGGCTTCAAAAGCATGCACAGTTGGTTAACTGGTTGTTCCAGTGGTTTTAAAGAGGTGGGAGTATGAATGGTTGTAGGGCTGAATTGATCAACAGCTTTTTAAGAGTTTACATTATTAAAATCCATTTCTTCAATGATATAAATGAATTCCATGGATTGTTTTCATTCTGCTCAATTAAAAATATTAGTTCATTGTTGTATCAATAATGATGAGGCAAAATAAAAGATGGAAAGAGAATGTAAAGGTATCTCAGTGCAGCCAGTGTCACAAATACATCACAATTTATCTCTAACCTCTGGAAATACCCGAACCCCTTCATCTCATTTATATTACACATCTGGATGGATGTTGAAAAACAGTAACATTTGTGGACCCAGTTAGAAAATACCTAGATGACCTGCTGATTCAGAATTTAAACCCAATCGTACGGATTTTAGACTTAGACTATGGACAAATTAACATTATTCCTTACTGTATTATATCATGGACAAACGTGTTACAAAACGTTCAGATGTTAAAAGAAAAAAAGCTATTTGGAAAACATTCTTCAGATATTTACAATTACAGCAATACTTCCTAAAATTAACTAAAAAAAACCCAGCTCTGAATAATCCAAACAAAAGTAAAAGCATTCATTCATTCATTCATTCGTTTTCTAAGCCATTTAATCCTAATTATGGTCTCTAAGAGGCTGGCATTCATCTCAGCCGAATCTGAACGAGAGCAGGGTACACCCTAAACAGCTCAGCAGGCCATTGCAGAGCCAACATACATACAACCACTCAGACCTAGAGGTGATTTGAAAAGCCAATTATCCTCCTGTACATATTTTTGGAGGAAACCCACACAAACACGGGGAGAACCTGCAAATTCTTCACAGGACCCCCAGGCCTTCTTGCTGTGAGGACGATTTATCCTAATCGTCTCATTTGTCTAACTGCTTAATACTGTTGCTGAAAGGCTGGAGTCTATCTCAGCCAACACTGAGCAAAGATGGCGTACACAGCTCACCAGACCATCACAGGGCAACACACACACACACATCCACACTGTCACTCAGGAATAAGTCCAATTTGGAAATCATTTATTTAGTCGAAGGTATGTTTTTGGACTGTGGGAGGAAACTAGGCTACCCATATGAAACTGTCAAGCACAGGAAGAACATGCAAACTTGACAAAAAAAAAAACCAGTCTCACAGAGTCCAGGACTCAAAGCCAGGAACTTTTTCATGTGAGGCCGGTGTGATAACCCTTACACCACCATGCCACTTCTAAGATGATACAAATCCAAGTCACAAAACTTTAATTACTTTATTATTGCAGAAAAAAAAAAAACAGAAGAAAAAAGTGGTACAAAATATCATGTGTGTGGGGGTCAGGCTGCAGTGAAAAGAGTCAGGATCGGATACTAGGACTCCTGCTGGACCATCAAGGCATCGGTTCGGCAGACAGGGCAGGTTCTTTTAATCTTGAGCCATTTGCTGAGACACTGTGTGTGAAACACGTGATTGCAGGGCAGGGCACAGAGCAGCTGTTGTGCCTCGAATTGACACAGGCATATCACACACTGGGTTTCCCTGGACTTGGGGTTGCTGGGGTCGAATCTATAAGAAGGCAGTTGTTTTATTTCAGCTGTCGTCAGGTTGTGGGTTCTGTCCACCCCAAGACTTTCCATAAGGTTCAACAGAGCCTCATCACTGAGCACTTCTGCACTGACTATGTTAAAGTTAAGTGACACTAAATTCAGGAACCAAGACACGTGTGCAGGTAAAATATTCTCCACAGGTAGTAAATGGGAGTATCTCAAATAATTCTCTAATTGGGACATTAAGAACAAGGTCAGGTTGGAAAGATGTATAACGTTGAGGTCACCCAAGTGGGACAGCACCAGAGAATGGACGACTGTGAGTGTACTTTGAGGAAGCTGCTGGATAAGGTACAAGACCATGGTCTGGAGGTGCTGGAGATGCTCTATGTGTGCCGATATCGCAGAGGGGTAGAAAGTGTGGATCCCTCCGGGGGTCACTGAAGCTTGGTCAGCTCTAAACTCTATGTCCCAAATCCTTTCAACATTCATGTTGGTGTCTTGATGGGACAGAGCACTGGACGGCTCTGTGGCCATGTGCTGGGATGTGAATGCAGTGGGACGAGAGTGTGAAAGGTGAAAAATGGTTTCTTGGCTCACTGCATTTGGTACTGGCTCTGTTGCGCAGTAATCATGGTCCACACTGGGTAAAGCAGTCTCTGACCTCCTTTCAGTAAAGACAGCACAGGATGGCTCAGACTCACAGTGATGCATTCCACTCATCGTTCCTGCTGTTCCTGGATTCAGATGCTGGTGGCTTTCTGTAGAGCTCTGGGACAGGCATTCATGCTGAGCACAATGGTGGTGTGACGAATGCATGCATTTGGGACACTCTTTTATGGTTACGGTGGGCTCCAGCTGCTTGGAAAACATCTCCTCTCTTTTGTAATTGGTGTCCAAGGACATTTCAGAATGATGGGGGTATGCTGCTCTCATCTGTCCAGCTGCTTCTGAGCTCTGGAGCACTCTGGGACCTGGATGCTGCTGTCTGCACCTGAAGCGCACACCAGGGAGATTCTCCAGCTGTCCTTGAGCTACAAGCTCTTCATCTGACATCATGTCTGAGTTGATCGCATTGGTTCTCTGATGGAATCTGGGTGGTGAGCAGGATGGAGTCCAGGATGGCTCTGAGAGCTTTTGGAAAGAACATGCTGGAAGGTGTGAAGTACTTTCTGATGCATTCAGTGCCACCTCCAAGCTCTTAGTTTGTTCCTCTTGTCCTTTACTAAACGACATCATTTATGTTTTTTCCCTTAATTTTTAGACTGCAATGCAGTTAATACAGGGTCAACACAATCAGCGTCCTGGAGTCTGTGCAAGTTGCGTGTGGATGTGATATTTCTCAATACGCAAATTAAAACTTGGGGGGGGGGGATCAAGGAATGATTCCGTTTTAACCTCGTGAAAGGAACAGGGTTTCCCCTTATAAACACTCGCAGAGACATTGTGGGGTGTTTGTGTGTTTGTGACGCAATAGAGTGCTCGGATGACTCGAGTCAGGTGACTAGAGTCATTCATTCATAAACTGATCCGTTCATCCGATTACAGGTTGAGTATTACAGGTATTGCAGGTTGAATAAAGGCGAAGTCGAGGAAACACCCTGAGCAGTCCTGAGCCATCTCTCCTGCTCAAGCTGGGGGACACTGGGCTGTCCAAAAGCTAACAATTTTGAGAGAGAGGGAAAAAAAAAGACAAATATGTTGACACATCTGAAAAACACACTTTAATTTGTCCATCTGACAACTTCCAAAACTCAACTAACTGAATCAGGTTACTTTCCAGCTTCTTGATTATTATCGATAATAATAATAATAAGAAGAAGAAGAAGAAGAAGAGGAACAACAACAACAACAATAATAATAATAATAATAATAATAATAATAATAATTAGAAGAAGAAGAAGAAGAAGAAGAGGAACAACAACAACAACAACAACAATAATAATAATAATAATAATAATAATTAGAAGAAGAAGAAGAAGAAGAAGAATGATAATAATAATAATTTTAAAAGGAAAAATTGAACTTTAGTCGCGTTGAACTCAACAAATGATGACGTCATTAACACGTGACGTGGACTGGATAAGCACGACTTGAGTGACTTTTAGCCTTATTTACTGTTAGCCAGCCGTAATAAAGTCATTCGTGTTTGACAGCCGATGGGCAGGGCACTCAGGGTAATTTTTTTTAAATATTGAAGGTTTTCTAACGTATTCGAATGGCGGAAGCTTCGGGTACAGGTAAAATAATCTTTTGTCTAAATACATTCGCTATTCCAATTAGCTAGTTTTGTGAGACAGGTAGCAGTGAAGGCTAACAATATGACACAGCTAGTTGCTAACAGTAAACAGTTAGCCAGAAAGAAGCTAGCGGGCTAACCGGCTACTCTGGAATGCTAGCTCTCTCGTGTTAGCCTATCATCCTCCTGTCACACTAAAATAAACAGCAAGAAGCAACGAAATAAGTCACCAGTTTCTTCGCCAACATGTTCTCACTGCACTATTATGTACTTGTGTGTGTGTTAGAGGTGAAGTCAGTTAGTTATACAACAGGTATACGGTCACTTTGAATGTGTTTAATGAAAGTTAAAAAATTGTGCTGATGTTATGGTGTGTGTACACATCGACTAGCTGTGCAAACCCAACTTATTTCAACAGGAGCCCCATGCACAACTGATTTAGCACGAACAGCCTTGTCAGCACTTTCCAGGCTATCTCTTTTGAATTTTTATAATGCCTCATAGTTTTAAAGCTTCTAGTCGCCTACGAAAAAAAATCAGGCTTCCCAAGCACTAATGGGTTGGTTTCATATTGGGTTTAAAACATCTGCCGAGGCTTAATCTGCAGTTCGGTGTCACGCGAGCAATGCTAGCCGGACAGGGAGGCTGCGAGTGCCTGGTGCAGAGCAACCATTTGGTTCTGGGTGGATCTTGCTGGTTAGGCAAGGCAATCTGTCTATGCCCCATTGCATAGCTTAGCTTGTGTGGGTTCACAGTTTGGAATGAATTATTTGACTGGGTCATGCATTTTTTTGTTCGAGTCAGGTCCTTTCAGTGTTACCAGAGTGATCAAGGTTGCAAATTAATGGCAGGATCTTAACATAGCATTCACTTTAGCAGCAACATGTATGTGTTAATTGAATATAGGCATACAGTACTCCAAAACTACCAACATTTACTGCACCCCGGTTGAGATGTGTTCTTTAGATTCTAATAAAGTCAGTGTGGTTTCTCCCCTTCAAATAATATCTGACCACAATGGGATTGGGTTGTCTCCAACCTTTAATTCATGTGCATTTCTTCAGTGGGGGAAAAACCCACATTAATAAATAATTATTTTACATCAAATCATGTTTGCCACAATTATGAGCCCACTGATGATTTTAATACTTTGTACGACAACCTTTTCTTTTTTCACAAGATCTGATAATGCAGAAAGAGGATCTTGGACAATTCCTGTCTGCACAATCTCTAAATCATCCAGAGACCTGGTCCTCTCTTCAACTCCTCTCTACAGGTTCTCAATGGGGTTGAGTTTTGGGGACTGAGTTGACCATGGGAGGAGCTTAATTCTGTGTCTGCTGAACTTCTTCTTCTTCTTTTCCTTTCGGCTGTTCCCTTCAGGGGTCGCCACAGCAAATGATCTGCCTCCATCTCTCCCTATCCTCTGCATCTTCTACTCTTACTCCAACGACCTTCATGTCCGCCTTCACTGCATCCATAAATCTTCTCTTTGGTCTTCCTCTGGGCCTTTTGCCTGGTAGTTCCAACCTCAGCATCCTACGACCAATATACTCACTATCCCTCCTCTGTACATGTCCAAACCATCTCAATCTAGCCTCTCTGACTTTGTCTCCAAAACATCTAACATGTGCTGTCCCTCTGATGTACTCATTTCTGATCCTATCCATCCTCGTTACTCCCAAAGAGAACCTCAACATTTTCATCTCTGCTACCTCCAACTCTGACTCCTATGTCTGTAAATTTGGCCACATGTTTCTCATCATCTTTCTGAAAGACCCACGGATGACCCATTTTCAGTTTTCGGTCAGAGGCCACCCGATTTTGATTTAAAATGTTCTGGTATTCAGTGTTCATTACAGATCAAAATTTTATGTGGACAAATTGGCCCCTAGACAAAAAAAACCTGGGGACATTGGCAAAAACTAGGGGTCATAGTAACGGGTCAAATTATATACGTATTACATTATTCCAAGAAACTAATTCAGCAATTTTCTGACAGCTTACTGGTAAAAACTGGACCTAAATTAGTAAATACTCCAATGTAGTGTATAATAATATTTCACATGATGTATCACATACTACTCTATAAATTTAGTGGTAAAGCAAGTTTATTCCCTTTAAGTTTTAATATTTTATTGTAGCAGATGAAAGGTAACAACACTTCAAGTTAAAAAGTGGAACAAACTGTTTTTAACACGGTCTGTATTTTAATTTACATCAGGCACATAGCAGAATTAAAACCAAAAACAAGTTGACAAAATACAACACAAACTGTTTTTAACCGACAGTAACAGACTTCCAATATTATAATTCAAAGTTTATGCAACGCTTTCAGTCTGTTGACAGTATTTTCACCTTATTTGCTACAAAAATATCCCTGTCTTTCTTTCCCTTCCAAACCTTCAGTGCTGAGTAGAAGTCAAGACACCATAGAGCCACCTTCCAGGCTTACCAACATCAAGTCATCCACTCTCTCAGGAGATAGTCTGTTTCTCAATGCAGTTTTAATTATGTTCTGAGAGCTGAAGCCCCTTTCACAGTCAGACGTGTGAACAGGAGCAGTAAGTGCCAAACCAGCGAGAACCAGCAGGTTGGGGAAGTCTTCCTGGTGGTACATGTTTATTAGTTTCCATAACTCGGACATGATTTGCAAGCCAGTAAACTACTTTTAAGCAAACAATAATGGCAGCTTCTTTTTCTGACCATAGTTTGACTACAGCCTTGTCTAAATTGCCTCTCATTGCCTCTGCAGTTACTGATGCTTGATGATCTGGTCCATCTGCATGGCGCTTCAGTGTTGATGTTTGAAAATTGCCGGTCCCTACAGTCAGTGCATTTTTCTTTTTGTGCTTAATGCACAGCATGCATGACATGGTTTTATCGTTGACATTGTTTATGACCTAAGGGCGAAGCTTTTGCCAACTTGGTTGAAACTTTCTGTCTGAAATCGGAGTCTCATCATGATTAGATGTGGGCCTAGTAGTACTACTAGTAGTACTATTAGTAGTAACGATGTTGCTGGCAGTGTCACTAACGTTACTAACGTTAACGATTGCAGTCTCAATATGACTAGCATTACTAGCACTACAAGCGGCCACCCCACTGTCACTAGCGGTAGCAATGCAACTACTATTTTCAGTGATATCACCGGAATTAGATAAATTTGACACTTGGTTACTAGCACCCCACATTGTTAATAAATTTCTGTTTTGAGCAATGTTTTTTCGCTTTGGACACCATTTTATGTTTCTATAGTAGACATCAGGGGCTGGGTTCGTTTTCACGGATCGCGAGCAAGGGTAGTGTGGGTAAGCACCGGGGCATGCGCATTATATACATGTGTGTTAATTTGGAGCAAAGCGAACGCTGTAAAAGTGGATTCTACACTCGTGTGCCCAAAAACGAATGAAGTGCATTGCATCATGTTTGCGAAAGAATAGCAGTTGTGATTTGTCAGCTCGGGAGCCACTGGCCAATCACGTGCTATCTTTCATATGACCATCAGTAAGTGCAAATGTCCTCACCGGACATTTTCTATGCGCCCGGCTGACGCACGGACATGTAGTTCAATGGGGACACAGGCACAATTAATGCGCCATTGGCGCAATGGCGCAGCCTGTAATGATCACTGGTATTTCGAAGCGTTCATGATGCCATGTACTGTATGTACTGATGCCATGTACTGTAACAAGGTTCTCAGGTCCTCTGTAAGAGAAACAGGCCCACAGTATCACTGATCCTCCCCCACACTTCACAGTGGGCACGAGGTGCTGTTCTGCAGTCTCATATTTTGTGTTCTACCAGAGCCACTTGAAGTGTTTTTTGCCAAAAAAGCTCTATCGTGGTCTCATCTGACCAAAGCACATGGTCTCAGTACTGCTTAGTGAACTCCAGGTCTTTGTGTTTATGATTGTGAGTGACAAAAGGATTTTTTTATGTGCACCCTTCCAAACAGCTTGTTGGTATGTAGCTGGTGCCTGATAGTGGTTTTGTAGACTTTGTGACCCCAAGGTACTCCCTTTTCTTGCAATTCTTTAACAGTGAGCGTAGGAGAACTTTCTCTTACCGGTTAAATAACCTTATGTCCTCATCCGGGCTTGTTTACCACTGTTCCAGTTGTTTTAAACACATGTCTGCCTTACTTGAATGGTGTTTTTCTTTGTCTTTCCCATGTTGAAGAGTGATGGATAAGAGAAATGGCATCTGTGTCATATCATATTTGTACCTCATGGAAGCAGCAAGGGATGAAGTACTCGATATTCTGAACAGCTTCGTCAAAAACTGTAGAAATGACAGAAATGCTTCAATTACATTGATTTCCTCAGAATTGTTAGGGGTGCCAATAAATGTGGAACAGGAGGTTCTTATGAAAATTATGTCTTGGGGATTTTTCCACCCTTAAAATTTACTTGAGTTGAATGGTTTTTTTCTTCTACATTTTCACTGTGAAGTAGCTTCTGCAATAAAAATCAAATTTATGTTAAGGCTATTAACACTTCTTAACCAGGGGTGCCAATAATTATGGAGGGTACGTTCGAAAATTGTTTCAAAGCTGAGGATATCAGCTACAAAATGGTACCAATAACTCTAAATTCATAGTTTCCGATGTAATGCCCACTTTGCTGTGATGGGTCACACATTGTGAACCTTGCAGAGTTCTGAATATACTAATGTGTGTGTATGTATATATGTATGTATGTATGTATGTATGTGTGTGTATATATATATAAAATATGGGTCATCTTTGAGTGTTAGGTGGTCTAAAATTCCAGCTGTTGTGAGATTTGATAAGGTAGAATCTGCCATTCTGAAGGTCAGAAAATAAGACAAAGGTTCGGTTTTAAATATCATCATAAGAAAAAGATGTGAATATCACATGGACTTTATCTGCAATATTCAGCCTCTTCAAAAATCAATCCTAGCTACTAGTTTGATTAACATAACCATTACTTAACTTATTTAGTAACCAAAATTTGAACTATAATGCGAACTTACTTTCTTTTGATTTAATCAGAGCAGTGAAATAATGTGTATGCAGATGTGGTGGACTTTAATGGTCTTCGTGTATGACAAGTACAGTAGGCCCTCAACATTCGCGGGGGTTTGGTTCCGGGCCCTCCCGCGAATCGAGATAATCCACGAGTTCTGTACCCGGACGTAAAACTCCATGTATTACGTCACATGCACGAATGAGCAGCCGGAAGTAAAATACTATGTGTCTATTACATGCGCTAAAATATGCTTCTCAAACACATTCTATAGACAGTCTTACTCATTAATTCAGTGTTAATGTAGTAATGATTAAGAAAAACTTAATTTTTTACTGTGATATTTATTGATAATAAAATATAAAATCCTTAATCTCTCAGTTCATGTCTTTTTAATATGCATCGAAAGTACCTCCATCCTTGGTGCTGCCTGTTGCCCATTAATCTGTGTGGTATCTCTCAAGTAATGGGAAAGGCAGGCCCAGAGAAAAGTTAATTAGTCCACAAATGTCAAGTTTTTTAAAGATTTTTAAAGTCGTGTGAGTGTAATAAAACTAATTAATGTGATAGTTTTTGAGGCATTTTCTCATGTACGTATATAAGCCGTTTCAGCAGAATAGTTCTACGCTTTAAAAAAACAAAAAAACATCTGGGATCCCAATCAGGAAACCTCAGTGATATCTATCAATATAATACCGTTCAGATCTCCTTCGGTGTTTTGCACTACTTCCCCAGCTATTTATGATAGTTTTTGCCATCACGGAGTTTCCCTTCGTGGCCGGCATATTGCTTTGCAAGACCACTCCTTTTTATAATTCATTCATTCACTCCTCTAAAGTTATTTGATGATAAAGAAAGAATGGCTATAGATTGTGATAATTTAGGTATTGTTGTATAGAGTTCCAGTGTTTTGTATTTCTCTTCATGCCCACTGTTTTGACTTGTTCCTAGGCACAGAAAATCCTGATGATGCACCAGGGTGGGCCAGTCGCTCAGTATCCAGAAGAGGTCATCCAAGGCACAGTCGAAAACGGGGAGGTCATGATAGACTCCATACAGGATCAGGATACTCAAGTATTGCTGGTCATCTAGAGGAGCATAATGGATTCTTTAGCAATGCGACAACAAGAGCATCACATAACAGCTCATCTACCAGAAGTGAAACAAGGGAAGTAAGGGGAAGAGGAAGAGGGAGAGGGAGTAGAAGAAATAGTGAACGATGGTCCCAGGGTCCTAGGAGTTCAAGGCCGGCAAGTGATCGTGGCCCCTCAGCACAGGAAGATGGGTCGAGTGTTAGTCAGCAATACAACATGTCAACTGCATACGAATCCACAAATGAAGAGAATCAACAAAAAAGCCAGAGAGAATCCTACATGAGTGAGTTCCAACATGAACCCAGAAGAACCTGGCAAAATATGTCCAGAAGAGGCAGAGATGCAAGAAAGTCATTAAACAGACACCGAGAATCAAATCATGATAACTATGCAGCTGATGTAGATTATACATCTATTATAGCATCTACTGAACTAGAGCATGAGCACCAGAACAACAGAGGAAGGAGAGGAGGAAGACAGGGTTACCCCAGAAAGAAGACATCCACTGTACACTCTAACATCGAAGGGAACTGGAGGGAGAGAGAGCCACCACACTTGGACAAGGAGGAGGAAAAAGCAAAAGAAGACAAGACCAGGGGAAGCAAAGAGGAACCAAACTGGAGAGCTGCAAGTGGAAAAGATAACTGGAGGAGGCCTCAAATTCAAGAGCAGGGGCAAAGGAGAGGAGGACGTACTGAGAGGAGGACTGGGCCAGTGAAACTGGTTGAGTTGCCTAAGAGCAAAGAGACCCAGACAGGTGAGAGTCAAAGTCTTCTTTTTATCGTTAGGTGCAGGAGCTTTGCCTTGCTTCTGAAACGCACTTCGAACACGGTACACAAGCCTCGATAATTGACGTGACCCGACGGTCGGTGCTGCAACTAGTCAGCAGTCTTTCAAAACCCACGAACGACGAAACAGTCACGTACATTTCACTTCCATAATGCTGTGTGTGATACTGCACACAGCCAAAAACGGGTTCGTTTGTCGTAAACAAAAACGGCTGACACGGTGGATACACGCCAAAACGTTCAGAAAGTATTCGTTTAGAGATGATTTCGAACTTACTAAATATCAATGATGATGGATGTGTCACAAAAATAAGATGCAAGATTTCCTACAAGTTTATCGTACAATTTATGGAAGAAGCAATTCTACATTTATTAATTAATACCTTATGACTAGAGATCCAAGCGGAAGGCACACACCAATGCAGCCACCCCAACTAACGACGCCTGCAGTCAATGTGGCCAAGATTGCCACTCCCGCATTGGTCTCACCAGCCACATGCGGCGCCGTCACTGGCACAATTTCCAAAGTCAACACCAACTGACGGAGGCCGACTACTGTGAATTATCAAAATAATGTTATAGCGACACAATGGAGTGACCGGTATTAATATTAACAATTAGTGAACGTTCCAGTTCAGCCAGTTAATAGTTCAAGTTGGTGCTGCTGGTGTTTGATGTTTATGCTGATTGATGAAACTTTGCATGTTTGTGCAAAATTTCATGTTTCACAATAATCAGTTGTATTGTCAATAATTTAATTCTTTAATATTAGAAAATTCAACAATACATAAGATATTTTACATACAGCTACTGAACTTGGCGGGGCGGTGGTGGTCTAGTGGTATCTAGGTGGTCTAGTGGCTGGATCGTTGATCCTAAGGTTGGGGGTTCGAGTCCCACTCTCCACAAGGTTGTCACTGTCTACACCCCCCCTCCCAAAGTGCAGCTAACTGGGTTATCAAAGGCAGGCCATGTCTCTCACTGTCTATGGTGAGAAGCATGTAAAAGAACAATTGCTGACTTTCGTAAAGAGTAGGCTGCGAAGTCGTCCACGTGTTCCTGTCCCTTGCTAAAGGGTTGTGTCAAGAAGGGCATCCAACGTTAAAACCAATGCCAGATCAATTCGCTGTGGTGACCCCTGAAAAAGGGAAAAAGCCAAAAGGAAATCTCTCTACTGAACTTAAAAGCACAAATTTAATTATTTCAATAGCAGTTTTGTATAATAATTTATATTTCAGGGAATCATTTTGCGCAACTTGCGGGTTACACAACTCATTTTCAGCTGAACGAACTTTGGGCTACCAGAGTCATTTACTCTTCTTCTTCTTCTTTTACTTTCGGCTGTTCCCTTCAGGGGTCGCCACAGCAAATCATCCGCCTCCACCTCACCCTGTCCTCCGCATCTTCTTTTTTGACTCCAACAACCTTCATGTCTTCCTTCACCACATCCAAACATCTCTTCTTTGGTCTTCCTCGAGGCCTTCTGCCTGGGAGTTCCAACCTCAGCATCCTACTGCCAATATACTCACTATCCCTCCTCTGTACATGTCCAAACCATCTCAATCTATCCTCTCTAACTTTGTCTCCAAAACATCTTACGTGGGCTGTCCCTCTGATATACTCATTTCTGATCCTATCCATCCTTGTTACTCCCAGAGAGAACCTCAACATTTTCATCTCCGCTACCTCCAGCTCTGCCTCCTGCCTTTTCTTCAGCGCCACTGTTTCTAATCCATACAACATCGCTGGCCTCACCACCGTCTTGTACACTTTTCCCTTCATTCTTGCTGACACTCTCCTATCGCATATCACACCGGACACTTTTCTCCAACCATTCCAGCCTGCCTGCACACGTTTCTTCACCTCTTTTCCACACTCTCCATTGCTCTGGATTGTTGAGCCTAAGTACTTAAAATCCTCCACCTTCGTTATCTCTGCTCCCTGTAACCTCACCGTTCCTGTTGGGTCCTTGGCATTCACACACATGTATTCTGTCTTACTGAGGCTAACCTTCATTCCTCTCCTTTCCAGGGCATACCTCCACCTCTCTAGATTTTCCTGCACTTGTTCTCTGCTCTCACTACAGATTACGATGTCATCTGCAAACATCATAGTCCATGGAGATTCTTGTCTCACCTCATCTGTCAGCCTGTCCATCACCATAACAAACAAGAAGGGGCTCAGAGCTGACCCTTGATGCAGTCCCACCTCCACCTTGAATTCGTCGGTCACACCGACAGCACACCTCACCGCTGTCTTACGTCTCTCATACATGTCCTGCACCACTCTAACATACTTCTCTGCCACTCCAGACTTCCTCATGCAATACCACAGTTCTTCTCTTGGCACCCTGTCATATGCTTTTTCCAGATCCACAAAGGCACAATGTAGCTCCCTCTGTACTTCTCTATTAACATCCTCAAAGCAAACATTGCATCTGTAGTGCTTTTTCTTGGCATGAAACCAAACTGTTGTTCACAAATGCTGACCTCTGCCCTTAGTCTAGCTTCCACTATTCTTTCCCATAACTTCATCGTATGGCTCATCAACTTTATCCCTCTGTAGTTGCTGCAACTCTGCACGTCTCCCTTGTTCTTAAAAATGGGCACCAGCACACTTCTCCTCCACTCCTCCGGCATCTGCTCACTCTCTAGTACCTTGTTGAATGTTCTTGTCAGAAAATCTACTGCTCCCTCTCCTAGACACTTCCATACCTCCACAGGTATATCATCAGGTCCAACTGCCTTTGCATTCTTCATCCTCTTCAATGCCCTTCTCACTTCATCCTTGCTGATCTTTGCTACATCCTGCTCCTCAATGGTCACCTCTTCTACTCTTTTTTTCTCTCTCATTTTCCTCATTCATCAGCTCTTCAAAATACTCTTTCCATCTTCCCAGCACACTTCTGTCATCAGTCAATACATTTCCCTCTCTGTCCTTTATCAATCTAACTTGCTGCACGTCTTTCCCATCTCTATTTCTCTGCTGTGCCAACCTGTATAGATAATTTAAAAATCATTTTCTTCCTCCTTACTGTCCAACCTATCATACAAGTCATCATACGCCCTCTGTTTGGCCTGAGCCACTGCTACTTTCGCCTTACGCTGTGTCTCCCTGTACTCCTGTTTACTCTCTTCGGTCCTCTCAATGTCCCACTTCTTCTTAGCTAACCTCTTCCTTTGTACACACTCCTGCACTTCCTCATTCCACCACCAAGTCTCCTTATCTACTTTCCTTCCAGAGGACACACCAAGTACTCTCCTACCTGTGTCCCTGGTCACATTTTCTGTGGTTGTCCAGTCATTTGGAAGCACTTCCTGGCCACCCAAAGCCTGTTTCAACTCCTCCTTGAAGACAACACGACACTCTTCCTTTTTCAGCTTCCACCACTTTGTCTTCTGCTCTGCCTTTGCCTTTTTCACCTTTCTCACCATCAGAGTCATCCTGCACACCACCATCCTATGCTTTTTGGCAACACTCTCACCCACTATGACTTTGCAGTCACTGACTTTCTTCAAATTACATCGCCTACACAAGATGTAGTCTACCTGTGTGCTCCTACCTCCGCTTTTATAAGTCACCCTATGCTCCTGGCTCTTCTGGAAGAAAGTATTCACCACAGCCATTTCCATCCTTTTTGCAAAATCTATCAACATCTGTCCTTCTGCGTTCCTGTCCTGGATACCAAACCTGCCCATCACTTCCTCGTCCCTCTGTTGCCTGTACCAACATGTCCATTGAAGTCTGCACCAATGACCACTCTTTCACCTCTGGGGGTACTCTGCATCACTTCATCTAAGTCACTCCAGAATCTCTCCTTCTCTTTTAGCTCACATCCTGCCTGTGGGGCATAAGCACTAACAACATTGAGCATTACACCTTCGATTTCTAACTTGAGACTCATCACTCTGTCTGACACTCTTTTCACTTTTAGAACATTCCTGACAAACTCCTCCTTCAAGATGACTCCTACTCCATTTCTCTTCCCATCCACACCGTGATAAAATAGCTTAAACCCTGCTCCTAAGCTTTTAGCTTTGCTACCTTTCCACCTGGTCTCCTGAACACACAGTATGTCCACCTTCCTCCTCTGCATCATGTCAGCCAGCTCTCTACCTTTTCTGTGCATAGTTCCAACATTCAAAGTCCCCACTCTCAGTCCTAGACTCATGCCTTTCCTCTTCTCTCTCTGCCTACGGACACGCCTCCCACCTCTCCTTCTTCGACGTCTTCGACCAACAGTAGTCCAATTTCCATCAGCACCCTGTTGATTGACAGCACTGATGGCGGTCGTTGTTAACCCCGGCCTCGACCGATCCGGTATGCGGGTAATACTTCTGATTTGCATCATAGATATTTGGCATTGGTTTTACGTCGGATGCCCTTCCTGACACAACCCTCTGCATTTCTCCGGGCTTGGGACCGGCATGAGGGGGAGAGACACTGGTTAGTGCCCCCCCCCCCCCACCTCATGGCTGCATTACCAGAGTCATTTACTCATGAACCACAAACTGGACCCCCAAATTTTTTGAAATGTCAAGGCCTGGGTACACGAGTACTAATTTTCTGTAAGCTTACTGCTCCAAATGAAATAAGACTGTAATGGTTTTATATGGCTTTTTATAACACCAACATTGTGTCCTCATAAATGAAATGATCTGTACATATAAGATTTATGGACTTGTATAATTTTCATTTGTGTGTTCATCCATCTGTCTGTTTGGCCATGTGATCGAAATCCTTACCACACCTGTCTTGGTGGGAATGTTACCCTACTGGAGTTTCATAGTAAATTTGATTTTGGAATGTGAAGGTCAGAGCAAGGTCAGAGATTTTGGCGCAAGAGTGCCTGGAACTTAAAAATGGGATAAGTGCCAGTAGACATGATGTAATTATGAAACACTAATAGGAAACTGCATGTGAATTTACCAATGAGACAATTACCTCGGACCTTCATTGACCTGGAAATTTTAATCCCAGCCAATCCATAAATTTTCAAGTGAGAGAGTTTGAATTTGCTCACATATATATACTGTAGAATATATTGTAAGGAGTGTGTAGAATGTCACCTAGTTGTTTGGTGGATGGCGGGGGGGTGTTAAAGTTTGACAGTAATTACTCTCAAGGCAGTGGTGGCACAATAGTTGAGACAATGGTTTACTGATCTCAAGATTGGGTGTTCAATCTCCAGTACCATCACTGTTGTTTCCTTGAGAAAGGCTTTTAACCCTCAATTACTTAGTTGTATAAAAATGATAATTGTAAGTCACTTTGGATAAATGGTATGAATGTACTATAGCATTGATTAGCACTCAAATTTAACATTGAGGTTTTTTTATTATTAACCCAGCAACAAGGGCATTTCCACAATCTCATACCCCCATTTCACTGGCGCACGGAATGCAATGATTGTGGCGGAAAGGCGCCTGCGGAGGAGCTTTGGCATTTTTACACGGAAAATGGGTCAAAAACCTATGGAAAATTGTACCTTCGGAACGTTCACGGAATGTGCGGGAAAAACTGCGGTACAATGTCGGAGTACATGCGTAAAAGCGCTCGGATTACCTTCGGAACCAGTGCGGATTGCAAAGGAAGACCTTCGGATAATTCACGGAATGTTCACGTAAAGCATGGAACACTCAAGGAACGACTACGGCACTACTCCATTTTAGAAGGAAGAGTGACAGAATGATTGTGGAACAGGCGGAATGAAGGCAGAACGTTCACGTTCAACACAGAATGACGAAGGAATAACTGAGGAATGACTGCCGATTTTTCCCCCATTGAAGCTTGGTATTCCTCAAAGATCAAAGGATTTGCTCCTGATTCCACCTATAAATACAGTAGACCCTTGACATTCGTGGGGGTTCGGTTCCGGGCCCTCCCACGAATCGAAATAATCCGCGAGTTCTGTTCCCAGAAGTAAAACCCCATGTATCACGTCAGATGCACGAATGAGCAGCCGGAAGTAAAATACTATGTATCTATTACATGCACTAAAATTCTTCTTCTTCTTTTCCTTTCGGCTTTTCCCTTCAGGGGTCGCCACAGCAAATCATCTGCCTCCATCTCACCCTATCCTCTGCATCTTCTCTTACAGCAACTGCCTTCATGTCCTCCTTCACCACATCCATGAATCGTCTCTTTGGTCTTCCTCTAGGCCTTCTGCCTGGTAGTTCCAACCTCAGCATCCGACAACCAATATACTCACTTATCCCTCCTCTGTACATGTCCAAACCATCTCAATCTAGCCTCTCTGACTTTGTCCCCAAAACATCTTACATGTGCTGTCCCGCTGATGTGCTCATTCCTGATCCTATCCATCCTCGTTACTCCCAAAGAGAACCACAAGATTTTGATCTCTACTACCTCCAGCTCTGCCTCCTGTCTTTTCCCCAGGGCCACTGTTTCTAAACCATACAACATCACGAGCCTCAAAAAACTGTTGTTCACAAATGCTGACCTCTGCCCTTAGTCTAGCTTCCACTATTCTTTCCCATAACTTCATGCTCATCAACTTTATCCCTCTGTAGTTGCCATAACTCTGCACGTCTCCCTTGTTCTTAAAAATGGGCACCATCACACTTCTCCTCCATTCCTCTGGCATCCTCTCACTCTCTAAGACCTTGTTGAATGTTCTTGTCAAGAAAATCTACTGCGACCTCTCCTAGACCCTTCCATACCTCCATGTCATCGTATGTCATCAGGACCAACTGCCTTTCCACTCTTCATCCTCTTTAATGCCCTCCTCACCTCACCCTTATTAATCTATGCTACTTCCTGGTCCTCAACAGTCACCTCTTTTTTTTTTTTTTTTTTTTTTTTTTTTTTTTCTGTCTAGCATTTTCCTCGTTCATCAGCTCTTCAAAGTACTCTTTCCATCTTCCCAGCACACTTCTGTCATCAGTCAATACATTTCCCTCTCTGTCCTTAATCACTCTAACTTGCTGCACGTCCTTCCCATCTCTATTTCTCTGCTGTGCCAACCTGTATAAATTATTTTCTCCCCCTTTACTTTCCAACCGAGCATACAAGTCGTCATACGCCCTCTGTTTGGCCTTTGACACAGCTACCTTCGCCTTACGCTGTGTCTCCCTGTACTCCTGTTTACTCTCTTCGGTCCTCTCAATGTCCCACTTCTTCTTGGCTAACCGCTTCCTTTGTACACAATCCTGCACTTCCTCATTCCACCACCAAGTCTCCTTATCTATGCTCCTTCCAGATGACACACCAAGTATTCTCCTACCTGTCTCCCTGATCACATTAGCTGTAGTTGTCCAGTCATCTGGAAGCACCTCCTGACCACCCAAAGCCATTTTCAACTCCTCCTTGAAGACAACACGACACTCTTCCTTTTTCAGCGTCCACCACTTTGTCTTCTGCTCTGCCTTTGCCTTCTTCACCTTCCTCACCATCAGCGTCATCCTGCACACCACCATCCTATGCTGTTTGGCAACATTCTCACCCACTACTACTTTGCAGTCACTGACTTCCTTCAAATTACATCACCTGCACAAGATGTAGTCTACCTGTGTGCTCCTACCTCCGCTTTTATAAGTCACCCTAAGTTCCTCTCACTTCTGGAAGAAAGTATTCACCACAGCCATTTCCATCCTTTTTGCAAAATCGATCAACATCTGTCCTTCTATGTTCCTGTCCTGGATACCAAACCTGTCCATCACTTCCTTGTCCCCTCTGTTTCCTGAACCAACATGTTCATTGAAGTCTGCCCCAATGACCACTCTTTCATCTCTGGAGGTATTCTGCATCACTTCATCTAACTCACTCCAGAATGTCTCCTCTTCTCGCTCACATCCTGTCTGTGGGGCATAAGCACTAACAACATTGAATATCACGCCTTCAATTTCTAACTTGAGACTGATCACTCCGTCTGACACTCTTTTCAGTTCTAGAACATTCCTGACAAATAACCCCTCCTTCAAGATGACTCCTACTCAGTTTCTCTTCCCATCCACACCATGAAAAAACGGCTTAAACCCTGCTCCTAAGCTTCTAGCCTTGCTACCTTTCCAGCTGGTCTCCTGAGCACACAGTATATCCACCTTCCTCCTCTGCATCATGTCGGCCAGCTCTCTACCTTTTCCTGCCATAGTTCCAACATTCAAAGTCCCTACTTTCAGTCCTAGACTCATGCCTTTCCTCTTTTCTCTCTGCCTATGGTCACGCCTCCCGTCTCTCCTTCTTCGTCGTCTTCGACCAACAGTAGTCCAATTTCCACCAGCACTCTGTTGGTTAACAGCACTGATGGAGGTCGTTGTTAACCAGGGTCTCGACTGATCTGGTATGAATTTTTTTGTTGTGACTCGCATATTTTATTTGCCATTTTATGCCGGATGCCCTTCCTGACGCAACCCTCTGCATTTATCCAGGCTTGGGACCGGCGTGAGGGAGAGACACTGGCTTGTGCCCCTCCTTCACGGTTGCATTAATTACATTCACTAAATTATTAAAAAACATTAATTACATGCACTAAAATATGCTTCTTAAACACATTCTATAGACAGTCTTACTCATTAATTCAGTTTTCATGTAGTAAAATGTAGTAATGATTAAGAATAACTTTTCAATTTTTACTGTTATATTTATTGACGGTAAAATATAAACATTATACAGCATATGTATAAAACACCTTTCAAAGCATTCTATGAAAAACATACAGCACTGTAGTTTTCAAAAATGCGAAGGATTTATAAATTGAAGAATTATAAAGGGGGCGTTACATCATCTCAAACAATCAGCTGGAAGGACCGCCATTGGCTGAATTTGAATCGCGTGCAAGTTGCTATGCTAATGCGAGTACTCAAACCGTGAGTGCAACACCGCGAATAGTCAAGGGCCTACTGTACGCGGAATCGACCAAGGAAGCTCATTCTCTCATTCATATAATGTTTATAATGTACAGTAAATTTAAAATTTAATATCAATAATGTCAATACGTTTCTTTTATTTTCACCTCAATAAATAATTCCAGACTAAAAACCATGCACACAAGTCCAAACCACAGTGATTATAACTTTAAAACTTTATTACGTGAACAGGAAAACAGAAAAAATAAAGTGAATATATCATTTATATTATATAATAATATAATTAATTATATAAAAATATAATTTATATAATTTATAGTGGAAGTGGCTTCCTTGAGTGTTCCTCAACCATTCCCAATTGTTCCGCATGTATTCCGCAAACCTTCTGTTAGTATTCCGTGGGGATTCTTTGGTCGCTTTTGACCATCTGGAAGAGGGGGGGAATGCTCGCGGAACGGTCTCGGAAGATTTTGGAATAAACGGAACATTTGCGGAAAGGACAGAATGTTTGCGGAAGGACTGCGGAACGTGAGGGAACACTGTCGGAAAATTTTGTCGCGGAAGATTTTGGCCTGACGGAAGACGAGGAATAAATTTGGAATCATATGGAATGACTGAGGAATGTTGGAGGATGACTACGGTTTTGCTTCTGCGAGTCTGCCACGCTCCAGTGAAATGGGGGTATCAGCGCAATCAGTCCCACAGGGGTCAAAATTAAGGGTGTCTATTTGCCTTTTAAGTCGTAATTTTCTTAAATGTTTAACATTACAACATTTTTAAAAATATTGGCTATGATGTTGTTTTCTTGGACGTTAATGGCCTTTGAAAGTACAGTAGGCCCTCGATATTCGTGGGGGTTTGGTTCCGGCTTCCCCTGCGAATGAAGATAATCCGTGAGTTCTGTACCCGGAAGTAAAACTCCATGTATTATATTACATGTGCGAATGAGCAACCGGAAGTAAAACACTATGTATCTATTACATGTGCTAAAATATGCTTCTTAAACACATTCTATAGACAGTTTTTCTCATTAATACAGTATTAATGTAGTAAAATATAGTAATGATTAAGAAAAACCTTTTAATTTTGTACTGTGATATTTATTAATAAAATATATAAACATTATACCGCATATACTGTTGTAAAGCACTAGTATTTGTCTTTTTCAATTATTATTCCAGTACAGTACCTAAGTTAATGTTTAGAATGTTTGCGTGTGAGATTTTATGTTCTGTAGCATGTTTAACAAGGGATACCAAAAGGATAAACTTTATAACGCTTCATGTCCTTTTACATCGAAGGTGACGCCTCCAAGATGGTTTTGTTTGTTCATGTTTTGCACTATGCTTGTCTATGACCCTACTACAGATATGAGATCTTTCTATCTAATCTATCTAATCAGTCTATACATACATACAGTATGTATATGTTTTCATTTTGTATGTATAATATATTATCCAGTTAAGCTCTATGATGCCACTCAAACGCTGCCTAAGCACCATCTCTTCTGAAGAAATAAGACTTTCTCCTGAAGAAATGACAGTTTCCTCTGAATTGCCTAAAGATCTGAACTGTTGTAAAGCTGTAGTATTAAAGTCTTTTTCAATTATTATTCCCGTACCGTGCCTAAGTTAATGTTTAGAATGTTTCGAAGCCACAGAGCAGCTCCGCCATGCCCCTCAGCCGGAGCGGAGAGTTAGTGAACACAGCCGTCAAAATCAAAGTCACCCAAAATATAGACCATAACAAAAAGAACATGAAATGTAATAAATTGGATAAACAAAACAAAATGATAAACATCCTACACCACAGTACATAAAATCACACACACAAACATTCTAAACATTAACTCGGATACTGTACTGGAATAATGATTGAAAAAGACTTTAATACTAGAGTGCTTTCAGATAATTATTTCTCTTCAGGCACTTCAGAGGAAACTGTCGTTTCTTCAGGAGAAAGTCTTATTTTTTCAGAAGAGACATCTAACGTCATTACCTTTTCAAGTGCTTAGCCAGAGAAGACGCACAGCGTTTGAGTGTCATCATAGAGCTTAACTGGTAATTAAAACACACTTAAAAACTTGTGCGTGAATGAGGAAAAGGGGGCGTTACATCATCTCAACCAATCAGCAGGAAGGAGGACAGCCATTGGCTGAATTTCAGTGACATGTCAGTTGGCAGTCCCCGAATACTCAAACCGTGAGTGCAAAACCACGAATAGTCAAGGGCCTACTGTATAGATGTCCAAAACAATCCTTTGGCATTTGTTGTCTATGCAGACGGTCTGTCCAGTTTTAAGACGTCTTTCGATGTTTCACACCCTGCCGGCTTCTTTCATGGCTCATTCTGCTAATATTTGAAGTACAATGCCTTTTTCAGAATCTGCATACGAGGAACGCTGTCGTATTGCTGTTTTCCTTTTGACGCATGCATTTCTCCGCTAGGTGTTTGGTCTGAATGCAGTCAAGTTCAGTGATCCCCTTCAATCACAGCTGTCCTCCACAATGCTCTGTCCTCTAATGATATTTTTCTGAGCTTTTATTGGTAGAAATATCTTTTTGTGTTGCTTTACTTATTGATGGTATAAACCTAGACTTCGAATATGGACACATTCACATGCTTGTGTAATCAAAATTTTAGAATCCGTTTCAGATTATCTTCATTGACCTTCACTTTCTGAATCGCGTAATCTTAATTGGGGTCGCTAGGAGGCTGGTTTACATGAACCTCTCACCATAGACAATGGTGAGATGGCCTTCGAGAACCCAGTTAGCAGCATTGGGTGGATAGCAGTGACAACCCACACATAGTGGGGATTAAACCCCTGACCTTGGGATCAGGAATCCAGCACCTTACCACCAGGCCACCACTGTCCCTGGCTCAGATAAGATTTGCTGTAATGTTACATACCCAGATGTCCTTTTATAAAAAGTGCATCTGAATGAAAAAAGATAGTCAGAGTGGACATTTCCTCTCATCTACTCAGATCTGTCCTGCACACATCAAATCGGGGATAATAAATCCAAGATTTATTTAAACAATAGATGCTTCTTTAATTTTGAATGGAGAACTTTTCATGACAAACGTCCGCCTTTTGAAAATTAATTCAGTTGATATTCTGAGAATTTTTCCCAAGTGAAAATTCAAATTTGTCCAAAAGTTAACTTCTGTGTATATTTTCAAGCCATCTTCTTCTTCTTTTCCTTTCGGCTTTTCCCTTTCTCGGGAGTCGCCACAGCGAATCATCTGATTCGCACATTTGATTTGGCAGAGGTTTTTACGTCGGATGCCCTTCCTGTCACAACCCTTTAGCAAGGGGCAGAAACACGCTGACGGCTTTGCAGCCTACTTTTTACGAAAGTCAGCAATGGTTCTTTTACCTGCCTCTCACCATAGACAGTGAGATACATGGCCCGCCTTTGATAACCCAGTTAGCTGCACTGGGGGGGACAGTGACAACCCTATGGGGACTCGAACCCCCAATCTTAGGATCGGTGATCCTGTGCCCTATCCACTAGACCACCACTGTCCCCATTTTCAAGCCATCTGAAGATACTTTATACTATTGTGTTTGTTCATATAAGAAATTTTACACGTCTGCAGATTTTTGGAACAAAACCCCTCATTTTATGTATCCCAAGTGTTTGAGAAGACTGAAAAAGCTTATAAACAGATTTAACCAGGAACCATATTGAAAAGAAATAACTTTTTTTTTTTTTTTTTTGATTTTCTCCCGAATTTAGTCATATCCAATTCCATCCATCTGGTTTTGCCTTCCCTATCACACGACCACCACCGTCCAGGGAGGGATGAAAGCACACACACCCTCCGTGACATGCAATGCTACCTACCGCATCATTTCGAACTGTGGCTTATGTATATTTGGGGGTGGTCTAACAAACTCTGAGGGAAAGCCCTTCATACAAATGAGCTCACACATGCCCATAATTGGCTGGCGATCAGTGTGTGACAGGGTACTGAGCGTGTACTGTCCTGTCCTCTTGTGAGAGCTTGGCCAGTTGCGCTCAGTGATTTCCGGCTATGGAAGCCTGTGGCATTAACCTGGATTCGAACTTGCAATCTCTCGGTTAATGGTCACGCACTTTGTGCCACTTGGGAAGAAGAAATAACTTTTAGTAATTAATCCACACTTGCTTTGCAACTTTGGTAGAAACACAATACTAATCACTCTTTTGTCCAGTGTAGAACCTGCATGCTTTAGCATACAGCACTGAGAGTTGTTTAGCTAGTACTGTATTTTTTGGACCACAAGGTGCACATAAAAGCATTTAATACCCCCATTTCACTGGAGCGTGGAATGCAGTGATCATGGCGGAAAGGCACGCAACACACTCTATGGAGACGCTTTGGCATTTTTACACGGAAAATGGGTCAAAAACCTACGGAAAATTGCACCTTTGGAACCATCACGGAATGTGCGGAAAGGACACAGAAAGACCTCGGTACAATGTCGGAATACATGCGTAAAAGCGCTCGGATTACCTTCGGAACCATTGATGACGGTAAAGGAAGACCTTCAGACAATTCACGGAAAGCACAGAACATTCGAGGAACGACCACAGCACTACTGCTTTTTTAGAAACGGAACAGGTGGAATGCAGGCGGACCATTCACATTCAACAAGGAATGACTGAGGAATAACCAGCCAAACCATGTTTCAACACGGAAAAATCGGCAAAGATCAAAGGATTTGCACCTGATTCCGCCTATACACACGCGGATTACACTAAGGACGCTAATTTTCTTATTCATGTTTATAACTTGATATGTATATAATGTAAAATAAATTAAAATTTTAATATAGGTTTGTAATTTACAATAAGTTTATAATTTACAATATGTTTACATGTTTATAGTTTACAATATGTTAAAGCAATATATGTTTATTATTTACAAGATGTTTAGAATGTACTACAGTATATGTTTGTAATTTACAAGATATTTATTAAAGTACTATATGTTTATATTTTACAATATGCTTATAGTTGTAATGTACAATACATTTAAAATGTAACAGATGTTAATATATTTAATATCAATAATGTCTGTATGCTCCTTTTATTTGCAACTTAATAAATTCTTTCAGACTAAAAACCATACACACAAGTCCAAACGTAATGTGGCTCTTTTGATGACTGCATCTGGCTTTCAGATAAATCAGATGACCTTTCTTAACAGAATAACTAATAATAATTTCACTGTCATTTAAATTAAAATACAGAAAAAGGATCAAATAGAACAAAAACAGATAAATAATTCTCACGCATTTTAATCTATACATCTATTTTCCAATCCACTTGTCGCTGTGGCGCACAGCGGCGAGCCAATCCTTTCTGTTCTGCAGATGTGGTGCGTTTCAGAGCATCATCCGGGCTTTATTCCGACTCCCCAATCCCTCTGATCAAGTCCGTGCTGGATGAAAGCATGCACTTGAGCACGTGTTTAAGACGCGCTCTCTGAACCCTACTTTGTGTTTGATCATTTATTGTAAGGCGACGCGTGCGGCGCCCTCTCTACTTCGTCCACGCGCATGTGATCGTCGGCATGAGGAGGATGATCATGCAGAACCGATAGAAGTTTCAAGCAAACCAAAATCAGCAGTGGATCAGTGAATCAGAAGAAGGTGAAATACTCACGGTGTGCCATAGATGAACTTTGATTGGGTCTGCATGATCATCCTCCTCATGCCGATGATCACGTGTGCGCGGACGGAGTAGAGAGCGCGCGGCACGCACAGCCAAAGTGAGGGGCAAAGCACCCGGAAAGCGCTCGGTCTGATGCTGGTGGTGTGTAGAGCAGCTCTCTTCACTGCTTTTGACCATACGGAAGAGGAGGGAAGACTTGCGGATATGTTAAGGAACACTTGTGGTATAAAAGGAAGGATCAGGGAACCAAAGCTCTCAAAACATTTTTCAGTGAATGTGCTTTTGAACCACGTTCGCCGAAAATTTTGACCTGACAGAAGAGGAGGAATACCTTCGGAATTATACGGAAGGACATGGAAGATGATGGACTGACTGAGGAATGCTGGAGGATGATTACAGTTTTGCTTCCGCAAGTCTGCCGCGCTCCAGTGAAATGGGGGTCTTAGCCTCAAAACACTTGATGGCATAAACGCCTTATGTGTGGATGAGGTCCTGCGACTCCTTCTCACTGACACCGTCAAAACCCAAGTGAAGCAAACTAATTTTGAGCTTACCATCATTCTGGTGGATTAACCAAAGAACTCCAACTGCTAGATATTGGTGTCAACAGGTCGTAAGTTAGAGGGATCCGGGCTTTATGTCGAAATACGGGCATTACTGTTACCGTAGTCAGGTGACCCGCTGAGTGAGTTTTCCACCTAATCTCCATCTCTACCCTCAAGACACTCAGCTGGCTTAATGAGAATCTCACGTTCATCCCTGGGATAAAGCACTACTACAGGTGCCCTCCTGAGACCTTGGATTAACCTTCTTGAATTTAAAGTTACACTGATACAGCTCCTTCAGAGTAATGACCTCCGTTCTGTAATGAGCACAATACTCGCGCTGTGAATGGGCAACGCCATGTTTGTCACTGTGATGACACCATCTCTATAAGGGGCGTGGCTGAGAGAAATTTAGGTCACGACCCCGGAATACTTCTAATCTCCATCTCTATTGATCTGACTCCATGCAGGAGGGAATAATAGAAAATAAAATATAATTTTAAAAAAAATTGAGGGATCTGGGCTTTATGTCCAACTCGTGCAACTGTTAAACTCCGACACCGAAGATAAAGAATTTGATGGATTTGTGGAAGAGAAATGAACTGAAAAAATGAGTTTATTGTTACAGCTGAACAATGTTGAGCATTACTGTGAAGTGTATTAATCTATCATTGTTCAGTTATAACAATATAAAATGAGTTATTGTGAAGTGTATTTTTTTATACTTTGTGTTCTAACTGAACAATTATGAGAGTTAAATTAAGTTGGACTTTTCTGAATTTTGTTTTGCTTAATACACCTTATATATGGACAGAGACCGTTCAATCATCGTTCGTTGATATGGTGCCTTATAAACTGGTGCATCTTGTGGTCTGGAAAACTTTGGTGGTGTTAAGTTTCACAGCTACTACTACTTCGTAAAAACAAATAATAAATAGATTGTATGAAATACTCCTATCGTACAACTCTATTCGACGCCAATATTATCCATGCTCTGTGACAGGTATTTCACATCCTGTAACTGCCCCTCAAATTATTATTTTTATGTTAAGGTTTGTCATATTTTCTTTTAATTGTTTTAATATTTCAAGATTTTGACCTGAGCGTCTGTGTACAGGTTGCCTTATTGAGCAGCTGACCGAGGAGAAGTATGAGTGCATGGTATGTTGTGATGTGATTCGAGTCATGGCGCCGGTCTGGAGCTGTCAGAGCTGCTTCCACGTCTTCCACCTGAACTGCATCAAAAAGTGGGCGCGTTCCCCTGCCTCACAGGCTGATGGTACAGCATTCACACATGGGAAAAGCATCTATACTTGAATCTATCTTTGGCAGTTGTAAAATAACCTGTTTGTTTTACAGAGTCCGGTGCAGGCTGGCGTTGTCCTGCTTGCCAGAATGTGACATTAAAGTTTCCAACATCTTACATCTGTTTCTGTGGTAGGAAGCGGCTGCTAAGAACTGTCTGTAGAGGTTTTTATTTTATTGCTTCAGCACTCTTTTTAAAGAATGCATTGAAGACGTTGTTTTTTCTTTGGCTGTTTGACCGCCAGGGAAGGTAAATAATCCAGAGTATCAGCACAGAGAGATTCCTCACAGCTGTGGTGAAGTATGTGGGAAGAAGAGAACTAGTGGAGACTGTAATCATCGCTGCAACATGTAATATTCAAATTACTGCAAGTCATCCCAAAATTAACTGAATTCCAGTTAAAAGCATGAACACATAAGTGCTATTTATTATAGTGTGTGTGTGTGTGTGTGTGTGTGTGTGTGTGTGTTTCTAAGAAACAAGAGGTGTGTAGGATTACTTTGATAATGAAATAATGAAAGACCAGGTATAATAATGGGGTGATGATTAGTACTCACTGTAATTGAATTTTCCATTCCTGCAGTTTATGCCACCCAGGCCCTTGTCCCCAGTGCCCAGCATTTACCACCAAATCCTGTATTTGTGGAAGAACCAGGTAACACATGATAGGCAATCTGTATGTCACGGAACAATCGATCATGTCTGTGTCTCCCTGCACCTGCATCTCACCCACGCCATGTGTGTAGTCAGCAGGTGCGCTGCAGTCAGACAGGAGCTCTACATTGTGACCAGGAGTGTGGTGCTGAGTTAAACTGCAAAACACACTTCTGTACACAGATCTGTCACCAGGGTCCATGTCAGCCCTGCCAGCTCCGTGTCCAGCAAGGTAGGTTAAGACGGTAATCAATTATAGTCACGTAAAACAAATGTATATTTTATGAATATGGGACTTCTGCTTTATGGCCAGTCCATGCATAGAAACTTGACCCTCACTATTATTGAAAATGCAGTGGTACCGCACCTTACGGAATTAATCTGTTCCAGAAGTGGTTTCATAACCTGCATCCGGAAGTAAAATACTGTGTATCTATTACATGCACTAAAATTCTTCTTCTTCTTTTCCTTTCGGCTGTTCCCTTCAGGGGTCGCCACAGCGGATCATCTGCCTCCATCTCACCCTATCCTCTGCATCTTCTACTCTTACACCAACTGCCTTCATGTCCTCCTTCACCACATCCATGAATCGTCTCTTTGGTCTTCCTCTAGGCCTTCTGCCTGGTAGTTCCAACCTCAGCATCCTACTACCAATATACTTACTATCCCTCCTCTGTACATGTCCAAACCATCTCAATCTAGCCTCTCTGACTTTGTTTCCAAATCATCTTACATGTGCTGTCCCTCTGATGTGCTCATTCCTGCTCCTATCCATCCTCGTTACTCCCAAAGAGAACCTCAACATTTTCATCTCTGTAACCTATAGCTCCGCCTCCTGTCTTTTCCCCAGGGTCACTGTTTCTAAACCATACAACATCGCTGGCCTCGACACCGTTTTGTACACTTTTCCTTTCATTCTTGCTGATACCTTCTTATTAAACATCACACCGGACACTTTTCTCCAACCATTTTTTTTCTTAAAGAAGGTGGAGGATTTTAAGTACTTAGGTGGAGGATAAAGTTCCCTCGGAACGGATTAATTGGTTTTCTACTGTTTTCTATTGGAATTTTTGTTTTATCTAACGAACATTTCAATTTGCGAGCCCGCCCTCGGAATGGATTAATTTCGTAAGTAGAGGTTCCACTGTATATGTATATGTATGTACGTGTGTGTGTGTGTACATATTATGCATATATGTAAATGAGCAGATTGTAATGTCATGTGGTGTGCCGATCTGAATTTTTTCCAGAAGCACTAGTTTGGATCTGATTTGTAAATTTAATGTCAACCTTCTTGGGACTATGTCCTGTTCTCACAATTTTCCATTCACATGAGAGTGAAACAACAAATGGTGGCTTTTACAAAACAGGCTAATGCAAACTTTGGAATGTGTTTTACCAGATTGTAACTGTATAAAAACTGTTTTAAAAAAAATTATATATATACACATACATACATATTTTCATTCTAACAGGAGCATTTTACAAGGTTTCCTTTCATTCTACTTTAATAAAAAACACATATGTGTTTGAACATGTGTCCATAAACCATTATACTGGTCCTTCTCAAAACATTAGCATATTGTAATAAAGTTCATTATTTTTTGTAATGCACTGATAAACATTAAACTTTCATATATTTTAGATTCATTACACACAACTGAAGTAGTTGAAGCCTTTTATTGCTTTAATATTGATAATTTGACAAAAAAAAACAACCCAAAAATCCCTCTCAAAAAATTAGCATATTTCATCCGACCAATAAAAAAAAAAAGTCAACCTTCAAATAATTATGTTCAGTTCTGCACTCAATACTTGGTCGGGAATCCTTATGCAGAAATGACTGCTTCAATGCGGCGTGGCATGGAGCCAATCAGCCTGTGGCACTGCTGAGGTGTTATGGAGGCCCAGGATGCTTAGATAGCGGCTTTAAAGGGTACATGTACCCAAAATTGACAGCGTTAAAAAAATATCCACCATACCTTATTATTACCTTTTAAACATCACGTGATGTCTGTAGTTTATGTATAAGTCCACATTTCCTTTTCTTCCGTATGATATTCCTTGCTCACCAAGGTTCAACGCGTGGACATGTTGGCTTTTTTTCACCGGGGTCAAAGGTCATTGTGACGTAACATCGTTGACAGTCGTATAGCCAATTGCAGAATGTCAGTATATTTTCCTCAGGCAATTCATGTTCTTTACAACAATAGCACTCCTGATCGGTTTTTTGACGCACGCATTTTCCAAAAGAGCACCAAATATTTGCTGGTTGTTTGCTACGATTTTCCCGTGTAAGAGCTTCTGCCGACTCTCCAATATCGTCCTCCGAGTCGTCACTTTCCTGGTCCGATTTCACTAAATGTGGATAGTCTTTCTTCAGTGGTTTATATAAATAACCTTCTGCTCCTTCTACGAAATTGTCATCGTCCATGGTTTAAAAAAAAAAAAAAAAAACTACTATGTCTGTTTTTTTCCAATTTTCCATGAGCTTGTGTTGTGTGTCAGGTATATAGGCTTATGTTTACATTGCAATCTCGCAGTTCCGGTGGAGGCTTTGTCAACGATGTGACGTCACAGGAAATATGACGCTGCAAAACTCCTGTGCTCTGAAGCTTGACGTTAGTGAAGCTCTTAAATCGCTTAAAGCTGGTTTGTGAGAGAATATCATAAACACCTTATAGGTGTTTTGTCACTAGCTATACACAATACATCAAATTAGGTATATGAGCGTTTTCACTACAGGTACCCTTTAAGCTCATCCACAGTGTTGGGTCTGGTGTCTCTCAACTTTCTCTTCACAATATCCCACAGATTCTCGATGGGGTTCAGGTCAGTAAACCATTTAGCAGTGGTTTTGGCACTGTGAGCAGGTGCAGGTCGTGCTGAAAAATGAAATCTTCATCTCCATAAAGCTTTTCAGCAGATGGAAGCATGAAGTGCTCCAAAATCTCCTGATAGCTATCTGCATTGACCCCGCCCTTGATAAAACACAGTGGACCAACACCAGCAGCTGACATGGCACCCCAGACCATCACTGACTGTGGGTACTTGACACTGGACTTCAGGCATTTTGGCATTTCCTTGTCCCCAGTCTTCCTCCAGACTCTGGCACCTTGATTTCCGAATGACATGCAAAATTAGCTTTCATCCGAAAAAAGTACTTTCTTCTGCCGCTGTTTCTGGTTCAAAAGTGGCTTGACCTGGGGAATGTGGCACGTGTAGCCCATTTCCTGCACAAGCCTGTGCACGGTGGCTCTGGATGTTTCTACTCCAGACTCAGTCCACTGCTTCCACAGGTCCCCCAAAGGTCTGGAATCGGCCCTTCTCCACAATCTTCCTCAGGGTCCGGTCACCTCTTCTGGTTGTGCAGCGTTTTCTGCCACACTTTTTCCTTCCCACAGACGTCCCACTGAGGTGGCTTGATAGAGCACTCTGGGAACAGCCTATTCGCTCAGAGATTTCTTTATGCGTCTTACCCTCTTGCTTGAGGGTGTCAATGATGGCCTTCTGGACAGCAGTCAGGTCGGCAGTCTTACCCATGATTGCGGTTTTGAGTAATGAACCAGGCTGGGAGTTTTTAAAAGCCTCAGGAATCTTTTGCAGGTGTTTAGAGTTAATTGGTTGATTCAGATGATTAAGTTAATAGCTCGTTTAGACTACCTTTTCATCATATGCTAATTTTTTGAGAGAGGAATTTTGGGTTTTTATGAGCTGTATGCCAAAAGCATCAGTATTAAAACAATAAAAGACAAATATTTTAGTTGGTGTGCAATGAATCTAAAATATATGAAAGTTGAATTTTTATCAGTACATTACAGAAAATAGTGAACTTTATCACAATATGCTAATTTTTTGAGAAGGACCAGTTTAGTGTATACTGTGAAATCAACCATTTCAGACATTGATTCATAAATTAATTTTCATTGTTACTATGTGGTTGAGATCCACTCATAAGTCTTATTTGTTCTGTGTGCTATATAGGGTGTTACTGTGGGGTGGTGCAGAGGGAAGTTCCATGTGGTACTGACTGTGATAACTTTAATGGATCTGGATATTTCTCCTGCCGGAAGCCATGTGGAAAGTCAGTTTCCAGATCTGTTCATGCTTTTTCCTCTTTTGATTTCTAATTTTTGACCCATCACAGCAAAGTGGGTATTATATCAAAAATGATTAATTTTAAGTTATTGACACTATTTTGTAGCTGAACTCTTATGCTTTAAAATGATACCAGAAATATGTTTTTTGAACATATATTGCTAGTTTTGGAGTAACTAACCAAACCCTGCCAGACATTTTCAGCATTTTAAGCATGAAACTTTGGAGGCAGTCGTTTAAATTTCAAAATATTCCATTTCTGACTTAATATCATTTTGATGTGATCAGTGACATTTATAAATCATGACCCCGTGATTGAAAGCTGTAACGGAGTTTTGAAAGATGCCCTTTTCTCCAGGATGCTAGAATGTCATGCCCACTGCTGCGAGCAGATGTGCCATCCAGGCCGTTGCCAGCCATGCCCTCGCTCACCCATTCTGGTATGTCGCTGCCCCTGTGGACAGACAGCCTTAAGTAAACTGCTGGAGCTGGGCTATCCAGAGAGACGAAGTTGTACTGACCCTGTTCCATCCTGTGGCAAGATCTGCAGCAAACCACTGCCTTGTGGTGATATTGGTGTGTGTATGTGTGTTACATTTTACATTCCCTTCTGTTCACAGGAAACTAAGCACAGTGAGTGCTTCAGGGTTTTTATTTTATTTTATTTATTCTTTTTATATTAGAAGCATTTTTGAGACATTTGTCATTATCGTCTTATTTTACTTCAATCATAATTCCCTTGTAATCAATACACCATAAGCCTTCTACATGCATGTGGCGGATGTAACAACAGCATGTGGCGTATTATTTATTTGTTTGTTTGTTTGTTTGTTTTTTTGCTTCGGATTTATTAATAGTTTCCACCGTCGCCTAAGAATAATGGAACTGGAGTTTCCGAAATGGGTTCCACCCATCCATACAACTAGTTAGTATGCTAGTTTTGGAAGGAAATGATATGGGATCAACAAATTTGGTATTTCACACACACACACACACCAAGGGGTGAGTAGGATTAAATTGTATATTGGTCACTTTGACCATGCTTTAAGGTCACAAGATAGGTCACAAGGCTTGGTGCGATTAGCTTTGGAAGAAAATAAAATCACCTAATTTAGTGCATGGGTTTCAGGAAGGTCTCCAGTGAGATTGTATATTGTTATCCATATCTCTGTTTTCGGATAAAGTATATACACCTTTATACATCTCTGTTTTGTGGGTTTATTTTACTGCATGATAGTCCACACTAATACTTGACACACAAAAATTAAAAAATGAGAAGGTTATATCTTGATGGCTGTGGATAAGGCCTGTATGTGCCAGAAGGGTTCCTTCATCCTCTTTATGAACTTAAATTGAGGGACAATTCTCACAATGTGATTTATTATTATTTTTAAATATATCACAAAAACGATTTACAACAGTAAACTTGTTGAGCTACTCTGGTTTTCAGGCCCTCATTTGGAAATGACATTATGTAGGGTGGACTCAGCTAGCGGGTGAGGTGATATGCAGGAGAATCTGGTGGTAGAGGTTTTTTAAAAAGCGGGATAGATCGCACTGAGATGCGGGACAGTGGTCACAGTAAGCATGTAAGATTTTTCCACGAATATGGCTCTCGGTTACTGATCCAAAGGTCAAGAGGTTCAAGCCCAGGATTCATCAATTTGTCACTGTCGTTGCCATTGACCAATGCCCTTAACCCTCAATTGCTTAGTTGTATAAAATGTAAGTTGTTCAGGATGAGAGCATCTGCCAAGTGCCTCGAAAGTAAAAAGGTCTTGGTTAGAATGATCTTCTAAAGGTAGTGAAGGAACTCATCAGTTTTCTTTGTTCTCAGCTCTTGGTGAAACTGTTCATCTGTGTGATAAACTTTGCCACGAGGACAAATGTGGCCCGTGCGCACTCACCTCCACCATTAGGTGCAGATGTGGCAGTAAAACCAAGGTTAGTCTGTCAGCTGTATAATATCTTCTGTATCTGTCCAAACTAGATGTGGCATAACACTGTCAGCTTTTCTTTTTTTCAGGAGGTTCCATGTGCTACGATCCAGAGTGAAGGTGAGAAAGAAATGTGATAATGGTACTGAATGTCATCAGTCAGAAAAAAAACTATTGCCCATCACATTACTCTTTGATCCTGAACTGTGAACATTTTCTCTGTTACTAGATGAATTGATGTTTACATGTGAGCGGCGTTGCAATAAAAAGCGCTCATGTGGCAGGCACAAGTGTGGAGAGTTTTGCTGTGTGGTAAGTTACTTGTGAAACGAATCTTTCATTTTGAAAGCAGCTTGTAAACGCAGCATGCAGTAGGTTCCTTTTCTTTTATTTGCTTTGATCTCAGGACATGGAGCATAAATGCACAATTATCTGTGGCTACAAGCTGAACTGTGGTCTTCACCGGTGCCAGGAGGTGTGTCACCGTGGAAACTGTCAACCCTGCTGGCAGACCAGTGAGTACCTAAGTCACATCGTACCTTGTGATTCTGTTATCGATCTTGTATTTATTAACCCTAGAAGTGCCCAATGTTAAATGTCAGAATGCCATGCATTTTTAGTGAAATTACCTCTCTATTTGATATTGAATGCAGAAACTACCAAATAAATAGCATTACATAACCTTATATGTTATATGAAGATTATATAGAGGCCTTTCGAAAAAAAAATTTTGAGGTCACCGAGATCACAATGACCTCAATTTCAAGATGGCTGCCACATTTTCTCCTGGTTAAGTTTTCCTTAGGAGATTATATGATTCCGGTTTTTCATAAATGAAAACATGGAGATAGCCAAGTTGTTTCAAATGTTAAGATGATGAAATCAACACAAAGAAGTCCTTCATATCTTATATATTGAGGGTTTTATGGCTAAAAACATCAACTCCACTAGCATATATAAAAATGGCAATTCTTGCTATATTCTGAATATGTTGCGTTGCTATACCGTATTCGATATGATAAGCGCTCAGGGCGCTTAAATTGGGGTGGGGGATGTGGGGGGGGGGTACTTATTAAAATGATTACCAGCGGAGTGGAACGGAAAGTGCTTATTACCGTAGAGGTGGAAAACATGAATAATAACAGAACAATAAAAAAGTATTACTAGTATTTGTGATACTCATTTTGTAGTATCAACCAAATTACTTACATGAAAGCTGAAAATAAACAGAAAACAGCATAAATTAAAAAAAAAAGAAAACTTTAATTTTCCCCTCCGGTGCTGTTCCTTTAAATATTTTCCCCCAATGTAAAATCAAGCCCATCAACACAAATGTCAACTTTAGCACATGGCATGTTGAAAACCACATGGCCAAGAAAGTCTTTAAATGTATGAAGTTAGTGAGCAGGAGAATCGAAAAATCCTCATTATCACTTTCTGATAGGTCCATATCTGGCTCATCGCTCCATTCATTCAGAGCATCAAATAGTTTTGCTGTTGCAGTTTCTAATGGTTCATCGGTTGTTGGACATTTACCAAGAGAACACAGCAAAATATTTCCCTGTTTTTTAAAGCACGGTGGAAAAATCAAATGTGTTGTGACTGATGAACATTATAGACATTCCCCAGTGGCAGGGGGTCTTGAATACCGTGTAAACTCAGTTTTACAAGCAGTGAACGCCTAATTTTCCTGTTTCAGTCTCTGTACGCGGGGGTGGGGGGCTTATTGGAGCAGGCGCTTATTACGTCGATTACGGGAATTCTCTATTAACAGTTTGAATGTAATTGCCTTATTTCTATGATAAGGCTTAACTTACTCTTATGAAAACACATTTTCAATGATTTCAAGTGGGTAACTGTGGTCATGTGACCAGAATGTGATATATGTATATACAGTCAGCCCGCAATTTACGAAATTAATCCGGTCCAGAGCCATTTTCGGATGGTGGGGATTTCGCAAGTAGGGGTCGCACCTTGCATGTTAAACGCCTAATTCGTTCCAAGGCTCCAGTCTTTGGACTGGATAAACCCCATAAACCCTTTAAAAATGATAAAATTACACCAATTTTGTATGAAATATGTTAAAAGTAAAAGAAAATTATTTATTAAACCATTTAAACATTTTATTAGCATGTTAAATCATTTTATTAACATATGTATTAATGAAACAATTATTAAACATTTTTTATTCACACACACACGCACCTCTCTCTCTCTCGCTCTTTTTTCTCTCTCTCCCTGTCTATCTCTCTATCTCTCTCGCGTGCGCTGCGGGCCACGCCCACAAGACGTGAATTCAAAGCGCATTCCCTGCTTGACAAAGTCAACTTTAATTTAATTTCCTTGAGGGATCAGAATTCCAGATGAGCTCAAATTCACCCACATTTATTAAACATTTACTGAATTAAACAACTTTAAAAACTAAAAACTAAAGCGTTATTCCCCCTTCTCTCTGTTGCTTTCTCTCTCTCTCATGGGTGCTGCAGGCCACGCCCACAAGACATGAATTCGAAGCGAATTCCCTGCTTGACAAACTCAATCCCTGCTTGACAAACTCAACATTAATTTGATTCCTTGAGGGATCGGAATTCCAGATAAGCTCAAATGCACCCATATTTATTAAACATTTACTGAATTAAACAACTTTAAAAACTAAAGCGTTATTCCTTCTCTCTCGCGCGCACGTGTGCTGCGGGCCACACCCACAAGACGTGTTTTCGAAGCACATTCTCTGCTTGACCATTTACTGAATTAAAACAACATAAAAAACTAAAACCTTCTCTCTCTCTCTCTCTCTCTCTCTCTCTCTCTCTCTCTCTCTCTCGCGGCGCGCTACAGGCCACGCCCACAAGACGTGAATTCGTGTGAAATTTTGATTGGCGCGTTTGAATTTCTTTTCATAAGAGGAGTATTGTTTCGTATCTCGGGGATGGAAACTCGGGAAAATGTTTTTCATAACCTGGGGATTTCGTGCACAGGGGTCTTCGTAAGTTAGGGGCCGACTGTATATATGTATATTTATGTGTGTGTGTATATATATAATGTGCGTGTGTGTGTGTATGTGATATATATATGTATGTGTGTGTGTGTGTATATATATATATATATATAATATATATATATATATATATATATATATATATATATATATATAAAATATAATATAACAGCTGTATCAAGTTATCTCAGGCCGTTTCACACAATATTGAGCGTGATATTATCTTTGATATCCGAGCTGTCTGAAAGTGATTTTGCGCTGCCATGATCAGACAGTCTCACATGCTTTCTGATTGCTAATTTATGCGAGATTTCTTTTTACAAGGACAGCTATTATTGGTTCATTTTTAGACCAAAGAACATTATAAAAAGATAATTACCAATCAAAAAAGGCTTCACAGTCACTTTTGTGTGTGTGAGTGCAGTATTTACAAATGGTGAATGCAATGAATTAGTGTGCGTCACAAAGCCGATTTATTTCAGCTTTGGCACTGCTAGGGTTAATACACCTCCTAAAAAGCTTTTTCCTTCCTATTCAAATGTACTGGTATTATATTTTACTGGTATTATATTTGATGAGGGAATAGCAACAATTAAGTTTGCTTGTTTTTATCGAGGTTTTGATGAGCTGACCTGCTACTGTGGTGAAACTGTGATGTTCCCTCCTATCCCCTGTGGCACCAAACCACCTGAGTGTAAAAACCCCTGTTCAAGACAACATGACTGTGATCACCCAGGTATCCTTTATACAGGAGGGCCTGCTCATTCCTTACTGTACCCTATTTACAGTATTGTTGTTTATTGTATTTTACAGTATCGTATTTTATGTTGCACAATATATTTAAATGAATATATTATTTAGATGAAAAGTCCATCTTTTCTAGATTGATGTATGTTTATATTTGCTATGTACTTAAGAATTCTGGATTTGATTCATTTGAAAATTTCTATACATTTAGCACCAATTTGAAGGTATGCTCCGTGTCATTGTTGCAGAAAAGAAACTTCTAAATCTAAAATACAGTATAAAAATCTAAAAGTTCTAAAATACGATGCAGGGATTTGATTAGTCAGCTGTCGAACATATGACAAATGGAATGGAGTTGCTCGTGGACTGTATTAGCATTTCCTCTTAAGTTAGAAATGAAGCAAGGAAATGCAATGGAATGTTGTGGGCAACTTGTAGATGGGTGGATTTCATATGGTGAAAAAAAGGTCATTTCAGACCGTCATTTTAAAATAGCGTGGTGAAAAGTACTGTGCGTGCATGTGTGTGTGATTACTTGCATTTATATATTTGCCTGCAGTTTTGCACTCCTGCCACAGTGAAGAGAGATGTCCTCCCTGTACCCACCTTACCCAGAAGTGGTGCATGGGCAACCATGAGGTAATGTAGCTTTCTGATTACGCATGGAAAAAGCAATCACAGTCCTTACTAAAGCATCTTGCTTTCCTTATTTATTTTTTAATAATTTTTAATTTCTCAAAGTCAACTATATAGGGATCCCTCACTTTGCACGGTTAATGGGGACCGAGACCTCCTCCACGACCGCCGATTTCCGCGAAGTTGGATCGAGCCCCCTGACTGACATATCAATAAATACATATTCAACACTATAAATGCTTATGATAATTAAACATTCAAAAATAATGCATAAGATGTAAATAAAATATAAATACACATACAGATGTGCAGGCACACAGTCAGAGGCGCACATCACATAAAAAATGTAAGTAGTTTTGTTAGGGGGTTTTGGGTTGTTTTATGTTTTTGTTTTTGTTTTTTGCATAATTGGCCATGTTTTGCTGCATTTTCCTTAACTTTTTCCCCATTTTTCCTTAATTTCCTTATTTTTTAATTTTTTTCTATGAATATTTTTGAAAAACCCACAATGCACTGAAGCACAAAGTAGAGAGGGATCACTGTATATATTTAGCTGGGAACCTTTCGTAATCACTCCACTGTGTATGCAGGAGTGCGCTATTGACAATCAACAAAGAGCAAATAAGTCTGGGTTAACAGATAACTGAGGAAAATATCTAGTTTCAGTTTGAAATGGTTCGCTAAAATGAATCAAACTTCCCACCACTACATATTAAATTATTTTTATATGGTTTCAACACAAAGAAAGTGCTTTTTTTATTCTCTCTCTCTCTCTCTCTCTCTCTCTCTCTCTCTCCCTCTCTCCCCCACTTTTTTATTTTCCCTCCAGCAAAGAAGTAATATCCCATGCCACTTACAGGACATCTCATGTGGTTTGGTCTGTAATAAACCATTGTCCTGTGGCTCTCATCGATGCAAAAGAATTTGCCATCGTGGAGAGTGCCAAGCTGAAGGGGACTGTAAGCAGTCTTGTCCCCATCCCAGACCTGAATGTGGGCACCCCTGTAATGCTCCATGCCATTCTGGCACCCCATGCCCACACACTGTCTGCACTGCCAAGGTACAATGCTCTTGCCATTTAAGCTTATAACATTCCTGTTTGTTTTCCTGCATTTCTTATTGGAAGAAAGAACCATCGTTTACAGTATAGGTTACAAGTTGTCCACTGTTGGTGTTTTATGATCAGTGTTATGAGTAAATTCTTGTTTTGTCCTGTAGGTGGCAATGCAGTGTGACTGTGGACGTAGGAAGGAGACTGTGCCTTGTACTGAGGCAGCCTGTTCTTCACAGAGGTCAGTGATTCATCCGTCCCATACAAATGAGTCACAAGATCCTGTGACAAATTTTTGCACTATGGAAGTAAAACAACAAAACATTCGATGAAATACATTCAACGTCGTTCTTTTTTTTGTGTCGCCTGACAACAAAACTGGAGCATTGGAATCGATTCGCTGACCTTCGGATCAGTAACCCTTAGCCACTAAGCCAACACTGTTGTTGACCTTTATCTTAATCTATACAGAATATAGTAGCACAAAAAGTAAGAAAATCTAGTTCAGGGCTGCAGTACTCTCGCAATCTACAAATTTTTATACATTTGTCACAATGTTAGAACAAAATTTACCTTTTGTAAACAATGACAAGAATATATTATATGAACTTAAAACAATGTGCCTGTAGATCATGTATTCATTTTTGAAATCGCTTAATTCTAATTAGTTTTGCAGGTAGGCGTTGCCTGTCACAGGTGACTCTGGGCGAAGGCAGGGTACACTCTGAAACCCCTTGCCAGACCATTGCTGTGCCTGTAGAATTATTTAACTAATACTTCTCAGCCAAACAAAACCTCATGTACGGTTACTTCCTTACTGTGCGTCTTAAACTGGGATCATATAGGTTCTGAAAGAAAAAGTGAAATTATGCTAAAGCTGAAAGTACACTTGAATTAGTTGTTATACCAAAATCTCAAGTTAGTCTGTGTTCTCTGGATCCTGCAACCTCAGAATCAACATGTTCATGGACCACCAAACATTGTGAATGAATGTACAATTTAAGCTTATAATGAGCAATCTTACATCGTATATTCAACTATATTCACCAAATAAACCTGGTTCTCATCACAGCAGCTTACATTCTGGTGCATATTACCAGTAGTGCTGAATTATATCGTAAATATAGCTTTTATTATACAAACCAAAGCTTTGTAATTTTTTTCAAACGTGCGAATCATTCGCTGTGGCGACCCCTGATGAAGGGAAAAGCCGAAAGGAAATCTCTCATAGTGATGCCTCACCTTACGATAGTCTCAGCAAACGAAAAATCCAGGTTACGAAAAACATTTTCCAAAATTTTTTGTCTCTGTATACGAAACAAGTTCTCCTTACGAAACGTGCCATTCAAATCCGCCATTCAAACAATGCACGAGCTGCTATCCTATCAATGACGTTCAAACATCCCGCCCCGCTGGCCTCCCATTGGCTAGGAGGGAAGACGCAACTACCTCCCATTACCTATCTCCCAACATCCCGCCCCGCTGGCCTCCCATTGGCTAGGATGACGCAGCTCCCTCATGTTGGCTATTATGGATCTGCATCTTCCATAATGCTTTTCGTGTCACGGACAGAGTTACTGTTGTTTCATGCTTTATTTCTTGACTCAGGCTTTTAACCTTCCATAAATATTTGTAAGATTATAACTGCTAAGAAGACATGGTCAGCACACACACACAGACACACACTCGCGCGTGTGATTTCCGGTGCGAGTGAGAAGAAGAAACAGGCTCGAGTGAGATCGCAAAGGAATATTGCCGTCTACCAAACCCGTCTACCATCGGTACGATATTGAAGCAGAAGGAGGTCTTAAAAGGTATGCCTTTATACATTTTAAAGGGTTTAGGGGATCGTATTGGGGCCTTGGAACGAATCACACGTTTTACATGTAAAATGCGGTTCAATTTACGAAAAATCCAGGTTACGAAAATGGCTCTGGAACGGATTAATTTCGTAAGGTGAGGTACCACTGTACATTTTATTTAAAAACAGGAGTCCAAAGCTCCCACTGCCCTGGAAGGTATATTTTAAAGTTGATCTATATTTTATTTAAACCAAAATCAAAACTGTTCTGTTAAACAAATTAAGTCCAGCGAGTTCAATAAATATGTTCGTATTTGGGTGTGCACCATTCCAGGCAAGGTGGCTGTAAGACAAACCCGCAAACACAATTTCATCAAAATCCGACCAAGCCTTCCTGAGTTGTTGTCCAGAAACTAAAGTGGCTATCTACAGCCAGAACCGTCTCATCAAAGGGGAAGCTGTACTGAAGTGGCAGGGCAGTGGTGGCTTAGTGGTTAAAGGCGATGGGTTACTGATCTGAAAGTCAGCGGTTCAGTTCCCATTATCACCACTGTTGAGGCCCTGAGCAAGACCCTTAACCCTCAATTGCTCACTTGCATAAAAATAATAATTGTAAGTCGCTCTGTCAGCCAAATACTGTAAATGAAATACTGTTTTTTTTCTTCTGCCTGCACGCAGCTGCTCTTGCCTGTAATCACTGATGTAGCTATTGTGTTTGTGGTAACGCTCATCTTTCTTTCTGTTGGGAAAGCAGATACGCAGCCATCGCTGTGGCAAGTAAGTTGTCGGATATGCAGTTAGGAGAGTCTGTCAACATCGCTCAGCTCACCAAGAAGGACCAGAAACAGGCCAGGTGACGGCACTTTATGAAGTCCTGAGCTCTGGTCATGAACTGTATCACAATATTTTAGTAAAATTTGATTCTTTGTCTCTCTGTGTTTTAAAGACTGGAATGTGATCAAGAGTGTGCCACCCTAGAGAGAAACCGGTGAGCCTCCTTTGTCGTTAGTAGCCTAATTTCCGGACTGTAAGCTGCTGCTTTGTTCACATGCTTTGAACCCTGCGACTTAAACAACGATGCAGCTGATCTCTAGATTTTTTTTATGGGCTAACGGCCTCCAAGGGGTGCTCTAGCAGGAAGCGCAAGAGCAAGATAGACACCTGGGGCTTATAAGGCCACTCATTGTTTTTTTTTATCTGGTTGACGGATCCGCCGAAATACTGGCAAAAGCTGGGTTCATGATCAGGAGGTTGTGTGTTCAAATCCCAGATAGATCTTCACTGTTAAGACTCCTGGGCAAGGTCTCAACCACAAGTGTGCCTCTTTTCACCCAGCAGTAGAAATGGTACCAGTAAAAATATACTGGGAAGGTAACCTGCGATGGACTAGCGTCCCATCCAGGAGGAGTTGAACTCCTAATTGCTTCATGCTATCGAATCTGGGGATAAGCACCAGTCTGATGAGCCAGTAGGCTCGCGTGTATAGCCCCAACGGACTTGATTCTCGCATCAGGTATCGTGAGTCGAGAGTACTGTTTGCAAATGTTCAGTCTCTGCAAAACAGGATGGACGAGCTTCATGCTTGGATTGCAACGCAGAGGGATCATTGCCCAAACAAAATAATGGGCATAGAGCAATATAATATAATTATAATATAATTTAGAGCAGGGGGGGGCAGTGGTGGTCTAGTGGTATAGGGTGCTGGATCGCTGATCCAAAGGTTGGGGGTTCGAGTCCCACTCTCCACAAGGTTGTCACTGTCCCCCACAGTGCGGCTTACTGGGTTATCAAAGGCCGGCCATGTCTCTCACTGTCTATGGTGAGAGGTTCATGTAAAAGAACCATTGCTGACTTTCGTAAAGAGTAGCTGCAAAGTCGTCAGCGTGTTTCTGTCCTTTGCTAAAAGGGTTGTGACAGGAAGGGCATCCGACGTAAAAACCTCTGCCAAATCAAACGTGCGAATCAAATGATTCGCTGTGGTGACTCCCAAGTAAAAGGGGAAAAGCCGAACGGAAGACAGACAGACAATATAATTTGGTGCAATTTAATTTATTGTTGTATCTACTGATTTATTTATTTTATTATTAGCATTATTATTGTCATTTTATTTTTATTACTATTATTATTATTATTATTATTATATTGTTTATTGGGCTTGTGTAAGGTCCTTTTTAAATATAGGATTTTCTGTATTTATTTTATAGAAGTATGTGTTTTTGTTGATTTGAGCCTTCCTTCCTTTTTTTAACTTGACTCTTCGCTGGACCGCACAAGAATTCCCTTGTGTGTAAAAGCACAAATGGCAAAAATCTTGAAATATTATGTATAATTTTGTGTGTTCACCTTCGAGATCGCGCTTACATCTTTATATCCAAATGAATTCTCACATTAGGTATCATGAGTCGAGACTCCCAGTATGCTTTGCGAGCGACTCTAATGAACAGATAATGCATTGTATTGAGACTGATATAATTTGCACAATATATTTGATGATATTCCCAGCACTTCTAGTCATCAACCAGATATTATACATGAAAAAAATTTAAGTAACGAAACTTTCCTGTGCTATTAATATCAACAATGTATATATATTTTCCCTCCGACACTCTTTTTTTTAATCCCCCAAAATTATAAATAATAATATTTTAAATCTACTGGGCTTATTTTTTTTTCTTATTTCCTCCGACATCACTAAATTTGTGCTGTAAAATTTGTCAACCAGAAAAAAAAAGGAGTGCCTTAAAGAGGTGTGGCCTTTATATGTACAAATTATTTTTTATTTTTTTTTCTTTTTAAAATTTAGTTGGTGTGACTTATATTCAGGTGTGCTCAATAGTCCGGAAATTACGATACTTTACTCATCCGTATAGTGTGGAAGTCATGTGTCTACATATGGCTAATATAATGCATTTATATATGTATATAAATGTGTGTGTGTGTATGTATGTATGTATATATAATTACTTTTTTTTTTTTTAATATAACAGGCGACTTGCTGAAGCACTGCAAATTGATACGACAGCTGATCCATTCGGCAGCAAACTCTCCACCTGTAAATACAGTGACTCTCTTAAAGAGGATGCCAGGTTTGATTGATATTGTGTTTAATCAGAGATTAGATCAGAAATTTTATTTTGTTTCCATCCAGTCCAATCCTATATTGGTAACCTGTCGATGTTTGAGCTCACAATGTTTTACAAAAAAAGTGCACCATTGCCAAAATATACATGCCATCCACTTTCATTAGGAACACCTGCACATTCCTGCAGTTCCCTGATCATCAGTCATAAAGTAATACAAGTACAAGACAAGTGTTTTAGGAAATGTTCATATCAAACATCACAATGGGGAATAATGTGCGCTGGTTTGCTTTGGTCATGGCATAGCTGTTGCTGCTAGATAGTGCTGCAGATTTCCTTGCATTTGTCCATCCAGCAGTCTCCAGAGATTATACAGAAGGGTGTGGAAAAACACAAAAGTAATATCTTGTCAGGCACAGAACACTGAACCTAGAGTTGGATAAGCTACAACAGCAGAAGACCACATCAGGCTCAACTCCTCTCAATCAAAAACTAGAAGCGGAGGCTGTCCAGGGAAGAGAACAAAGGACAAAAAAAACCAACATTGTATGTATTTACATGCATTAGCTCAGCCAACAGGTTACATTTGGCTTAGTCTGGCACACCAATGCTACATGAGTGTGAGGCATGGTTTGTTAAATTAATTATTCGTCTCTTCTAATCTGTTTCTTTACAATCAAATTGTGCAGTGCCCAATATGTTCTGTCATATTTCGTGCACTACATGTACACAGTGGGGACTGGTGGTGAGGATGTTGGGCTCATGAAGAAGAGGTCATGGGATCCAGAAACTGCGATTAAGCTTTTGCCCTAATGAGCCAAAATGTCTCAGGAGAAGAAGCACGAGTTCAACTTTATATTTATATTATATATATATATATATATATATACATACATACACAGTCGGCCCCTAATTCTCGAAAGTAATCAGTTCCAGACCCCTTTTCGTATTGCGCGGATTTTGTAAGTAGGGGTCGCATCTTACATGTTAAATACCTAATTCATTCCAAGGCTCCAGTCCTTGGACTGGATAAACCCTATAAACCCTTTAAAAATGATAAAAGTACACCAATTTTTTATGAAATGTGTGTTAAAAGTAAAAGAAAATTATTTATTTAAACCATTTCATTAACATATTAAACCATTTTATTAACATATTTATTAATTAAACCATTATTAAACATTTTTATGAACACATACACACACCTCTCTCTCTCTCTCTTTCTCCCTCCCCTTCTCTCGCCCTCCCCTTCTCTCTCGCGCGCGCTGCGGGCCACGCCCACAAGACGTGGAATTCAAAGCGCATTCCCTGCTTGACACACTCAACTTTAATTTGATTCCTTGAGGAATCGGGATGCCAGATAAGCTCAAATGCACCGACATTTATTGAACATTTACTAAATTAAAACAACTTAAAAAACTCAATTAAAAACTAGTGTTGTTCTGTCTCTCTCTCTCTCTCTCCCTCTCTCTCGTGCGTGCTGCGGGCCACGCCCACAAGACATGAATTCAAAGCGCATTCCCTGCTTGATCATTTACTGAACTAAAAAGTTGTTTGTTTAGTTGTAAAAAACTAAACTAAAAACTAAAGCATTATTGTCTCTCTGTCTCGTGCACACTGCGGGCCACGCCCACAAGATGTGAATTCAAAGCGCATTCCCTGCTTGACAAACTCAACTTTAATTTGATTCCTTGAGGAATCGGGATGCCAGATGAGCTCAAATGCACCCACATTTATTAAACATTTACTGAATTCAAAGAACTTAAAAAACTAAACTAAAAAATGAAGAGTGAAGCTTCCTTCTGTCTCTATCTGGGAGGCCACGTTTGAATTTTGAATTTCTTTTCGTAAGAGAGGGCTATTTCGTATTTCGGGGACGGAAACTCAAGAAAATGTTTTTCATAATCCAAGGATTTCGTACAAAGGGGTCTTCGTAAATTGGGGGCCAACTGTATGTGTGTGTGTGTGTGTGTATATGTGTGTGTGTGTGTATATGTGTGTGTATGTATGTATGTATGTATATATAAATATATATAGATATATATTTAGAAATTAAAGGTGTGATGGTCAATGTTGTTAGTGCTTATGCCCCACAGACAGGATGTGAGCTAGAAGAGAAGGAGAGATTCTGGAGTGAGTTAGATGAAGTGATGCAGAATACCCCCAAAGATGAAAGAGTAGTCATTGGGGCAGACTTCAATGGATATGTTGGTGCAGGAAACAGAGGGGACGAGGAAGTGATGGGCAGGTTTGGTATCCAGGACAGGAACACAGAAGGACAGATGATGGTAGATTTTGCAAAAAGGATGGAAATGGCTGTGGTACATACTTTCTTCCAGAAGAGAGAGGAGCATAGAGTGACTTATAAAAGCGGAGGTAGGAGCACACAGGTAGACTACATCTTGTGTAGGCGATGTAATTTGAAGGAAGTCAGTGACTGCAAAGTAGTAGCGGGTGAGAGTGTTGCCAAACAGCATAGGATGGTGGTGTGCAGGATGACGCTGATGGTGAGGAAGGTGAAGAAGGCAAAAGCAGAGCAGAAGACAAAGTGGTGGAAGCTGAAAAAGGAGGGGTGTCGTGTTGTTTTCAAGGAGGAGTTAAAACAGGCTTTGGGTAGTCAGGAAGTGCTTCCAGATGACTGGACAACTACAGCTTATGTGATCAGTGAGACAGGTCGGAGAATACTTGGTGTGTCATCTGGAAGGAGAGGAGATAAGGAGACTTGGTGGTGGAATGTGGAAGTGCAGGATTGTGTACAAAGGAAGAGGTTAGCTAAGAAGAAGTGGGACACAGAGAGGACCGAAGAGAGTAAACAGGAGTACAGGGAGACACAGCGTAAGGTGAAGGTAGCGGTGTCAAAGGCCAAACAGAGGGCGTATGACGACTTGTATGCTCGGTTGGAAAGTAAAGCAGGAGAAAATGATTTATACAAGTTGGCACAGCAGAGAAATAGAGATGGGAAGGATGTGCAGCAAGTTAGAGTGATTAAGGACAGAGAGGGAAATGTATTGACTGATGACAGAAGTGTGCTGGGAAGATGGAAAGAGTACTTTCAAGAGCTAACGAAGGAGGAAAATGAGAGAGAGAAAAAGAGTAGAAGAGGTGACCGTTGAGGACCAGGAAGTAGCAAAGATTAGTAAGGGTGAAGTGAGGAGGGCATTGAAGGGGATGAAGAATAGAAAGGCAGTTGGCCCTGATGATATACCGGTGGAGGTATGGAAGTGTCTAGGAGAGGAAGCAGTAGATTTCCTGATAAGAACATTCAACAAGGTCTTAGAGAGTGAGAGGATGCCAGAGGAATGGAGGAGAAGTGTGCTGGTGCCCATTTTTAAGAACAAGGGAGATGTGCAGAGTTGTGGCAACTACAGAGGGATAAAGTTGATGAGCCATGCAATGAAGTTATGGGAAAGAATAGTGGAAGCAAGACTAAGGGCAGAGGTCAGCATTTGTGAACAACAGTTTGGTTTCATGCCAAGAAAGAGCACCACAGATGCAGTGTTTGCCTTGAGGATGTTAATAGAGAAGTACAGAGAAGGTCAGAAGGAGCTGCATTGTGCCTTTGTGGATCTGGAGAAAGCATATGTCAGGGTGCCGAGAGAGGAACTGTGGTATTGCATGAGGAAGTCTGGAGTGGCACAGAAGTATGTTAGAGTGGTTCAGGACATGTATGAGAGATGTAAGACAGTGGTGAGGTGTGCTGGCGGTGTGACAGAAGAGTTCAAGGTGGAGGTGGGACTGCATCAAGGGTCAGCTCTGAGCCTCTTCTAGTTTGCTATGGTGATGGACAGGCTGACAGACAAGGTTAGGCAAGAATCTCCATGGACTATGATGTTTGCAGATGACTATGTGATCTGCAGTGAGAGCAGAGAACAAGTGCAGGAAAACCTAGAGAGGTGGAGGTATGCCCTGGAAAGGAGAGGAATGAAGGTTATCCTCAGTAAGACAGAATACATGTGTATGAATGCCAAGGACCCAACAGGAACGGTTCTAAGTACTTAGGCTCAACAATCCAGAGCAATGGAGAGTGTGGAAAAGACGTGAAGAAGCGTGTGCAGGCTGGTTGGAATGGTTGGAGAAAAGTGTCCGGTGTGATGTGTGATAGGAAGGTATCGGCAAAAATGAAAGGAAAAGTGTACAAGACGATGTTGAGGCCAGCGATGTTGTATTAGAAACAGTGGCCCTGGGGAAAAGACAGGAGGCTGAGCTGGAGGTAGCAGAGATGAAAATGTTGAGGTTCTCTTTGGGAGTAACGAGGATGGATAGGATCAGGAATGAGCACATCAGAGGGACAGCCCCTGTAAGACGTTTTGGAGACAAAGTCAGAGAGGCTAGATTGAGATGGTTTGGATATGTACAGAGGAGGGATAGTGAGTATATTGGTAGTAGGATGTTGAGGTTGGAACTACCAGGCAGAAGGCCTAGAGGAAGACCAAAGAGAGGGAGGATTCATGGATGTGGTGAAGGAGGACATGAAGGCAGCTGGTGTAAGAGAAAAAGATGCAAAGGATAGGGTGAGATGGAGGCAGATGATTCGCTGTGGTGACCCCTGAAGGGAAAACCGAAAGGACAAGAAGAATATATATATATATATATATATATATATATATATATATATATATATATATATATATACAGACAGACAGACATTTTATTCAATAAAAGGCCATTCGCCCAAAATACAGACAAAATGAATAAATTAAAGCATGAACTATTGTTGTAGACCAGTTGAATTTCTGATTAAATAAGCATAGGTTTCGGATTGCATTAACATCAGTTGATGACATAATATTAATAAAACTGTTTGTGATAAGGGGTACTTCAAATATTTACTTCATAATGTATTTCTTATACCCGTGTAGCCTTTGCAATAAAGTATTACATGGATTTCATCTTATATATACATATATAGAGAATGAAAGAGAGCCATTTGTAATTGGACCCTTTCCCCACACCGTTGATATACAATACACTAAATTCATTGTATGCATTGAACTTTTTTTCTTTTTTTGTGTATTTTTCCCCATTTTCTCCATAATTTTAGTTGTATCCCATTCTCACCCATCAAACATTTCCCTGACCATCACATGACCACCACTGACCTAGGAGGAGCAAAAGCATGGCATGTAATGGAGGGAGTATGTGCATGCTTTTGCTCCTCCTCGGTCAGTGGTGGTCATGTGATAGTCAGGGAAATGTTTGATGGGTGAGAATGGGATACAACTAAAATTATGGAGCAAGAGCATGGCATGTAATGGAGGGAGTATGTGCATGTTTTTGCTCCTCCTTGGTCAGTGGTGGAGCAAAAGCATGCACATACTCCCTCCATTACATGCCATGCTATCCCACCCGTCTCTTTTTGAACTGTGGCGGATGCGCATTTTGGGGACTGTCTAACACCTTCAGAGGGACAGCACGGTCTGTCCCCTCATACACATGAGCTCGTAGATGCCCATGATTGGCTGGCAATCGCTGTGGGTGACAAGGAGGTAAACGTATACCTCAAACCGCCTCAATCAAGGTAAAAACGACACAGATTGTGATTCGGTGACTAATTTAGTCCTGTTTATACTACGTCTGTTTTCTAAAGAATTTTGGACCAAGGCTCCTGCTCCATAGACATATTTTCAGAGTTTAACACGTTAAATGTAGAACATGGGTCAGAGAGCTTCAGACATTTAAACTACATTTTTAGGTTTAAAAGCTTTTGGGCCTTCACAGTCACCTCATTTCTCTATTTAAAGGAAAGAAAATGCTTTCAAAATGGGTTTCAAAATTTCTGGTGAGAAACAATTTTTTTTTTAAGCCTTAGCTTCAGGTTACCATTAAATACACCTTTATTTGTACTTGCAGATGACAGTACAGTGTTTATTACAGCATCCTCAATTATCTTATGAGTAAACTGATTACTGGACACTTTTTGTATGGAGTGGTATATATGCGCGCGTTCTGACCAGTGCCTATACACCTGTAATGTTACTTTTACAAGCTTATAAGCTCTTACTTGCTCACAGCCATAAACTCGTCTAAATTGTTGAAGATTCAGGTGAATTTGTATTTTTTCCAGTCTTCACCTGTCCAGTTTATATATGTCTAGGCCTATAATGGCTTTAGATTCATGCTCCTGGCTGACAGTAGTGGAACCCAAAGTCGTCCTTTTAGTGTCGTAGCCCATCCAATTTATGGTTGAAAGTTTTGTATGTGCAGGGATGCGTTTCTGCTCGCTGCAGTTGTAAAATATGATTGAGTTTTAATAGACTTGTCAGTTGAGAACAGTCTGTGATCACTGTCTCATGAGGCATTTCCGCTTGCATATCGTGTGCTATCAGGAAGTTTCAGTTCACAAATGAACAAGTGTACAGGTGTTCCTATTAAAGTGAATGGTGTGTACATGTGTCCTTTAAAGTGCTTGAAATATTTCTTAATTATGTTTCAAAGATGTTCTTAATATTTTATTTTTAAATTGTTCCTCTTATAATGCAGAAAGGACGTCAAGTTTGTCAGTGAGGTAGAGGAGGAAATCAAGAATTTGGTTGAACTAACAAACAAGGTAACAATGCGTACCCCTGAGACCACTGAGGCATGAACTGTTTCAACAAGCCTTTTATTATTTCAGGTGTTTCCTCTGGTCAGTTTTGTGTGTGTGTGTGTGTGTGTGTCCGTGTGTCCAGGGTAAACAGCCAAAGAGGAGTCACTGTTTCCCACCCATGAAGCGTGATCAACGGCGAATTGTTCATGAGCTGGCGGAGGTGTATGGCTTGGAAAGTGTCAGCTATGATAGTGAACCTAAACGCAACATTGTCATTACAGCAGTCAGGTTCGTGGAAATTATATTATGCAACGTATCAGAGGGTCTATATTGTACACAGAGCACAAATATACAGGTTCAACATATCCTCAAAATCTCCTAAAATTTTGATTAGCGATATAGAATGTCCTATACAGACACTCCCCGACTTACATTCTTCCGTTTTACGTTTTTTCGATTTTACGTTTAAGAAAAAAAAGTCAACGCTGATGTAATGACATAATGACGCTGCGTCCATTGTTTACAAACAACAGACTGAACGTGCCCCTCCTTCTTCTCAGTTCAGTTTTATTTATATATACATATATATATATATATATATATACATATACATATACATATATATATATACATATATATACACACACACACACACACTAGTCTTTCTCAAAAAATTAGCATATTGTGATAAAGTTCATTATTTTCTGTAATGTACTGATAAAAATTAAACTTTCATATATTTTAGATTCATTGCACACCAACTGAAATATTTCAGGTCTTTTAATGTTTTAATACTGATGATTTTGGCATCCATCTCATGAAAACCCAAAAATTCCTATCTCAAAAAATTAGCATATCATGAAAAGGTACTCTAAACGAGCTTTTAACCTAATCATCTGAATCAACGAATTAACTCTAAACACCTGCAAAAGATTCCCGAGGCTTTTAAAAACTCCCAGCCTGGTTGTGGCAGAAAATGCTGCACAACCAGAAGAGGTGATCGGACCCTGAGGAAGATTGTGGAGAAGGGCCGATTCCAGACCTTGGGGGACCTGTGGAAGCAGTGGACTGGGCTACAGGTGCTGCATTCCCCAGGTCAAGCCAGTTTTGAACCAGAAACAGCGGCAGAAGCGCCTGACCTGGGCTTCAGAGAAGCAGCACTGGACTTCAGAGAAGCAGCACTGGACTGTTGCTCAGTGGTCCAAAGTACTTTTTTCAGATGAAAGCAAATTTTGCATGTCATTCGGAAATCGAGGTGGCAGAGTCTGGAGGAAGACTGGAGAGAAGGAAATGCCAAAATGCCTGAAGTCCAGTGTCAAATAGCCACAGTCAGTGACAACAAAATGAAATGAACAGAAACAAAACAAAATGAGAAACATGCTACACCACAGTAAATAAAATACAACACACAAACATTTTAAACATTACCTTAGGTCATGTACTGGAGTAATAATTAAAGACTTTAATGGTGGAGTGTTTTACAACAGTTCAGACGATTATTCCTCTTCAGCAATGACGTGACTTCAGAGGAAACTATCGTTTCTTCCAGAGAAAGTCTTTCTTCAGAAGAGACATCCAACGTCATTACCTTTTTCTGGTGCTTAGCAGGCGTTTGAGTGACATCATAGAACTTAACTGATAATTAGAACACAGTAAAAAAAAAAAAAAAAAAAGGCTCATTGCCAACTTGTGCGCAAATGAGGAAAAGGGGCATTACATCACCTCAACAATCAGCAGGAAGGAGGACAGCCATTGGCTGAATTTGAATCACATGCGAGCTGCTCAGCAGTCCGCGAATACTCAGTGAGTGCAAAACCGCGAACAGTCAAGGGCCTACTGTGTGTGTGTGTGTGTGTGTGTGTGTGTGTATATATATATATATATATATATATATATATATATATAGGGATCCCTCAGTTTCCATGGTTAATTGGGACCAAGATCCCCACCCGACCATCGAAATCCGCAAAGTAGGATCACCCCACCCGCAACTGACGTATACGTACATGAATATAATATGTCCAATGCTATAAATGCTTATAATAACAATTAAACATTGAAAAAAATAACATATGATATAAATAAAATACAGTCGGCTCTCTACTTACGAAATTAATCAGTTCCTGAGCCTCTGCCCACATGCAGGATGCCGGAGCATTTAAGACAGGGAATTCAAAGCACACTCCCTGCTTGACAGATCGGAGGTGCAGACTCAATTTTAACTTGTTTCCTTGAGGGATTGGAGGTCCAGATGAGCCACGTTTTGCTCACATTCGGTGGAGCACGCCACATTTATTAAACATTTACTGAATTAAACAACTTAAAAAACGAAAAATAAGCTGCAGTGTGCTCTCGAAAGAGAGTTAAAAGAATGCCTCCTTTCATCTCTGACTGACTCTATGCAGTCTCTCTCTATCTCTCTCACACACACAGTCTCTATCTCTCTCTCTGTCTCTCTCTCTCTCTCACACACACAAAACTCTGTTTCTCTGGTGTGTTTTGCCGAATGCGGGCTCCACCCACACGGCTGACAGACCGATTCTATTTAAATGTTTAAATGGATGGGATGTTGTATTTAAAGCGGAATTACAGTACCTGTTTGAAAGATCAGAGGTCCTGATTCCATATTCACTTGCTTACTTGCGAGATCGGAGGTCTTGTCCCACGGAGCACTCTGTTTTCATGCTCCTTCTGCTTCAATATCGTGCCGAAATCATCGCCTCCGTCACTGTATTTCCACTTTAAGGTGTCCTTCTGCTTCAATATCGTCCCGATTTTAGAGGGGTTTCAGCAATAACGAAATATAACGCTGCATGATCAATCTCAAAACAAGCCAACAGTCCTGTTCAACTCTCCTTCACACGTGTGACCAACAGGAAGTATGGGTACAGGAAGTATGGGTACAGGTCAGCTCCCTGGGCCAATGGGAGGTCAGCGGGGCGGGATGTTGGGAGACAGCCAATGAGAGAGCAACTTGCGCATTGTTTGAATTTTGAATGGCGCATTTGAATTTTTGAATGTCGCGTTTGGCGCTTTTCGTAAAAAAAGGAGGAAAATTTAGGAAAATGTTTTTCATAACCTGGATTTTTTTGTACTCGGAGGTTTTCGGAAGCAGAGGGCCGACTGTATAAATACAGACACTCTCCAACTTAAAAAAACATTCGTTTTGCAAACATCCGGAGATAGGAACAGGTCTGTCCGAGGTCGAAAGTGAAATGAAATTGAAGAACAAGTAGAAATAGATTGGAATAAAGTCTACAGAAAGATAGATCATAAATATAAGTATGACATATGATTAAGTATTATCCTGAGGTACACTATTAAGTATTAACTAGGCTCCGGCAGAGGGGGGGCATGGCTGCGCACAGATGCAACAATGTAAGTACAGTAGTTTTGATGGGAGATTTTGGGTTGTTATTTGCTTTGTGTTGGTTTAGGGGTTTTTAGGGGTTTTTTTTCATAATTGGCCTTTTTTTTTTGTGACATTTTCCTCAACTTTTCCACCTATTCTTCCTTAATTTCCTTATTTTTTATTCGAGGAATATATATACAGTCGGCCCCCAATTTACGATATTAATCCGTTCCAGAGCCCTTTTCATATTGCAGGGATTTCATAAGTAGGGGTCGCATCTTACATGTTAAATGCCTAATTCATTCCAAGGCTCCAGTCTCCTTGTACTGGATAAACCCCATAAACCCTTTAAAAATGATAAAAGTACACCAATTTGGTATGAAATATGTGTTAAAAGTAAAAAAAAATATTTATTAAACCATTTAAACATTTTATTGACATATATTAATTAAACCATTATTAAACATTTTTATTAACACACACAAACACCTCTCTCTCTCTCTCTCTCCTTCTTCTCTTGCGGCCTGTGGGACACGCCCACAAGACATGGAATTCAAAGAGCATTCCCTGCTTGACGAACTCAACTTTAATTTGATTCCTTGAGGGATCGGGATGCCAGATAAGCTCAAATGCACCCACATTTATTAAACATTTAGTGAATTCAACAACTTAAAAAAACTAAAGCGTTATCCCTTCTCTCTGTCTCTCTCTGTCCCTCGCTTGCGCTTCAGGCCACGCCCACAAGACATGACTTCAAAGCGCATTCCCTGCTTGACCAATTACTGAATTAAAACAACTTAAAAAACTAAACTAAAAACTAAAGCATTATTCCTTTTCTCTCTCTGTCCCGCGTGCGCATGCTGTGGGCCACACCCACAAGACATGACTTCAAAGCACATTCCCTGCTTGACCATTTACTGAATTAAAACAACTTCAAAAACTAAACTAAAGCGTTATTCCTTTTCTCTCTCTCTCTCTCCCTGTCTCTCTCTTGTGCGCGCACTGCGGGCCAAACCCACAAGACGTGAATTCAAAGCGCATTCCCTGCATTTACTGAATTAAAACAAAAAACTAAACTAAAAACTAAAGCGTTATTCCTGCTCGCTCTCTCTCGTGCACATTGCGGGCCACGCCCACAAGACGTGGAATTCAAAGTGCATTCCCTGCTTGACAAACTCAATTTTAATTTGATTCCTTAAGGGATCGGAATTCCAGATGAGCTCAAATGCGCTCACATTTATTAAACATTTACTGAATTAAACAACTTAAAAACTAAACTAAAAACTAAAGAGTACTTCTGTCTTTATCTGGGAGGCCAGCGTGGCGGGGTGTTGAGAGACAGCCAATGAGAGAGCAACATGCGCGTAGAAATTTTGATTGTCATGTTTGAATTTTGAATTTCTTTTCGTAAGAGGGGGTTGTTTCGTATTTCGGGGATGGAAACTCAAGAAAATGTTTTTCGTAATCTGGGGATTTCATACAAAGGTGTCTTTGTAAATTGGGGTCCGACTATATATATATTTTTTTTAATTGTGTTGCACTGAAGCCGCATGAATTGAAGCGCTAAGTAGGGAGGGATCCCTGTTTGTGTGTGTGTGTGTGTGTGTGTGTGTGTGTGTATGTGTGTGTGTGTGTGTGTGTATATATATATATATATATATATAAGTGCCTAAATCTTTATTGTACAAAGTGCCTGAAACAATTTTGGATATGCCCTCATGTGTGTGTGTGTGTGTTTTAGAGGGAAGTCTGCATGCCCTACCTCTACTCTCACTGCACTGATCATGCGAGAGACTTCTGCCCGGGCCCCACCACCCATTGCTCATATCAGACAATACAACAGCAAGTATGTGCTTGTGCACACAAAATACACACAAAGTGATGTTGAAATAATTAGACATCAAGTTTAAAAAAAGTGATTTTTTTTTTAAAGCAAGTTTATATTCTGTAAAACTACTGTGTACAAATGGCACTGTCATAAGTTTACAAACTTAATATTTTAAAAAGGATGAATAGATTTTGTCTTGTATTATTCATCACTCAACATGCAGTGAATATAAAAGTTTCATGCATACACTTTTTTATGATGTGAAAAAGAACACGAGAGCATTTATGACTGGTCTTTTTCCACCTTTTAATGTGATGTTGCAACCAAAAAATTCAAAACAATCTTTCATTGTCTCTTTTTCTCTTGAAAATGCTTTTCATTTGACTTTTGATGATCAGTGTATCACACTAAAGGTGAAAAAATTTTGAAAAGATTTGTTGCTTTCTTTTTTCTCATGTGAACAAGAACCTGCAATTGTAAATGACAGTAATACATTCTGAAGACTGGAGTCTCATTGTTTTATGTGCATGTTTTTTCTAAGTGGTTTCTTTTTCCCCAGGGATGATGGGAACAATGCTTGGATGAAGCAAGATAAAGAAGAACCTATAGATTACTTTGATGTTCAGGATTGATTACAGTGTATACATCACATTTTTTTTGGTCGCTGTTATGACATCAAATAAATCTGAGTACTTGTAAAATCTGCTGCTGCTGAATAAAACTGCTCCTGAGATATTTTTATCGTCTTGAGGTACACCTCGACTTTACTGGACCAGCTCCCAGAACACCATTTCCAGCCTTAAAACAAGTTCCAACACTAATTGGACACCCCTAGGAAAAGTTGCTATTCATGTATAGAATCAAATTCGTCTCAAACTTTTTAAATTGCAAACATGTGAAAAAGTATCACTAGCAATTTACAAATATGTGCCAAAATCACAGCCAGAAAGTCAAGCAAGCTGCAAGAATGGAAAATGAAATCTGAAAAACAACCATAAAACTGGTAGTGAGAGCAAACATCTGAAAAGTGAGCAAGACGACGAGGGAACTGAAAACAAAATAAAAATATTAATAAATAATGTGGAAGTTGTTTCATTTCAAGATGTCATTCAATTGCAGAAATGTATCAGCAATTTTTTATTCTTTAATACTTACATTTAATTGTGTGCAATACAAATAAGTTATTTCGTGTTATCACGTGCATTAGAGAAGCTCTACTTGGTTGTTTCAGCTCTGGCCTCTAATCTTACCTCCCTCTTTAACTTAACCAAAAATATTTTATTATTCATTCACAATATTTTCAGAGGTGGTCATGTTCCTTTGTTTTGCATGCCAGTCCTGCAATAATCATTTAACCTGTCCAGTGTTGGTGCGGTGATTCAACTCGTGAAAGAATACTAAGAATTATTAGAAGACTCTACCAATCGTTCATTCCGTACATAATCCTACTCGGGCCTCGGGAAGGCGGGTGCCTGTCTCGGCTGACACTGACTGAAGGAGAGTTACACCTTGTCTAACTCCGTTGACGCACACAACCATTCACACTGATTCATGTGAACCCTTGGGTCAGTTTGGAACAGCCTATTAGCCTGAACTGCGCAAGCAGGTAATGCGATAGGCTTCACCTGTGTGTCGTCACTGGCATGATTTATGTGGATTCTTTGCTTTTTCACGTAGAGAGGCTAATGATTAGAGACACGGTATTCATCTGTGGGTATATATGTGTGGTTTGGTGCATTGGGAAGTAAAAAGGCATCTGAAAAGTGCCAATATAAGATTAAACTGAATGAAATGTCTGTTTCTGAGTATTCAGTCTTCTTCTTTTCCATTCGGCTGTTCCTTTTAGGAGTCGCCACAGCGAATCATCTGCCTCCATCTCACCCTATCCTCTGCATGTTCTACTCTTACTCAGACTACCTTCATGTCCTGCTTCACCACATCCATAAATCTTCTTTGGTCTTCCTCTAGGCCTGCCTGGTAGTTCCAAGCTCAGCATCCTAATACCAATATAATCACTATCCCTCCTCTGTACATGTCTAAACCATCTCAATCTAGCATCTCTGTCTCCAAAACCTCTTACATGTGCCGTCCCTCTGATGTACTCATTCCTGATTCTATCCATCCTCGTTACTCCCAAAGAGAACCTCAACATTTTCATCTCTGCTACCTCCAGCTCTGCCTCCTGTCTTTTTCCCAGGGCCACTGTTTCTAAACCATGCTCTTCCTTTGTACACACTCCTGCGCTTCTTGATTCCACCACCAAGTCTCCTTATCTACTGTCCTTCCAGAGGACCCACCAAGTACTCTCCTACCTGTCTCCCTGATCACATTATCTGTAGTTATCCAGTCATCTGGAAGCACTTCCTGACCACCTAAAGCCTGTTTCAACTCCTCCTTGAAGACAACACGACACTCTTCCTTTTTCAGCTTCCACCACTTTGTCTTTTGCTCTGCCTTTACCTTCTTCACCTTCTTCAGCATCAGCATCATCCTGCACACCACCATCCTATGCTGTTTGGCACACTCTCACCCACTACTACTTTGCAGTCACTGACTCCCTTCAAATTACATCGCCAACACAAGATGTAGTCTACCTGTGTGCTCCTAGGTCAGGTCAGGTCAGGTATGAGGGCATGCGCCGGGACGGCACTTCGCTGCCTCCACTCATCCGGCCGCCATCTGGCGATCGACCAGGCCTGCGCAGGGCCCATACCCCCCGGCAGGGCAGCCCTCAGCTGCGACAACCACGTCGCATGCGGTCGTCCCCATGATCGGCTCCAGCCCCTAGGATCCCGAACGGACAGGATCCGGTGTGCTAGGTCCGAAGGCGGGAAACGCACCAAGTGCCCATAGTAGCGCAGCTGACAGTCGCGGATAAAGCAGGTTAATCTTACCATCCCCGCATCCCCGAGCACCTTCTGGTTGATAACAAAGTCCCACCAGCGGTATTCGAAGATGCGGCGAAGGGAAGTCGTAACAAAGGAGTCCAGTCGTCGTCCAAGCTCAACCGCGAGCGTCCATGTCTCGCTTGAGTAGAGCAAGACAGGGACCACAAGGGAGCGAAAGACTCGGGCTTTCGTCCTTCTGCTCAGATACCTCGACCGCCACACGGTCCTGTCCAGCCTGTGCTCCTACCTCCCCTTTTATAAGTCACCCTATGCTCTTGTCTCTTCTGGAAGAAAGTATTCACCACAGCCATTTCCACCATTTTTGCAAAATCTATCAACATCTGTCCTTCTGTGTTCCTGTCCTGGATACCAAACCTGTCCATCACTTCCTCGTCCCTTCTGTTGCCTGCACCAAAATGTCCATTGAAGTCTGCATCAATGACCACTCTTTCACCTCTGGGGGTATTCTGCATCACTTCATCTAACTCACTCCAGAATCTCTCCTTCTCTTCTCGCTCACATCCTGCCTGTGGGGCATAAGCACTAACAACATTGAACATCACACCTTCAATTTCTAACTTGAGACTCATCACTCTGTTTACACTCTTCATTCTAGAACATTCCTGACCAACCCCTCCTTCAAGATGACTCCTACTCCATTTCTCTTCCCATCCACACCATGATAAAACAGCTTAAACCTGCTCCTAAGCTTCTAGCCTTGCTACCCTTTCACCTGGTCCCCTGAACACACAGTATGTCCACCTTCCTCCTCTGTATCATGTCAGCCAGCTCTCTACCTTTTTCTGTCATAGTTCCAACAATCAAAGTCCCTACTCTCAGTCCTAGACTCGGCCTTTCCTCTTCTTTCTCCGCCTACGGACACGCCTCCCACCTCTCCTTCTTCGACCAACAGTAGCTTAATTTCCACCAGCACCCTGTTGGTTAATAGCACTGATGGCGATCGTTGTTAACTCGGGCCTTGACCGATCTTGTATGAAATTCGTTTTGATCATTCACAACTTTTTCTTGGCACAAGTTTTACACTGGATACTCTTCCTATCGTGACACTCTGCATTTATCCGGGCTTGGGACCAGTGTGAGGATGAACACTGGCTTGTGCCCCAGTCATGGCTGCATATCCTGAGGTAAGATATTCTGAAACAATTGTTCGGCTTAAGCTCAGTGATTTTCACTTCAGGGATATCTACTTCTCTTTTTGTGAATAATTATTGTATTCAGAGTCCTACATCATAGACTAGGTGTGTCAAGTCTTATCCACAAGGAGCTGGAGTGGATGCAGGTTTCATTCCACCCAAAGCAAGAAAACACACCTTACACCTGTCAAAATGAAACTGATCTGCAAAGCCAGTGATGTGAGGAAGGAATGGGACTCTCTGATGTTGGTGTCAGAGAGGAGTATGCTGTCCAAAATAAAGATGACCTTGAACAATACTTCACAACCTGCTGATCAGTCACAGGAGACGTTCAGTGAGAGACTGATGCCATCGGAATCCGCCACTGAACCACACAGGAAATCATTCACACCTGTAAACATTAAACTGTACAAAACTCATTCATATAGCACCAATATCCACTGTTATACATTTACATTCTACTGTTTATTATTACTGATGATACTGTATGTATCACTCACTCTATCTGTTTTTTATAGATACAGTGGTACCTCACCTTACGAAATTAATCCGTTCCAGAGCCTTTTTCGTAACTTGGATTTTTCGTAAGTAAAACCGCATTTTACATGTAAAACACATGATTCGTTCCAAGGCCCCCAATACTACCGTTTAAAAATTATAAAAGCATACCTTTTAAGGTACTTTCTTCGTATTGACCATGTCTTCTTAGCAGTTATAATCTTACAAATGTTTATGCAAGGTTAAAGGCCTGAGCCAAAAAAAAAGTTGCAATGAACGCACTTGAAAAACTCACGAAACGAGCTGCTACTCAAGGGAGCTGTGTCATCTCTCCTAGCCAATGGGAGGCCAGCGGGGCAGGATGTTTGGAGACAGCCAATGGGAGAGCAACTCGCACATTGTTTGAATGGCGCGATTGAATGTTTGAATTGCACGTTTCGTAAGAAGAACTTGTTTCATATACAGAGACAAAAAATTTTGGAAAATGTTTTTCGTAAACGAGATTTTTCATTTTCTGGGACTATAGTAAGGAGAGGTACCACTGTATTAGTAACTTCATACCTGAGCTTACATCATTAATTGGTTCCAGGAGAGATGACTTGAGTCGAAATCAACTTAAATCGAATTAGCTTGTCTCTAAGCTAGCCTAGGCTAGGCTACTCCACATTTACTTGTATAACACACACACTCCCCCATATATATATATATATATATATATATATATATATATACTAGTCCTCCTAAAAAAATTAGCATATTGTGATAAAGTTCATTATTTTCTGTAATGTACTGATACAAATTAAACTTTCATATATTTTAGATTCGTTGCACACCAACTGAAATATTTCAGGTCTTTTATTGTTTTAATTCTGATGATTTTGGCATACAGCTCATGAAAACCCAAAATTCCTATCTCAAAAAATGAGCATATCATGTTCAGGTAGTCTAAACGAGCTATTAACCTAATCATCTGAATCAACCAATTAACTCTAAACACCTGCAAAAGATTCCTGAGGCTTTTAAAAACTCCCAGCCTGGTTCATTACTCAAAACCGCAATCATGGGTAAGACAGCCGACCTGACTGCTGTCCAGAAGGCCATCATTGACACCCTCAAGCAAGAGGGTAAGACACAGAAAGAAATCTCTGAGCGAATCCAGGGGTGTCAAACTCATGCCACAAAGGGCCATGTGGCTGCAGGTTTTTGTTTCAACCAAGCAGCAGCACACCTGACTTGGCTCATTTAATTAACTGATTTGAAAAAACAGTGTCTGCTTTAACTAAAACCACCCAAATATTTACAGGTTTTCATATTTTAATGAGAATAGCATGCAAACAATGACAGTTGGGGGAGGAATAAGTAACTGAACAATCCCATCACATTTAATGTTTTGTGCGCCCCCCCAGGGCAGCAATAACTTCAACCAGATGCTGCAGATCAGTCTGGCACATCGATCAGGACTAATCTTGGCCCATTCTTCTTTACAAAACTGCTGTAGTTCAGTCAGATTCCTGGGATGTCTGGCATGAATCGCTGTCTTGAGGTCATGCCACAGCATCTCAATGGGGTTCAAGTCTGGACTTTGACTTGGCCACTCCAGAACGTTTATTTTGTTCTTCTGAAACCATTCTGAAGTTGATTTACTTCTGTGTTTTGGATCATTGTCTTGTTGCAGCATCCATCCTCTTTTTAGCTTCAACTGTCTGACAGATGGCCTCAGATTTTCCTGCAAAACATCCTGATAAACTTTCGAATTCATTTTTCCATTAATGATTGCAAGTTATCCAGGCCCCGAGGCAGCAAAACAGCCCCAAACCATGATGCACCCTCCACCATGCTTCACCTTGGAGATGAGGTGTTGACGTTGGTGAGCTGTTCCATTTTTCATCCACACATGACGTTGTGTGTTCCTCCCAAACAATTCAACTTTGGTTGATTTTTTTGTGGGATTTAATTCACATATGAAAATGAAGTGATGGATCAAACAGCACATCAAGATTTCTGACAACAGGTGATGGATTAATAAGAGATTGATTTGAATGTTTTTTTAATTTGGGAGAGTGATTTTACATCCAGGGCCAGTGCAAGGCATTGTGGCACCTGAGGTAAGATCCTATTTTAGTGCTCCCAACCCCTCCTACAATCCTCGTTTGTGCCAAATACATCATACAAACCCATATAACCTGCCACAAACACGTATATTTTACCTAAATAAACATGTTAAACAAGAAATATTTCATACTACTACTACTATTAATAATATTAATAATAATAATAATAATAATGCATGCACATTAGCATTAATAATAATAATAAAACAATAATAAACAAAAAGTTAACTGACCCTTCCGAAGATGTCACTTGGGCAGGCAGGAGGTGGTGCGTAATAGAGGAGGAGGAGAGGGAGAATTTTGTGCATGTGCATGCTATGAATGCCAGCAAAGAAAGGCTCGTGATGAGCTCCCACAAGGCCAGTGCTTCTCAAATAGTTGGCTGCACCCAACTTGGAGGGTGCGGTGTGATGCCAGGGGGTACGTGCTCTTTTGCCACACTGTACTAGAATTAAGTGTAATTGTGCATCCACTACTGTAGTTGGCAGTGGCGCTCTCATTGTCACACTATGGTGTAAGGGAAAAAGCACAGAGCAAACAATATGAAGTGCAGTAAACACTATTTATAGTCGTGCACGGGGCGCTGGGGGGGGGGGGGGGGGGCATGAAATGTTTTTTTTCTTCCTATAGGGGGCATCACAGAAAATAATTGAGAAGCACTGCACAAGGCGTTCTCAGAGTGCCGAGAAATACACGTGGAAGAATACAAGGCTAATCGGCCCGGAAAAGACATTTCCCCGCAGAGCTTTTAAATCAAAATTTTGCTCGTTGGATGGGGCAGATTTTTGGTGGGATCGAAGCTTGTATCAAGGAAAACTCCTTATAAAAACACTCGTAAGTCAAGGTACCACTGTGTATATATATATATATATATATATATATATATATATATATATAAATAAAATGTAAACATTGTACAAAAAACTGTAGGCTATGTAGACAGACTTTGTGACCGGTCATAGCAAATTGGGTATTAAGTTCTAAATTAGAAAATACAGTGGTACCTCACTTTACGAAATTAATCCATTCCAGAGGTACCGATGGTAGACAGGTTTGGCCATATTCCTTTGCGATATCATGAGCCCGCTTCCTATTTTCACTCACACCAGAAATCACATGCGCGCGTGTGTGTGTGTGTGTGTGTGTGTGTGTGCGAGCGCGCGTTGACCATGTCTTCTGAGCAGAGTTATAATCTTACAAATATTTATGGAAGGTTAAAAGCCTGAGTCAAAAAAACAGTAACTCTGTCCTTTACATGAAAAGCAGTATGGGAGATGCAGCTCCATAATAGCCAATGGGAGGAGACCTGCGTCATCCCTCCTAGCCAATGGGAGGCCAGCGGGGCAGGATGTTGGAAGATAGTCAATGGGAAAGCAGCTCGTGCATTGTTTGAATGTTTGAATGGCTTCTTTTAATCTTTGAATGGCGCTTTTGAATGTTGCGTTTGAATGTTTGAATGATGCGTTTGGCACATTTCGTAAGGAGAACTTGTTTCGTATACAGAGACAAAAACTTTTGGAAAATGTTTTTTGTAACTTGGATTTTTCATTTGCTGGGACTATCGTAAGGTAAATTCTCTCCAAAGCTGCATGCTTAAAAGGTTAAAGACTTCCTGTACGTTTTGGTTAGTTCTTCCAAAAGTAGCAACATGTTTGAAAATTTGGCATCAATTTACCACTAAATCTCTTTATCATTTGGCTACAAAATCCTGCCAATAACTCAAACGTAATCCTTTATGGGTGGCATGGTGATGTAGTGGTTAGCACGTCTTCCTTATAGCAAGAAGGTCCTTGATTTGATTCCCAGCCTGGGTGTTTCTGTGTGGAGTTTGCATGTTCTCCATGTGCTTCTATGGGTTTCCTCTGGGTACTCCAGTTTCCTCCCACAGTTCAAAAACATGCACAGTAAGTTAATTGGCTGGTTCAAATTGCCTATGAGTATGAGTGGTTGTGTGAGTGTTGGCCCTGCGATGGCCTGGCGAGCTATCTAGGATGTACCTCGCCCTCACCCAGAGTCAGCTGAGATGGGCGTCGGCTTCCCCGCGACCCCAATTTAGGATTAAGCAGTTCAGAAAATGAACAAATATATTTCTGACTTCATACCAACTTTTCTGTGATGGGCCAATGTGAGTTGATTTGCTTAATGTGAGTAGTGTGTAACATTTTCTGGGATATATACAGTATCGTACCCCCAACAGCTTCATGTGCAGAGAACATACACCCCACCCCACCATTGGTCTGTGCTCTTGGCAGTTTTTCTAATGGGGGCACTGACCCTGCCTATGTCCAACGTTTTAAGTCCAATATACAGCTTGATCATGAATTGGTAGGGAAGTATGGGTGAGTACTGAGGTATAATTGAATATTACCTACATAGCAGTGAAGGTTCTGGAAATGGCTTCAAATAATCAAATTGGGAAAGGACCCTAGAACGGAACCCTGGGGAACACCATACATCACAGAAGAGGTGGAGGACTTGGGCTAATTTAATATAATAAATATTTTTCTGTGTGTCAGATATGTCCTAAACTATTGGGACAGGTCTGAAATACCAACAATGGACATCCATAAGATAAACATTTAATGGTTAACATTGTCACCCACTACACTTAGTTTAAGATGGAGATTGTTTGATATACTTCTATCACCAGATTCGAGGAGATCATTAACTATAAACGGAAGATTTTTCATGTTGTTTTGTGTATGAAATCCAGATTGAAAAGTGTGAACGTGTATGAACTTGAGAGGCAAACACTCTCATTACCTTTGTGAGACAATAGAGATGAGAGATGTGTTGTAATTAGAAAATGATGTTTGAACCAAGTTTCTTAAAGACAGGAGTGACGGTAGCAGTTATGGTTACAAAATTATCCTTTTTTTTCGAAGGCAGACATAGTTTCACTTTTAAGTTGAAGTTTAGAAGCTGACTTGACTTTGTTGCATATTATCTTCCTTCTCTACATGAATACATAACAGTCTGGTGAGATATGGACTTCAGGAATGCCTATAAATCCCTTGCAAAGATTTCTAGATTTCAGTCTTGGCACATCAGACTTGACTGCGGAACCTGCTTTCACATCTATTAATATTCTCTGCATGGTTTCTATTTGCATTGATGTTTCCACATGCTCAGAATAGACTTCATCTCTTTCCACCATACAAACTTTTCCTTGAGATGAGCACAGGTTATGTCTGATTGTGATTACATTGATGGTGATGGGAGATGCTGTTACAGGGTTTTTCAGGGACAAAAAGCTTCCTGTTCCTGTACTTGATTCGTTTTCTATGAGCAGGTGAGTGGTTTCATCTCTTATACAGGTGTGTTCAAAATAACAGCAGTCAGACATCACTAGCCTGATCAGTCAGTGTTTTTTCGTATACAGTAAATGATATTTCTACATGGTAGATAATGTCCTATCAGGTGTAAAAGTAATAAAAATCCAACCAACAGCCCTGACCCGCATGCTGCTGATTCGGTGTCGTTTTATCACTAATTGAAAGGTTTGTGCTCAAAATAATATCAGTGTGGAGTTTAATTAGTGATGTCAATCATTCATTAAAAAATAGGAGCCAATTGTTGTCCTTATTTAAGGAAGAAAAGGAACAAATGTTGTACCTACTGGTTATAAACATTTCTCTCTGAAATTCTGAGGAAAATGGGTCGATGTAGACATTGTTCAGAAGAACAGCGGACCTGGATTAAAAAGTTGATTTGGAGGGGAAACATATAAAGAAGTAGAAAATGTTTGGCTGCTCAGCTAAAATGATCACAAATTATTTAAAATGGCAGCAAAACCTGAAAGACGTGGAAACTACCATTCAAATGGATGAAGAACCAAAATGGCAAGAACTTAACCACCAATCAGCTCCAGAAGGATCAGAGAAGGTCTAAAGTTCCTGTGAATTACAATTAGAAGACACCTATGTGAAGCCGAGCTATCGACAAGAAGCCCCGCAACGTCTCACTGCTGAAAAAAAGACATGGTTGGAGACAGTTTGTCAGATGAGCCCCAAACACTGACTTGAACCCACAGTGCACTGTGAGGACAGTGAAGCCTGGAGGGGAAAACACCATGATATGGGGATGTTTATTGCATACCAGGGATCATGGATCGGTTTGAATCCATCATAACACTTGAAGAGGTCATGCTGCCTTATGCTGAAGAAAAAAATGCCTTTAAAAAGGGTTCCGACAGGATAACAACCCCAAACACACCAGTAAATGGGCAACATCTCGATTCCAGACCGACAAGATTGAGGTTCTGGAGCAGCGGCCGGATACCCAGACCTTAATCCAATAGAACACTTGTGGTGTGACAACAGAAATGCAGCTTCTGAGTCAAAACCAAGAAATCCAGAAGATCTGTGGAACGTAGAATTCTGCTACGTATCTGCTCATCCTGGGCTGGAACACCTGCTCACAGGTAACAGAAGGTGGTTGTCTCCATGTAACACAGATGTGCAGCAGGACTCAGAAACAGTTTTTATACAAATAAATATTAGTTCAGGGTTTCAAAGGAAAGGCTTGGTGCCAATCTCAGTTTGCTCTGGGTGAGGGCAAGGTACACCCTGGACAGCTCACGGGGCACTCGCAGGGCAGAGAAACGGTGACAGAAGCCCGATGGCCTCCTCTTTTGAATGACACTCACCACAGTGAGAGACCGTGAGCGACATGGCTGGCCTTTGATAACCTGGTTAGCTGCGCTGGGTGGAGGGTCAGCAGTGACAACTCGGACCTTCAGATCACCAAACCAGCACCTTAACCACTGAGCCACCACTGCGCCACTTAGTTATTAGTTAAAAGTAAATTCCCGGAGACAAGCATCTGTACCCACTGAGGTACACAGAGGTACCACTATTAAATTACAAATATATGAATCCATTGCCTTTTATGGAATTAAAACAACAGCAAAGTCACCTACTCATTTATTTAGAGAAGCCTGAACAGCTCACCAGATCATTGCAGGTTCAACACATCCACAATCAGTCGCACTTATTCCCAACTGGGGACAATTTGGAACAGCCACTGGACTTAATGTGCATGTCTTTGTACTGTTGAAGGAAATTGAAGCAACCGGAGAAAACCAACACGGGCACACGGAGAACAAGCCAAAA
>CM045745.1:5020281-5157781 GCA_024760905.1 Plotosus lineatus | reverse complement strand
GTCATGTCTTTAACTTCACAGCGTTGGGTCACGTGTAACATGTTTTAGGTTCATTTTGGATGCACTGCTCTCAGTTAATGTGTAAAAACAATAACAACAACAACAACAGTTGTCCACTTCCACTGCGTATCATATGGAGGGACTGGTTCAACAGTCAGCGCGCGCTAACCCCGCCCCCTTTCCCTTTTCCTGTACCCTGAACCATTCGGAACTTTTCCGACTTCCGAATACCGACATGTACAAACTGATCAAAAAGAGAAAATTCAGTATGTTTGTCATGTATGCAACAGGCCTGGCACCTGTGTGTTCTCCCCGAAATCCTCCTCCTCCTACATAGTATTATTATTATTATTATTATTATTATTGGTAGTCGTTGTAAGCAATATGGTGATACAGTGGTTAGTAACTCCACCTCACAGAACAGGGTCCTGGGCTCAGGGTGTAGTCTGCAAACGCACATGCGTGGGTTTTCTCAGGGTACATACTCTTGTTTCCACCCACACCCCGAAGACAGGCACCTTAAGCGAACCGGCTGCCCCGAATTTGCGCAGACGGCAGTGTAAATGTAAATGCTTGTGTGTGTCTTGCCCTGGAATTGACCGGGAAGCTGGTCAGGATGGACCACGTCAGATAAGTTAGCCTCCAGCCTCCACTTGAACTTGGTGGGAGTACACGGAGTGCACAGTGGTGCCTCAGCGGTTAATGCTCTAGTCTGGATTACTGATCTGAAGGTTGGGGGTTTAAGCCCCAGCACCCCTAAACTACTACTCTTGGGTCCTTGAACGAGGCCCTTATCCGTGGCATGCTCAGTTGTGCAAAAAAAGATTAATGTAAGTCGCCCTGGATGTGATTAACAAATACAGTGAATGTAACATGAAAGGTTGTGTGGATCATTATCCATAGCTGAACTGGTTAATCCTATGACTGTGGTCACAGGGAGGCTGTACCTATCTCAGCCAATATGGTACATAATGAACAGCTTGCCAGACCATCGAAAGGCCAGTAAACACACAGACACTCACACTGACACTCAAGGACAATTTGAAACAGCCAATTAGACTATCGTGCATGTCTTTGAAGTCATTCATTCATTCATTTTCTGTAACCACTTAATCCTAATAGGGTCACTTGTTGGCTGGTGCCCATTTCAGCCAACTGTGCGAGGGAAGAGTACACCCTGGACAGCTCGCCAGGCCACCGCAGGGTAAAAACACACTGACGGCAATGGTTCTTTTACATGAACCTCTCACCGTAGACATTGAGAGACATGGTCGGCCATTGATAACCCACTTAGTTGCATTGGGGGACAGCAGTGACAACCCATTGATAATGGGGCTTGAACCTCCAACCTCAGGATTTGTGATCCAGCACCTTACCATCAGACCACCACTTTGTCTTTCCACTTTGTGGAAGAAACTGAAGTACCCAGAGGAAACCAACACAATCACCGGGAGAACATGTAAACTCCACACAGACACATTTGAGCCCAGGACTGCAGCCCAGCATCTTCTTCATGTGGGCAGGATGTGCTGACTACAGTGCCGCCACTTATGGCACTTTATCTAATTTGACACGGTGACTATTGTGGAAACGAAAGTTCTATATACTCTGATCCTGGCATAGCAGAGTCTCCAGCCATAAATATAAATTCTGATATCTGTCTAAGTTTGTTGACAGATGGAGAACTACAGTCTGTATTTTTAGCACAGGGAAGCCACATCCTCATGACATTCTCTGGCTGGATGAATTAAAGTATGCTAATATAATAAAATGCACTTTTGGAAGACAAATCCAGTTAAAGTCACTGTATGGCCAAAAGTATATGGAAACTTAGTCATCATTCCCAAATGCGGTTATTTCTGAAACTGTTGCCATAGAGTTTGAAGAATGCGGTTGTGTAGAATATCAGTGTATGCTGTTGAATTCGAAATTTTCTTTCACTGGTACGATGAGGACTAAACATGTTCCTGCATGACAATGCTCCTGTACACAAAGCAAGCTCCATGAAGACACAGTGAACCAAAGATGGACTGGACGAATCCAAATGACCTGCACACGTTCCTCATGTTTGGGATGGACAGAAGCACTGGCTACATCCCTGCCATCACACCAATGCTGTTAGAACTGAATGAACACAGATCCCTAAAGCAACACTTCAAAATCTCCGGGGAGGAAATCCAGAGCCTCCCCAGATCCAGAGGTCTTATTTTTTCACTCAGGTGTCCACAAACGAATATACAGCCTACTTTCTACTTCTCTTGAGTTTGGAGTGTAAATCCTAGATCTCTGCGCTTGTGTCTAATGCGGGTGGAATTTACATGGGGTTTTTTTTCCCACACTTTCTTTGACAGATATTCCAGTAAATCTACTTCTAGATCTCCTGCACAGGCTGTGTGACTGAAGTATTGGTTACACGTCTGTTATATTTATTTTCTGTCATTTTAACATCTTTCCACTCAGATCAGGACAGGTATCATTGCTTTTGATTTGTAGTCAAGCATTACCCATCACACCCTAGGGTAGATGGGATCCCATAGCCATGGTCAAGGCAGTCCATCTTTGAGAAGGAAAACTCTAATGAAACCAGAAGTAAACCGTTTAAATCAACTGCCACCGGAATGTAGGTTGGCCGACTGGTGTAGATGGCTTTACAAGATAAACTTGGTATTTGGCTTTTACACCAACTTTGCAGAGAGCATCACAGATGTCACTGAACGTGGTCTGGGAAAACTGTCAGTGAAACTGCTATTCTGCATTGGAATGGCGAACCTTCATCTTCATCTTCTGCTTGGTCCAGGGTTGGGTTCCCGGGGGCAACAGCCAAAGCAGTGAGGTCAAGACCTCTCTCTCACTAGCTACTTCTTCCAGGTTTTCCCAGTCAGACTCCAATGTGTTCTCAGACGAGCCAAGAGACTTAGTCCCTCCAGCGTGTTCGGTACTGACCCCATGGTCTCTTCCCGGTTGGACATGCCCAAAAAAAAAAATCAAACACCAAGGAGGCGTACAGTAGGTATTTTAATCAGATGCCTGAGCCACCTCGACTGGCTCCTCTCAACACAGAAGATCAGCGGTTCTACTCTGAGCTCCTCTCGGATGACAGAACTTCTTACCCTATGTCTAAGGGAGACTCTGCCACCCTGCAAAGGAAGCTCATTTCAGCCCATTGTACACGCAATCTTGTTCTTTCGGTCACTACCCACAGCTCATGACCATAGATGAGGGTAGGAACGTAGATTAACTGGTAAATTGAGAGCTCAGCCTTCCAGCTCAGCTCCCTCTTCCTGACTGTGGACCGGTATAAGCTCTGCTTTACAGCAGAAGCCGCACTGATCTGAACTATGGAGAAGTTGTAATTCACTGAAAGACTCATTCATTCATTGATTTTCTGAACCACTTAATCCTAATGAGGGTCATAGCGAAAATGGTGCCCATCTCGGCAAACTCTGAATGAGGACAGAGTACACCCTGAACAGTTTTCTAGGCCATCGCAAGGCAGAAACACACTGACACTAAACCTACGGCCTACTGTTTTCGAACGCCAACAATTGTTCTTTTACATGCCTCTCACTGCAAACCTAGTTAGCTGCACTGGGGGTGAAAGACTAACATGACTATCATGAATTCTTCATCCTTGATTATGTAGTAAGAACTTCACTTGACAAACATCACCATCTAGGTTTTACTTGATCACAAAGGCTCTCAAGTCATCATCCTGCAAAAGAAATTGACTGATGTTGAATATGCAGATGACAATTCACACCAGTGCCAATGCACCAACTTTCCTATACAGTTGGACCTTGACTTACGAGTGTCCCTTATAACGAATTTTCCATGATACGAGCTTTGATCCCACCAAAAATCTAAAACCATCTAATGAGCAAAATGTTGATTTACTAGCTCTGCAGGGGAAATGGCTTTTCAGGGCCGATTAGCCTCGTATTCTTTCACGTGTATTCCTCCGCGCTCTGAGAACGCCCCGCCCCCTATAGGAAGAAAGAAGAACATTTTGCGTCCCGTGTTTGACTATAAATAGTGTTTAGTGGACTTCATATTTTTTGCTTGGCGCTTTTTCCCTACACCATTGCACGACAATGAGAGCGCAACTGCCAACTACTGTAGTGGAGGCGCAATTGCACTTAATTCTAGTACAGTATGGCAAAAAAGCATGTTCCCAGGGTCATATGCACTCCCCTGCATCACACCACGCGCCGCACTACTTGAGAAGCACTGGCCTTGTGGGAGCTCACCTTTCCTTGCTGGCATTCGTAGCGTGCACATGTACAGAATTCTACTCCTCCTACTTCTCTTTTACGAACCACCTCTTGCCTGCCCACATGACATCTTCACACCCATGTGACATCTTTGCCGCAGTCGATGATCGGAAGGGTTAGTTGACTTATTGCTTATTCTTGTTTTATTATTAATTATTATTAATGTTAATGTACATGTATTATTATTATTATGAAATATTTATTGTTTGTACATGTTTATCTTTAATGTATTAGGTGAAATGTATGTGTTTGTGTCAGGTTATATGAGTTTGGGAAGGGGTTGGAACGGATTAATTGGTTTTCTATTATTTCCTGTGGGAATTTTTGTTTTATCTAACAAATTTTTTGACTTACCGCCTCACCCTCGGAACGGATTAAATTCGTAAGTCAAGGTACCACTGTACCATCTAGAAAATGCTGCTCATGATGTTGGAGTCTATGTCAATGCCTTCTCAAACTGAGTTCATAATCTTCAATCAAGCAAGGCACAATACTATCTCAGGTGAATCAGTAAAAGCTCTTAAATAATTTACACATCTCGAAAGTGTAATGCATTCTACTTAAAAGCATGAGAAAATTTGCAAAGCTAAAGTCTGGAAAGCTTTGAATAAGATGGATGCCATCCGGAAATCTAATCTACCAGACAACCTGAGATGGAACCTCTTCTGTGCCACTGGAGAGTCAGTTTTAATGTATGGTGTCGGACACAGGACAATGCATGTTAGACATTGATTAAAACTTTTGAGTCTACGTTTCATTGCTCGAAGCCATACTTTACGTCTCTAGGATACAACATCTAACTATGTCACAGCTCTATGGACCTATCCCAGGCATTTCTAGAATCCTACATAAATGTATAATGGTCTTTGTTGAACACTGCTGCTGAGCAAAACAAGAACTGGCAAGTTTTTTGCTGCTCTGGATACCCAACCACGGCACTAAATGGGCCGATTGCCCAATAACTACCGACACTGAGCAGCTTTGTAGAGACACAGAGTGCTACCCTGAAGACCTTCTAACACAATGCAGGGCCACGATGGATGACATGACAGACCCATGAATATCAGAGCTAGTTCAACCAGATCTTAATGCTGACTTGTCAATTAACTGTTGCTAAGTGCTATATCTTTAATTTTGTGTAACATCGAGCAAACAACACCTAGGTCTTGTATTCTGCACATTGGAGCAGCTGAACTAGTCAGGTTTTAACAGAACACAGTGGCTGGCACTATCACCTCACAGAAGGTTGTGAGTTTAAATCTCAGCCAAGTGCTTTTCAGTGTAGAGTTTGCATGGTCTTCATGCACTTGTATGGCTTTACTCCAGGTAATCCACTTTTCTTCCACAGACCAAAGGCATGCTTATTAGGTCAACTGGCTACTCAAAATGACCAATGGGTGTGAATGTATTAACCCTGTAATAGTCTGTTCAGGGTGCCAGCTGGAATTTGCTTCAGTCTCCTTGTGACTCTAATGGATAAATGGTATAGCTCATCAATGGATGGTGTAATTGGTGTTAATATTCATTTATGAGTTTTCCTCATTTCCGATTGGTGGAAAGCCATGGAATTTTTCTTGGATTGTATCAATGCCTTGGGATAACTGAATTATTGAACTGTTGCCATTGGAGAAGTTGATTGATTGTCCGTTGCATGACTGGCACACACTGCATAGTTACATGACTGCTTTCTTTGAAAATATTTTAAATGAATAATATAAGAATTATAGAATTTAGCTGTGTACAATAGAAAAGTACTCGTTTTGGGAGGGGTTTATTTGCCTCTAGCTTCGACAGAAAACAACTCCTCAAACATTCATTCATTTCATGAACCGTGTAATCCTAATTAGTGGGGACAGTGGTGTAGTGGTTATGGTGCTGGGCTCATGATCGGAAGGTTGTGTGTTCAAATCCCAGTTAGACCCCCACTGTGCTAAGACCCCTGGTCAAGGTCTTAACCACAAGGGTGGCTCTGTTCACCCAGCAGTATAAATGGGAATCAGTAAAATTTACTGGGAAGGTAACTGGCGATGGACTAGCATTCCATCCCGGAGGAGTTGTACTCCTGGTCACTTCATGCTCAAGCTGGGAATCGAACCCGGGACCTTCTTGCCGTGAGGCTGACGTGCTAACCACTACACCACTGTCCTTCCCCCCACAGCCATATAATTCTCTAGATTATACTTCACCTCATTTAATAATTGCTGATTGTAGTTGAAAATCCCAGTGATATTATAACTTGCCTCTGGTATAACGTTTGAAATCTACCTAGACCTAGACTCTAACCACCTCTCGCACTCAAGCCAGCTTCACCGCCGTCATTAGGACAGGTACACCCTGGGAATCCCGGTCTTGCGACTGGGTGAGCAAACGGAGCACTGGCACCAGTCTGTGAAGCAGCCTCTTTCATTCTGGAAAGCGATCTTATAAAAGGCAAGGAAAGTTCTCTCTCGGAATTCTTTATTAGTATTTATTTATCTATTTATTATTGGAGTATTGAATAACAGTTTAGATCACGTTACATCCATTACAACAAAATGCCTGTCCGTAATAAGAACTACCATCATTTTCGACTTGGCTTGATTAACCTGAGGACCAGGAAGTGCGAAAGTAAATTAGCTGACTGCGTTCTGCAGTTTAAGAAGTCTATTGATATATCTTGCATGCAGGAGGTAAGACAGAAAGGAAAAGGAGAAGTCTGTTTTGATGATCCCATTTTGAAAGGATGGCGCGTTATTTATAATGGCATGAAAACAACAAAAGTGGGTGTGGCTATCTCTCTCGCCTCTCATGTTATTCTAAAGGACGTGGATCATGTGATCGAGGGACGTATAAGCGTGGTACGAGTAAAAGTATGTGGAAATAAGTTGTCCGTCTTCACTTGTTATTGCCCAACTGAAGAATATGCTGAAACCACCAAACAAGCGTTCTATCAAACACTGCATAAAGCAATACAACAGGCCAAAACAAAACATCCGTCATACAAGTTAATTATTGCTGGTGACTTTAATGCCACTATAGGGATGGACTGTGATCCAAGTAAATGGTGCTGTGTTGGGTGAGTCCATGACGCCAACCCTACAAGCTATAATGGCGAAAGATTGATGGAAACAGCAGAAACCAATAGCCTTTTCTTACTGTACACAATGTTTGACACAAAATCCGATGAACACAGATGGTCCTTTGTATCCAATTTAGATTACAAATGACGGCTTGACTACATCATATCAGAATGGTATGTAAAACGGGCGACACAGAATTGCAGGGTGTACCCCATGCAGAGCCAGATCTTTGATTCTGATCATCGCTTGGTTATAATGCAGGCCAGATTTTCAACAAAAAAGAAGGCAAAGCAAATATTCTCTAACAAACCCAAATGCGAAGCCCGTCAAGATGTTCGGCAGCTCAAAGACGACCATTCTGTGCAGACTAAATATAGCGCCAGGCTTGATCAACTCATGCAACACAAGCCAGACTTGCAGTATGTGGATGACGTTGACGAGTTCATTGTCGACATGGTCAAACAAGCTTCAAAGGAAACAATTCCTTCACTGGTAAAGAACAAAATTCAAAAACCCTGGCTAAATCAGGACTGCCAAGAGCTCCTATCAAAACAACGTCACGAAAAAGGCCCCCAAAAAAGAAGAGCCATTGGAGATGAATTAAGAAACTCCGTACCCGACTTAAGAACGCCTACTTCAAAACCAAGGCAGATGCGATAAATACAGCAAGTGAGAATCGAAATGCTGAGGAGGAATTCAGATTAATGAAAAAACACACGTCACTAGAGAAATCCAACAGATTGCTGATACTTCTACCGAAGCTAGAAGACCATTTCACTAAGCATTTCGGCGCAAGACCATATGAGCCTCAACCAGAGTTAGAGAAGCCTGATGAATATCCACATGTACTACCACCAATTGATATCCTGAACATTGATTCCAAGGTCCCAGACGGCCCAGAAATTATAGCAGGGATGAAGCGACTCAAAAACGGGAAATGCATGGGAATAGATAAGATCAACTCTGAACACCTAAAATACTCATCATCAAGTCATCTCTTAGAGTATTTTGTGTTTTTAGTCGGTTTGATATGGACTTCCATGCGAGTACCGACCCGGTGGCTCACTGCCAGCATCACCTGTCTTTACAAGCTTGGCCTCAGATCCTACGCCGAGAATTACAGGGGGGGCTTAGTATTATCGCAACTTTGTCAAAGATCATTTCGGCAATCATAGTAGATAGAACCCAGGAGGCATACGAGTATATCTTGCTACCATCACAATCTGGTTTTCGCGCGAACCGGTCAACTAATGACGCAGTCTTCATAATACGCCATGTGCTTGAGAATGCCAAAAAGTCTGGAATTCCACTCTATGTTGCTTTTATTGCTCTAAGAGCGGCATACGATTGGATACCACAAGAAGCTCTAATGAAGTGTCTTGAAATCAGATTAAAGTGTCCTCATATTGTAGCTATCCTTAAAGCTCTATACACCAATACATGTGCGGACATCAAAGGTTCTAACAAGCTGTTTGACACAAAGGTCGGATGCAGACAGGGTGCCTTGGAGTCCCCATTTCTATTCAATATATATATGGACTTCGTAGTCAGAATTGCGAAACACGAAGTGGAGAAAGTGTACCCGTGGGCATGATTTAAGATCAAGTATTGTATTCCCAATGAGGTATCACCAAGAGAACTCCGGAAAAACGCAAGAGAGGAAGCTAAAATTACGGAACTTCTTTATGCTGACGATCAAGCAATATTTGTGGAATCGATAGAGGAATTACAAACCGTCCTCCAAATATATGATGACTCTTTTTCACGCTTTGGTCTGAAGATGTCTTATACAAAAACAGAGACGATAGCCTTTAATGTTGATGACGCTGTTAGGAGCCAAGAGAGTCTAGTGGACGTTGGAGGAATGAAGTTGAAGAACGTGAGGAAGTTTCGATATCTAGGTTACACCATTTCAAACTCAAGTGACAACACAGAGAATCTCTACTCTAGAACGGGATCTGCATATGAAAAGTGGAATGAGCTCAAACATGTGTTAACGGACAACCGGATACATCTATCTACTAGAGTGAAGTTTCTAAAAGCCTGCGTAAGATCCCGGCTCTTATATAGTGTGCAGGCCTGGGAAATGACCTCAAAGGAAATAGCAAAGATCGAGGTGGTCTGGAACAGTTTCCTTTGTAAGATGGTGAAGGGCGGGTATAGGAGACAAGGGGATAGCGGAATCGCTAGTGTGAGTGAAGATGGACAGGAGTGCTGGAGGTTCAATACTCAAATGCTGACCTACGTCGTATGACTGGAACTGAACCCATTGAGACATTCTGTAGAACTCGGCAGTTAAAGTACCTGGCTCATATCTGCCGGATGAGTAACGGGGATATGAGGAAACAGGTCCTTTTTGATGAACGATCTAAAACTTGGAAGAAATTGGAGGGACTGCTCGGGATAGATGCCCATCAGCTCAGGAGAATGATGATGGACAGGGAGAACTTTCTGCATTGATCAATGGACCCAGTGAGTGCACCCTGAGGAGCAAAGGCTCCAGTGTAGGGAAAACGATGATGATGGTGACCTGTGTATAAACACCGACCTGGTTGTACTTACACAAGTCATTGTTCCAATTGACCAATCACTGACCACTTACTGCCTCCCACTTAGACTTTGCTTGAAAGAACTTCTTGGCTGTAGTTATAAGTAATAAAATCAATTTTATTTGTCACCATTTTTCTTTGTTTCTATCCTTCAGGTGCTTACTAAAATTATTTTACTCCATTCTTGATGGAAATTTGCATTATTTCATTACTTCTGTATGGGGTTGTCTGACCGGGGTTAAAGGTGACCACATACTACAAAATAAGCCGCTCTCTGTTCGTTCACTATCAGTCCTTTTTGGCTGAATACAAAGATTTCATAGCAAAACCACCTGAGCTCTCAGCCGGTCCTCATTATTCATCGGTTTCACATCTTGTTTTGTTGCTGTATTTGTTTACAGTAATGAGTATGTTTACAAAATCGCATGACCAGAGCGATGATTTTTTTGCATGTGTAATAAACCAGTGCAACACCGAATTACAAAATTGGAAAAGTCAGCGATCAGATGTTAAAAAGAAGGCAAATGATTTCTAAAGAAATATAAAAGGTGGCAATGTTCACTAATATCATTTCGTTCTATGCAATAGTCATTGACACTCGCATACAGAAGAAAGCAAATGGTTTAAGAAAGACATGGTGGCTGATCTTATTTTATTTCAACACTGTTTTTCATGTTTATTTAACAGACATGGTAAGTGAACGAGCCCCTTTAAGGTCCCTGCCCAAGGGCAGTAGCCTGGTAGTGTTATGGCTTGAGCTTTCAGCCGGACCCAGGAATTGCAGGAGACGGTTAACAGTTCAACAGGTGAAGTTTATTTACTCGCTGGAGACGCCGAAGAAAATAAACAGTAGCAAACATTGGAGACGGTGGCTGGGAAGGAGTGAACCCAAGACCCGAGTGAGATCATGCAAACCTCTGGCCGCAAGGTGAAGGTGCAGCTGGTCTTTATAGCGAGTTGATTGAAGAGTGGGATCGGGTGTGCCCTGCTGCACTCAGCCAGAAGTCTGTCAGTCACACCCCATCAGCCACAGCCTGCACTGCTGGGGAGAAAACAGGATTAGAGAAAAACCAAAATGAATCCCAAAATCCACACACCGTAACAGGTGGTGATGGGGCTTGATCCTTAAACCATTAATCTATTTAATACACATAACACATAGCTACTTATAAAATGTTTGGATATTTGTCCTAAAGAATAGAAAAAAAACACACTCGGGTAAAAACGTACGTTGCAAAAGAAGCTACAGAAGTGGCGGCAATGCATTCTGGGTGCAGAATGGGATAATAAGTAATAATAACAAAACATAAAATTAAAAAATTATTTAAAAAAAAAATGGTTTTCTTGATTGAGCTAAAGACCAACGTTATAAAGAAGTACCAAACCGCTGAACATTTTAATTGATCAAGCTGAATCTAGTATTCAAATGTGTTGTGTAATATCAACTACCGTGAAACCTCGCTGGTCAAACGTAAGTCGTTCCAAAATTATGATCGTCTACCAATTTGTTAGAAGAGTGAACGATATTTCCCATCAGAAATAGTTAAAATCGATTAATGCCTTCACATGAACGTCTACTTCCGTCACTACGGTTGTATATACAGTGGTACCTTACCTTACGAAATTAATCCGTTCCAGAAGTGGTTTCGTAACCTGGATTTTCCGTAAGTTGAACCGCATTTAACATGTAAAACACGTGATTCGTTCCAAGGCTCCCAATACTACCCCCTCAACCCTTTAAAAATTATAAAAGTATACCTTTTAAGGCCTGCTTCTGCTTCAATATCATACCGATGGTAGAAGGGTTTGGCCATATTCCTTTGCGATATCACTCAACCGCATGCCACGAGCCCGCTTCTTCTTTTCACTCGCACCGGGAATCACACGCACGCGTGTGTGTGTGTGTGCGTGCGCGCGTGTGTTGACCATGTTTTCTTAGCAAAGTTATAATCTTACAAATGTTTATGCAAGGTTAAAAGCCTGAGGCAAAAAATAAAGTTGCAATGAGCACACTCGAAAAACTCACAAAACAACAGCCACTTTGTCCTTTACATGAAAAGCATCATGGGTATTATGGAGATAGAGCTCCATAATAGCCAATGGGAGGGAGCCTGAGCCAAAAAAAGTTGCAAGGAGCGCACTTGAAAAACTCATGAAATTATGTACTGTACTGTATTTGTTTATTTACCTTTCTGGTTGCGATGCGTGAGTGTATGTGGATGGATGGGGAGGGCGAGATGGGGGGCGGGTTATTGCTTTGAGGGGCATGATGGTTTTTCCCTTCTCTGTTTCTTGATCACAGTTAGTTGATTCTTCACGTTCTCACGACTTTTCTCTTTTCCTTTCCAGTAGAATTACTGCTGCTTTTCTTCGGATTCGGGCTTAAGGGTGAAAGTAGCCATAATGTAATGAATAAACACAATACGCAGTACGAGACTCTCTCTCATAGGCTGTTCAAAGTAGTAAATACTGAGCAGCGTTCAACACCTTCGGCTCTGCTCCGTTCCAACTCGGGTCTTTTGTTCCGACACCAAGGCGGATTTTCCTCATATTCTTACAGAGAAATCTCTGCCTGAGATCAAGCTGAAGGCAAGATCTGTGCGGATAGATAACGGGCTGAGATTTCTCTGTACAGACCAAGCAAACAAGGGTACTAAGTGGTTAACTATGTTTGTTTGTTTGTTTGTTTTGAATTGGCTGCGTTTTTAAGTTCACTTTAGGTGCTATTTCTTGCCCGGTTCTGTACAAGGCATCTGTGTCTGTGAGGGTTAGCTTTCCGATATGCACCGAGTATTGTGAAGAAATTCGATAAACCATTGCTGAGGATATTTTCTGTATACATTTTCTCTTTAAGAAAATATCAAGCTAATGCTAACTTGCTGTTTGGAAATGCAATATTTCATACATGATCTATTGCCTGCATGTCAACCAATCATACTGCGCATACTATCACTGTATTATATTCATTCATTTTCTGAACCACTTAATCCTAATTATGGAGGTGCCCATCTCAGCCACCTTCACGCGAGGGTGGGGTACGCCCTGGAAAACTCGCCAGGCCAATGTAGGGTCAACACTCACACAACCACTTACACCTAGGGAAGTTTTGGTACAGCAAATTGCAAAAAATATTTTGGGACTGTGGAAGGAAACCCACGTAAGCTCTACACAGAGACACCCAGGTTGGGAATTGAACCCAGGCCTTTTTGCTGTGAGGCGGACATGCTAACCACTATACCACCGTTCTGCCTGCATGGTATAGTTAGATATAACTTTCCAGTCCAGTCACACTGTATTGTGTTCGTATGAGTGTCTTTAGTAAATCCGCCTTCATGCTACATTTTGATATGCAAATGTATCTGGCAGTTAGATGAAGATGCAAGATGCAAAAACTGACACCATCTGGAGATTTCTAGCAACTTTCTGAGCATGCACTAGCTACTTTCCTCTGTATAGAGTTGGAAATTTATGATGGAAATTTCCAGTCATTACATAATTATGCCTTAAACGCAATTTATAGACAAACATGAACACTGGAAGACAGCATGTCACGGTCAATCATGTCATTGGTGTTGTAAATGGAGCGTCTCTCATATAACATCTCATCAGAAAGCTGAAGAGGCGAGATTCAAATTGAACTCGCATCATTTCTGCATGAACTCATCACAGAAATTTTGGAGGCCTGGAATAGTGGAAAGTCCCATTTTTATGGCAAGATCATCAAAACCTTGCCTGGAAATTTACAGTGACCTGCAGTCAGTCTCGGATGTTTACAAGCAAAATAGACCTGATCCGATACTGTATATTCCAAGAATCCTCAGTTTTGCTTTTGAACTTTTTTTTTTTTTTTTTTGGTGACCTGTTGTACAAACAACAGTTAGTTTTAATAGTGAAGGGCAACAAAAAGCAAATTTTGCTATAACATTCACACTTTAGCATTTTAGGGCAGTGATGGCCTGGTGGTATAGGGCACCGGATCGCTGATCCTAACGTTGGGGGTTGGAGTCCCACAAGGTTGTCACTGCCCCCCCCCCAGCTAACTGGGTGATGGAAGGCGGGCCATGTCTGTCACTGTCTATGGTGAGAGGTTGATGTAAAAGAAGCATTGCTGACTTTCATAAAGAGGAGCTGCAAAGCCGTCAGCGTGTTTCTGCCCCTCGCTAAAGGGCTGTGTCAGGAAGGACATCCGACATAAAAACCTATGAATCAGATGATTCACTGTGGTGATCCCTGATAAAAGGAAAGAAGCATAAGATTCACACATGTAGGAATTATTATTTATAGCTGATAACCGCAGTGGGATGCGTAGTGTCTGTGCAGCCTTTCTTACTGCAGGTAGAACAGGTAGTGAGAACATCAGCTTTTCAAGCATGAAAATTATGGAACTAATATTGTCTCCATCCTCTGCTTATAGAAGAAAGATAATGTACAGCTCACGTTTCTTTGCTGCTCATACCAGCAAACCGTCTCTATACTGAGTGTTTTAATACAGTTACTTCTGCCTACATGCTGGATTCCAACAAGCTTAGATCATCATCTTGGTTTTTTTGGTTTTTTTGGACAGTGTTGTAGTTTATTTTGGATTTATTTCACTTCTGTCTGTACTCCCCTACATAAAGTAAAACATCAATATTTTATTATGTGCTGTAAGGATCTCGTTTTTGGTGTTTATTTGCAGGGGGTTTCATCAATCTGTAATTTTCATATGATTAAAAATAATATGAATTATTTTCACATATTCTTATACCATCAGTCACTTTGTTAGGAACTGCATTCCTATGTATTTATATCACAAGGAACAACCTTCTGCAGATACAGGACTGTCTCAGTTCACATTACCCCCAGAATAGGGGAAAAGGACGATAACATTTAGCAGATTACCCCTTTAAAAAAGAGATACATGTGCAGCGAGGCGAGGCCCATTATGGTCTTCATTTTGTGTCCTTGGCAGCAAATAGTAAACACCAGTGTGTCCTTCTGCTGTTGCAGAATCAAGGTTGAGTAAGTTATATATTCAGAGATACTTTTCTGCTCAACGTGGTTGTAAAGAGTGATTACTTGGGTTGCTGTAGGTTTTTCCCACCAACATGAACCAGGCAAACGTTTCTCAGTTGAACTCCACCTCAGTGCCACTCACTTTTTTTATTTACTTATTTATTTTCACTATTTTGAGTAAAAAGCTCGAGATTATTCATTAATTTATTACCCATAGTACTAATCCATCAGGGTTGCAAGGAAAACTGGAAGCAATCCTAGCTGACTTTGGGCGAGTGTACGTTCCGGACATGTTGCCAGCAGGCTAGGGATTATTGTATATTAAAATCCCAGGAGAAGGTCAGGTTTATAAATTCTGAAAGCAGAACATCTGGTACCAGCAACCGTGCCAGGGGTAAAGTCACAGACGCCCGTGTTCTGATAATTGATTGATCATTCACTGAAGCTTTTGTCTTGTATGATGTTTAATGAGTATATTCAAATAACATCAGTATAGAATAAATACTATTTTATATACAGTTGCATAATTTGTCATTCGATAATCATTCAAACTCCCCATCCTACATTTTGAATTGTAGCAGGTAGAACTGAATCGACACTGTCACAATCCAGTGTTGTATATGCAGCCCCACTCAAAGTTATACAGTATATGTGTATATAAAAAGATCATTTTTCTGGGATTTTGTAGCGGTGCAGTATAAATGAGTACAGGACACTTGAACCTAATTTTGCATACGGCCATTCAACTGCCAATGTATTACTATGGATAGTTTACCATGAATGTCCCCGCTGATGTAAAAAAAGAAAAAAAAAGTACAGATGTGTTGTATCCCATCCCCGAGGTGTCTTTGGGTTCAGGGCTTTGTATATTTTTCCACAGACTGTCCCATAGGGCCCAGCAACACCTGAAAAGGATCACAGCGGTTTGCCTCACTGCCTCCCAATCTGTCAGTTAGACATAGGCTGGAAAAAAAAGAAATAAAAGAAAATGCCTCATTAGTATTCAAGGACCCACATTTCTTTTCTTTTTCACACCTCGAGTGCTTTAAGAAGGATTAGGGAGAGGGTAGGCACAGCCGAGAGCTGATTATTGAATACGTTTTTTCTTTTCTTTTTATTTTTTAATAAAGCTTCCATGAGGCTTAATCTAGGCTTCCAGACTGTGAGAAATTAAAGTCTCTCTGGCTCTATTCTCAGACCTCTTTGTTGCTGAAATCTGTTTTTGTTCAAATTTTTGGCGGTTTGTTAGAATTTGTCTGGGAAAATGAAAGTGCATATTTTTTGTGTGAGTGTTCATTAAAAAACCACATTGAAGGTCTCCTGAATCCAAGGTTAGATTTAACAAATAAGAAAGGGAACCTCAGACGCAAACAGCATGACAGTGTACCAATCTTGAGTATATTGAGCTAATTCAAGTGAACATGAAGAAGAAACACACTCACACACACACCTGTGTGTGTGTGTGTGTGTGTGTGTGTGTCTATATATATATGTGTGTGTGTGTGTGTGTGTGTGTGTGTATATATATATATATATATATATATATATATATATATAATTCTTTTCTCTTCATTATATATATATATATATATATATATATATATATATATATATATATATATATATATATATATATATATATATATATATTCTTTTCTCTTCATCTCCAGTGGAATTATCAATATTCAAGGTTGGTGCATGGAACAGTCATGCTGTTTGTATCTGAGGTTCCTTTCAGAAAGAGGTAGACAATACTCTACTTCCGTTAGCTGGCCTGGAATGTTTTGGCAGCTTAAGAGAAAAGCCGGGCTTTATAATCCTGGAAATATCCGTCAGTGCCGATTTTTAGAGAATGTTAATACGACCCGTATCCTGGTATCAACTTGGACACCAGTGACCTTAAAATTAAAAACTTTAAAGATTATAAGATTTAAAGATTAAAACTGTCTATTATTACGTAATAGGTTGTATAATTAATACATTTCATTGCTATAATGTTGTTGTGTGGGGGAAAAAAAATAATAAAAATATAGTAGGCCCTTGACTATTCGCAGTTTTGCACTCACAGTTTGAGTATTCGTGGACTGCCGAGCAACTTGCACGTGATTCAAATTCAGCCAATGGCTGTCCTTCCTGCTGATTGGTTGACATGATGTAACGCCCCTTTTTCCTCATTCGTGCACAAGTTAGCAATGAGCCTTTTTTTAGTGTGTTTTAATTACCAGTTAAGTTCTATGATGTCACTCAAACGCCTGCGAAGCACCAGAAAAAGGTAATGACAGATGTCTCTTCTGAAGAAATAAGACTTTCTCTGGAAGATACCACAGTTTCCTCTGAAGTCACATCATTGCTGAAGAGGAATAATCGTCTGAACTGTTGTAAAACACTCCACTATTAAAGTCTTTTTCAATTATTATTCCAGTACATGACCTAAGGTAATGTTTAAAATGTTTGTGTGTTATATTTTATTTACTGTGGTGTAGCACGTTTCTCATTTTGTTCCGTTTATCCAATTTATTACATTTCTTGTTCTTTTGTGTCCTTTTTGTTATGGTCTGTGTTTTGGGGGACTTTGATTTTGGCGCTGTGCCTCTAACTGTTTACAGTACTTCCCTTCGGCTGAGGGGCGTGGCTGAGCTGCTAGGGAGCAGACACCTGAATTCACTATTCTCATTTACTCCCAATAAACAAAAGTACGCTCACCTCTGAGCCAGACGATTAACTCACATCAACATCACCACTTCTTTGGTTTGTAATGCTCTCTAACTCTATCACTCTAAAATTCTACTCGCTTCAGCTGGGGGGCGTGGCTGAGCTGCTAGGACGTAATGCAGTTAATACCTGAATTCAGTCATCTCATGCCTAATGCAATACATTCCTCTTGTGGGCATTTTTGAAAACTACAGTGCTGTGTTTTTCAGAGGATGCTTTGAAAGGTGTTTTTATACGTATGTTGTATAATGTTTATATTTTATCATCAATAAATATAACAGTAAAAATTGAAAAGTTTTCCTATTCATTACTACATTTTACTACATTAATACTGAATTAATGAGTAAGACCGTCTATAGAAAGTGTTTAAGAAGCATATTTTAGCGCATGTAATAGATACATAGTATTTTACTTCCGGCTGCTCATTCGCGCATGTGATGTAATACATGGGGTTTTACTTCCGGGTACAGAACTCGCGGATTATCTTGATTTGCGGTAGGGGCCGGAATCGAACCCCTGTGAATGTCAAGGGCTTACTGTAATAATAATGATAATAATAAAGTCGGCCCCCTACTTACGAAACCCCCTGGGTACGAAAATTCTGGGTTATGATAAACATTTTCCTAAGTTTTCATCCCCGGGATACGAAAACAACCTCCTCTTACGAAAAGTGCCAAATGTGCCATTCAAAATTCAAACGCACCAATCAAAATTTCACACGATGCGCGAGTTGCTCTCTCATTGGCTGTTTCCCAACATCCTGCCCGCTGGCCTCCCATTGGCCAGGAGGCAGCTGATGTTACCCATACTTCCTGTACTCATACTTCCTGTTCGTCACACGCGTGAAGGAGAGTTGACTGTTGGCTTGTTTTGAGATTGATCATGCAGCGTTATATATCATTATCGCCGAAACCCCTCTACAATCGGGACGATATTGAACCAGAAGGAGACCTTAAAGCGGAAATACAGTGACGGAGGCGATTATTTTGGAACGATATTCAAACAGAGTGCTCCGTGGGAGAAGACCTCCGATCTTGAAAGGAAATAAGTTAATATTGAATGAGGACCTCTGATCTTTCTAACAGGTACTGTAATTCCACTTTAAATAAAATCTTCTTCTTCTTCTTTTCCTTTCGGCTTTTCCCTTCAGGGGTCGCCACAGCGAATCATCTGCCTCCATCTCACCCTATCCTTTGCATCTTCTTCTCTTACACCAACGACCTTCATGTCCTCCTTCACCACATCCATGAATCGTCTCTTTGGTCTTCCTCTAGGCCTTTTGCCTGGTAGTTCCAGCCTCAGCATCCTATTACCAATATACTCACTATCCCTCCTCTGTACATGTCCAAACCATCTCAATCTAGACTCTCTGACTTTGTCTCCAAAACGTCTTACATGTGCTGTCCCTCTGATGTGCTCATTCCTAATCCTATCCATCCTCGTTACTCCCAAAGAGAACCTCAACATTTTCATCTCTGCTACCTCCAGCTCAGCCTCCTGTCTTTTCCCCAGGGCCACTGTTTCTAACCCATACAACATCGTTGGCCTCAACACCGTCTTGTACACTTTTCCTTTCATTCTTGCCGATACCCTCCTATCACACATCACACCAGACACTTTTCTCCAACCATTCCAACCTGCCTGCACACGCTTCTTGACCTCTTTTCCACACTCTCCATTGCTCTGGATTGTTGAGCCTAAGTACTTAAAATCCTCCACCTTTCTTATCTCTGCTCCCTGTAATCTCACCGTTCCTCTTTGGGCCTTGTCATTCATGCACATGTATTCTGTCTTACTGGGGCTAATCTTCATTCCCCTCCTTTCCAGGGCATACCTCCACCTCTCTAGATTTTCCTGCACTTGTTCTCTGCTCTCACTACAGATCACAATGTCATCTGCAAACATCATAGTCCATGGGGAATCTTGTCTAACCTCGTCTGTCAGCCTGTCCATCACCATAGCAAACAAGAAGGGGCTGAGAGCTGACCCTTGATGCAGTCCCACCTCCACCTTGAACTCTTCTGTCACACCGACAGCACACCTCACCACTGTCTTACATCTCTCATACATGTCCTGCACCACTCTAACATACTTCTCTGCCACTCCAGACTTCCTCATGCAATACCACAGTTCTTCTCTTGGCACCCTGTCATATGCTTTCTCCAGATCCACAAAGGCACAATGCAGCTCCCTCTGACCTTCTTTGTACTTCTCCATTAACATCCTCAAGGCAAACACTGCATCTGTGGTGCTCTTTCTTGGCATGAAACCAAACTGTTGTTCACAAATGCTGACTTCTGCCCTTAGTCTAGCTTCCACTATTCTTTCCCATAACTTCATCGTATGGCTCATCAACTTTATCCCTCTGTAGTTGCCACAACTCTGCACGTCTCCCTTGTTCTTAAAAATGGGCACCAGCACACTTCTCCTCCATTCCTCTGGCATCCTCTCACTCTCTAAGACCTTGTTAAATGTTCTTGTCAGAAAATCTACTGCTACCTCTCCTAGACAAGTCATCAAACGCGCTCTGTTTGGCCTTTGACACTGCTACCTTTGCCTTACGCTGTGTCTCCCTGTACTCCTGTTTACTCTCTTCGGTTTTCTCAATGTCCCACTTCTTCTTCGCTAATCTCTTCCTTTGTACACACTCCTGCACTTCCTCATTCCACCACCAAGTCTCCTTATCTACTTTCCTTCCAGATGACACACCAAGTATTCTCCTACCTGTCTCCCTGATCACATTAGCTGTAGTTGTCCAGTCATCTGGAAGCACTTCCTGACCACCCAACGCCTGTTTCAACTCCTCCTTGAAGACAACCCGACACCCTTCCTTTTTCAACTTCCACCACTTTGTCTTCTGCTCTGCCTTTGCCTTCTTCACCTTCCTCACCATCAGCATCATCCTGCACACCACCATCCTATGCTGTTTGGCAACACACTCACCCGCTACTACTTTGCAGTCACTGACTTCCTTTAAATTACATCGCCTGCACAAGATGTAGTCTACCTGTGTGCTCCTACCTCCACTTTTATAAGTCACCCTATGCTCCTCTCTCTTCTGGAAGAAAGTATTCACCACAGCCATTTCCATCCTTTTTGCAAAATCTACCAACATCTGTCCTTCATGCGTTCCTGTCCTGGATACCAAACCTACCCATCACTTCCTCGTCCCTCTGTTTCCTGCACCAACATGTCCATTGAAGTCTGCCCCAATGACCACTCTTTCACCTCTGGGGTACTCTGCATCACTTCATCTAACTCCCTCCAGAATCTCTCCTTCTCTTCTCGCTCACATCCTGTCTGTGGGGCATAAGCACTAACAACATTGACCATCACACCTTTAATTTCTAACTTGAGACTCATCACTCTGTCTGACACTCTTTTCACTTCTAGAACATTCCTGGCAAACTCCTCCTTCAAGATGACTCCGACTCCATTTCTCTTCCCATCCACACCATGATAAAACAGTTTAAACCCTGCTCCTATGCTTCTAGCCTTGCGACCTTTCCACCTGGTCTCCTGAACACACAGTATGTCCACCTTCCTCCTCTGCATCATGTCAGCCAGCTCTCTACCTTTTCCTGTCATAGTTCCAACATTCAAAGTCCCTACTTTCAGTCCTAGACTCATGCCTTTCCTCTTCTCTCTCTGGCAACGGACACGCCTCCCGCCTCTCCTTCTTCGACGTCTTCGACCAACAGTAGTCCAATTTCCATCAGCACCCTGTTGGTTGACGGCACTGATGGCGGTCGTTGTTAACCCGGGCCTCGACCGATCCGGTATGTGATTCTTTCTTGTGATTCGCATAGTTTATTTGGCATTTGTTTTACGCCGGATGCCCTTCCTGACGCAACCCTCTGCATTTATCCGGGCTTGGGACCGGCGTGAGGGAGAGACACTGGTTTGTGCCCCCCCCCCCCCTCATGGCTGCATTCCACTTTAAATAAAATATCCCATCCATTTAAACATTTAAATAGAATTGTTCCATCACCTGCGTGTTACATGTGGGCAGGGCCTGAGTTTTGTGTGTGTGTGTGAGAGAGAGAGTGAGAGAGTGAGAGAGTGTGAGAGAGAGAGAGAGAGAGAGAGAGTGTGTGTGTGTGTGTGTGTGTGCGTGTGCGCGCGCGTGTGTGTGTGAGAGAGAGAGCGATAGAGAGAGATTACCTACAGAGTCAGTCAGAGATGAAAGGAGGCTTAACTCTTTAGTTTTTAGTTTAATTTTTTTTTTAAGTTGTTTAATTCAGTAAATGTTTAATAAATGTGGCGCATGTGAGCAAAACGCGGCATCACCTCCGATCCCTCAAGGAATCAAGTTAAAGTTGAGTTTGGACCTCCAATCCATCAAGCAGGGAATGTGCTTTAAATTCCACGTCTTAAAATGCTCCGGCGTCCTGCTTGTGGGTGGAGCCTGCAGTGCCACAATAAACATTTAATGTGTACACAATACACATTTAATGTGTACACAATAGACATTTATTGTGTATTGTACTGTATTGTGTGTGTGTGTGAGAGAGAGAGCGATAGAGAGACGTGTGTGTGTTAATTAAAAATGTTTAATAATGGTTTAATTCATAAATATGTTAATGAAATGGTTTAATATGTTAATAAAATGTTTAAATGGTTTAACAAATAATTTTCTTTTACTTTTAATACATATTTCATATAAGGTGTACTTTTATCATTTTTAAAGGGTTTTTGGGGTAGTCTTGGGAGCCTTGGAACGAATCAGGCGTTTTACATGTAAAATACACCCCTACTTCTGAAACTCCCGCGTTACGTAGAAGACGCTGGAACGGATTAATTTCGTAAGTAGGGGGCCGACTGTAATAATAATAATAATAATAAAACAAACCGGATTCCAAAAAAGTTGACGCACAATACAAATTGTAAATAAAAACTGAATGCAATGATGTGGAAGTGCAAAATTTCAGTATTTTATTCCGAACAGAATATAGATTGACCGGTTAAAAGTTTAAACTGAGAAAATGTATAAATTTAAGGGAAAAAATATGTTGATTTTAAATTTCATGATGTCAACAAATCTCAAAAAAGTTTGGACAAGGCTATTTTCCCCACTGTGAGGTGTCCCCTCTTCTTCTTACAACAGTCTGCACATGTCTGAGGACTGAGGAGACAAGTTTCTCAAGTTTAGAAATAGGAATGCTCTCCCATTCTTGTCTAATATATACCCCACTGAACCATATCAATCCATCTACTCTGCCCTCAGATACATGTACGCTTGAATATCAGCCAGTATACAAAGTTTCTTTGTTGTATATTACTTTTATACTATTTATGTAACTATTTATTTACTTATATAATATATATGTATATGTGTGTGTATGTATGTATGTATAGGTAAGTCTCTTGGGTTTTTACACCCGAGCCTAGTGGCTTATCAGGCCGGTGCTTATCCCTGGTTTCCGTAGCGTGAAGCAACTAGGAGTTCAACTCCTCCTGAATGGGACGCTAGTCCATCGCAGGTTCCCTTCCCAGTATATTTTTACTGGTACCCATTTATACTGCTGGGTGAACAGAGGTACACTTATGGTTGAGACCTTGCCCAGGGGTCTTAGCACAGTGGGGGTCTCAGTGGGATTTGAACTCACAACCTCCCGATCATGAGCCCAGCACTCTAACTACTACACCACCGGCCCCACTAATGTATGTATGTATGTTTTTTATTTTATATTTTATTGCTCTGTTCTAATTAACTCAAGGATGTTACACTGTTCTAAGCTATTCTGCACCCCCTACTGATGGTACTTCAAGAGCCTGTAACAGTGAATTTCTCCATTGTGAGATTAATAAAGCTGTATCTTATCTTAATACAGGTCGCGAACTGTTCAACTGTCTTGGGCCTTCTTTGTTGCACCTTCCTCTTTATGATGCACCAAATGTTCTCTATAGCTGAAAGATCTGGACTGCAGGCTGGCCATTTCAGTACCCAGATCCTTTTCCTACGCAGCCATGATGTTGTAATTAATGCTGCATGTGGTCTGGCACTATCATGTTGGAAAATGCAAGGTCTTCTCTGAAAGACACGGCGTCTGGATGTGAGCATATGCTGTTCTAGAACCTGAATATACCTTTCTGCATTGACAGTGCCTTTCCAGATGTGCAAGCTGCCCACGCCACGCACTCATGTAAACCCGATACCATCACAGATGCAGGCTTCTGAACTGAGTGCTGACGGCAACTTGGGTTGTCCCTGTCCTCTTTAGTCCGGTTGACAAGGCGATCCAGTTTTCCATAAAGAACTTCGAATCGTGATTCATCTGACCACAGAACAGTTTTCCACTTTGCCACACCCCATTTTAAATGACCCCTGGCCCAGAAAAAAACTTCTGCGCTTCTGGGTCCTGTTTAGTAATGGCTTCTTCTTTGTACTGTAGAGTTTCAGCTGGCAAAGGCGGTTTTCACCGACAATGGTTTCTGGAAGTATTGTTGAGCCCATTCTGTGATTTCCCTTATAGTAGCATTCCTGTTTGTGGTGCAGTGCCGTTTAAGGGCCTGACGATCACGGACATCCAGTATGGTTTCTCAGCCTTGACCCTTACGCACAGAGATTGTTCCAGATTCTCTGAATGTTTGGATGATGTTTTGCACTGGAGATGGTGATAACTTCAAACTCTTTGCAATTATTCTCTGGGGAACACTTTTTTGATATTGCTCCACTATCTTTCTGTGCAACATTGGGGGAACTGGTGATCCTCTACCCATCTTCGCTTCTGAGAGACACTGCCACTCTGAGAAGCTTTTTTTATACTCAGTCATGTTGCCAATGGACCTCATTAGTGGTAATTGGTCTTCCAGCTGTTCCTTATAAGTGCAATTGACTTTTCCAGCCTCATTTTTGCTATCTGTCCCAACTCTTTTGAGATTTGTGACACCATGAAATTTAAAATCAACATATTTTCTCTTAAAATCATACATTTTCTCAGTTTAAACTATTCACCCTGTCATCTATGTTCTCTTCAGAATATCGAAATTTGGAACTTCCACAATGCTGCATTCAGTTTTTATTTACAATTTGTATAGTGTGCCAACTTTTTTGGAATTCAGTTTGTACCATTATAATCATATTCTGCTGTTATATATGTCTGTCTGTCGGTCTTTCTTTCGGCTTTTTCCCTTTTACTCGGGAGTCGCCACAGCGAATCATCTGATTCGCACGTTTGATTTGGCAGAGGTTTTTACATTGGATGCCCTTCCTGTCACAACCCTTTTAGCAAGGAACAGAAACACGCTGACGACTTTGCAGCTCCTCTTTACGAAAGTCAGCAATGGTTCTTTTACATGAACCTCTCACCATAGACAGTGACAGACATGGCCCGCCTTTGATAACCCAGTTAGCTGCATTGGGGGGGACAGTGACAACCTTGTGGAGAGTGGGACTCGAATCCCCAACCTTTGGATCAGCGATCCAGCACCCTATACCACTAGACCACCACTGCCCCCTATTCTGCTGTTATAAATGAGTATTAAAAATGTACTTCAAAAGACCTCATCAATCAAATCAACTGATATAGTCTTATGCTTACCTTAAGTTCAAGGGTTGAACTCGGCTCCATGAGCCATAGGATAGAATTATTTGAAGAGGACAAATAATAAAACAAATAGCATTCATATGACTGAGGGTTTTTTTTCTTACCATAAAAATTAAATGATATTCACTCATGCACAGCATCTACATTATGACCACCAACCACTTCCACTTTTGTCCTCTGATATAGTCCTTTGTTGTGTTGGAAGTAAGTAACATTATCTCATGATAATGGTACCTGCCAGAGAGTCGGACACAGTAGGAAGAGAGTGAACATTTAGTTCTAAAAGGTGATGCGTTGGATGCAGGAAAAATCAGCAAATATAAGGACCCGAGTGTTTTCAATTGCCACATTGTGATCCTAAACGACTGGGTTTATTCTCCTCTAAAACATCAGGTTTTATGGGGTATTCCTGGTATTCAGTGGTGAGCACCTACCAAAGGTGGTCCAAAGAATGGCAATTAGCGATCTAGCGACAGTATCATGGGTTCCAAAGGCTTGTTGATGTGTTTGAAGAGTGAACTGTATCTGGGCTGATCCCTCAGTAGCATAAACTATTGAAACTGTTAATGCTGGCGATGATAGAAAGGTATCAGAACATTGCTGTATAAGGAACTGCCAAGACACAGACCAGACAGGTGGTGCTAATGTTATGGCTGACTGAGGTGAATTCTTTTCAACATCATGGGGTATAAAAGGTAGTGCAGGGAAGCCTGTTATACAGCGTCAACATGAAGCAAGTGTTTTTTTTTTTTTTTTTTTAGCTCTGTGTCTCGTTATGGAGCGTACAGTCATCTCCTGAATAATCGGCACCCACGGTGGAAAAAGGCTAATTATCTCAGTCTCACAATGATGACAGGACACGTCGAACCGTTAATTAAGGAAAGCGTGTCACTATTATCGTCACCTCTGCATTACACCATGTGCAGAATCACTTTGCTGCAGAACAGCACACAGTCTTCTCCAAAAGAAAAAAGTTTAAATTATACTGAGAAAGATACAGATACGGAATTTTCCCGGATCCTCAGCTCTCCTCGCAGGTTTTTTGATGGCGTTTAGGTCAGGGGAATGGAATGCTCATGTCAAAAGCTTGATTGTGTGGTCACTGAGCAACTTTCTGTGTGGATTTGGAAGTAGTGTTTGGATCACTGTCCTGCTGAAAGCTCCAACCACAACCCTGTTATTATTTCTTGGCAGAGGAAGCCAGATTTTAAATTAAAATCTCCTGGTACATCATTGCTTTCACAGTACAGTGTGTTCACACAAGGTTCCCAGGGTCTTTGGAGTCAAAACAGCTTCACATCATCACAGATTGGATCTGCATGAATAAGATGGAGATTTTTTGGTGTCTCCTGACTGAGAAATCAGATCCAGCGCAAGCTCCTGATTGGCTTGTGGTTACACAAAATGCTTCTGTGTTCTGCAAATCTCTGTGACTATGATCTTTTGAGATCTTTTCCCCATTCCAGCCATCCTTTTTTTAAGTATTGTCTGTTACCCAAAATCTCCTTCAACAGTTGTAGTTTATAAATATTTAAACTACCCCAGTAGTCTTCACATTTTTGGAAAAATCATTCCATAGTTTGGCTTCCATGTAGTTCAAAGGTCTCTGTTGAACATACCCCTGAAATGGATTGGTGTGATGTTCAGGGTGTACCCCGCCTTCACCCCAAGTTGGTAGAGAATAGGATCCGAAACCCTGGAAGGATTAAGTAGTTCGGCAAGTAGATGGATAGACGGAAGGATGGATGGACGTTTAGCATGTGGTTTACGTTTTGGAATTATTAAGAGTTGTAGCAGCAGAACGGGTGTTGTTACCAGTGTAAAGAGTTGATGTGGCGGAATTGTTTGTACGTGGTTCCTGGACTCGGACATTTCTGTGTGGAGCTTGTATTGGTTTCCTATGGGTACTCCGGTTTCCTCCCACAAGTTCTAAGACATGCACATTAGGCTAATTTGCTGTTACAAATTGCCCCTAGGTGTCAGTGTGAATGGTTGTGTGTGTTGCTGCCTTATGGTCTGGCAAGTTGTTCATGGTGTACTCCACCTTCGCCCAGCTTTGGCTGTGAGGGGCTCCAGGCACTCCGTAACTCTAATAGGTTTAAACAGATTGGCAGATGAGTGTTTAATGCTCAACCAATTTATTTTCATTAACAAGTACTATGTAGCTGTGTGGCAGTGGTGGCCTGGTGGTAAAAGGTGTTGGATCACTGATCCTAGGGTTGGAGGTTCGAGTCTCACTCTCCACAAGGTTGTCACCCTCCCCCCCTCTCCCCAGTGCAGCTAACTGGGTTATCAAAGGCCGGCCATGTCTCTCACTGTCTATGGTGTGAGGTTCATGTAAAAGAACCATTGCTGACTTTCATCAAGACTAGCTGCTTAGCCGTCAGCGTGTTTCCGCCACTTGCTAAAGGGTTGTGTCAGGAACGGCATCCGGCGTTAAAACATATGACAAATCAAACCATGCGAATCAATAATATATGACTTCCATGAAGCATCGGCAAGAATGAAGGGAAAAGTGTACAAGACGGTGATGAGGCCAGCGATGTTGTATGGTTTAGAGACAGTGGCTCTGGGGAAAAGACAGGAGGCAGAGCTGGAGGTAGCAGAGATGAAAATGTTGAGGTTCTCTTTGGGAGTAACGAGGATGGATAGGATCAGGTATGAGCACATCAGAGGGACAGCACATGTTAGAGGTTTTGGAGACAAAGTCAGAGAGGCTAGATTGAGATGGTTTGGACATGTACAGAGGAGGGATAGTGAGTATATTGGGTAGTAGGATGCTGAGGTTGGAACTACCAGGCAAAAGGCCCAGAGGAAGACCAAAGAGAAGATTTATGGATGTGGTGAAGGCGGACATGAAGGTCGTTGGAGTAAGAGTAGAAGATGCAGAGGATAGGGAGAGATGGAGGCAGATCATTTGCTGTGGCGACCCCTGAAGGGAACAGCCGAAAGGAAAAGAAGAAGAAGAAGAAGATGAAGATGGAGGCAGATGATTCACTGTGGCGACCCCTGATAGGGAACAGCTGAAGGGAAATGCAGAAGGTACTATGTCGATGTGTCATTCAGAACCTCAAGAATTCATTTGCAGCCCTGTTTTGCGAACTCAGTAGATTTTGGTTAGTCAGTTACTGGGCATGTAGTGTAACTATAAGCCCATCTATTTTTAAACACCCTGCATAATTTATAAAGGTCAACCTATTTTATTTGTTTATTCTGTCCAAGTGTATATATACCCCATGTCGAATAAAGCCTAAAGGAATTTGGGTCTGTGTCGTATTGTATTTATAGCTACTGAAACAGGGTGAGATGGATCACATGTGAGTTTCTACACACTCAGGTGCCCATACAGTAACATATACTGTAGATGGGAACATACATTTATTTATTCATTCATTTATTTTCTGAACCACTTAATCCTAATGAGGGTCATGAAGAGGCTGGTGCCTATCTCAGCCAACGCTGGCTAAGGGCAGAGTACACCCTGGACAGCTCGGCAGGCCATTACAGGGCACTTTATAAGCCTCTTTACATACAAGTATTCCCATGGGAGTGGTGGCCTGGTGGTGAAGGTGCTGGATCACTGATCCCATGATTGGCGGTTCAAGCCCCACTCTCAACGGGTTGTCCCTGTCCCCCCAGTGCAGCTAACTTGGCTATCCAAGGCCGGCCATGTCTCACTGTCTATGGTGTGAGGTTAATGTAAAAGAACCATACTTTCGTCAAGACGACCTGCATAGTCATAAGCATGTTTCCGCCCTGCAATGACCTGGCGAGCTGTCCAGGGGGGACGCTGTCCTTGCCCAGAGTCGGCTGAGATGGGCTGCAACCTCCCTAATTGGTTCAGAAAATGAACGAATGAATGAAGTACAGTGGTACCTTAACTTATGAGTGTCCCTAATAATGAATTTTCCATGATACGAGCTTCGATCCCAACAAAAATTTGCCTCATCCAACGAACAAATTTTCTACTTACAAGCTCAGTTCAGTTCATGTTCTATAACCGCTTTATCCTAATTAGGGTCGCGGGGAGGCTGGCGCCCATCCCAGCTCACTCCGGGCGAGTGCAGAGTACACTCTGGATAGCTTGCCAGGTCATCGCGGGGCGGAAACCTGCCGACGGCTTTGCAGCCTACTCTTTTTACGAAAGTCAGCAATGGATCTTTTACATGAACCGCTCACCAGTGAGAGGCATGGCCGGCCTTTGATAACCCAGTTAGCTGGACTGGGGGGTACAGTGACAACCTTGTGGAGAGTGGGACTAGAACCCCCAATCTTTGGATTAGCGATCCAGTGCCCTATACCACTAGACTACTACTGCCCATTACATACGAGCTCTGCTAGGGAAATTGCTTTTCCCGGTTGATTAGCCTTGTATTACTTCCATGTGTATTCCTCCACGCTCTGAGAACTCCTTGTGACATCATCATCATCATCATCTTCTTCCGCTTAGTCCAGGGTCGGGTCGCGGGGGCAGCAACCTTAGCAAAAAGGTCCAGACATCCCTCTCCCGAGCTACTTCCTCCAACTCTCCCGGGGGGACACCGAGGCGGTCCCAGACAAGCCGAGAGACATAGTCCCTCCAGCGTGTTCTAGGTCGACCCCGGGGTCTCTTCCCGGTTGGACATGCCCGAAACACCACACCAGGGAGGCGTCCGGGGGGCATCTCCTTGTGACAGTGCTTCTCAATTATTTTCTGTGATGCCCTCTATAGGAAGGAAAAAAAAACATTTTATGCCCTCCCTACCCCCCAGCGCCCCACGCGTGACTATAGATAGTGTTTACTGCACTTCGTATTGTTTGCTTGGTGCTTTTTCCCTATACCATAGAAAACATAGTGAGAGTGCCACTGCCATCTAGTGTAGAGGGTGCACAATCACACTTATAAAGCTGGTCCATCAATATGTTAAAGCATGTTCCCCAGGTCATACGCGCCAATTAGCCTCGTATTCTTCCGCTCTCCTTTCCGCGCCGAATTAGTAACATGCACGCAGACAAAAGTTTTTCTTTTCTGTGGTTCGGATTTTGTGACTTTTTAGTCGTATTTTTATTGTGCATCTCCCAGTGTTTCTAAGATGGGTCGTAAGAAGGTGGCTGATGTATTCAAGAGGACAAAATCAATTTCTCTTGAAACGAAGCTTGAAATCATAAATAAACTTGAAAATGGAGTCCGTGTGGCCGATCTGTGTGAGGAGTTTGGGAAGAATACATCGAGCATCTGTACAATTCTCAAACAGAAGGCCATGTTGAAGAGTGTTAAATTATCTGAGGAAAGATCAGGACTCAGTGATGAGATAGAGGATATACGGCGATGGGAGTGGATCCAAATTAGTGAAGTGAAATAAAACAGTAAAAAATCTAAATAAATAAAAAGTAAAAAAAAAAAAAAGAAATAGTAGTGTAAGTCAATGTTAAGTGCTATTCTTAAGTTCAGACGCACATACTGTATTGTTTATTGACTTGTTATTTATTCTTGTTTTATTATTATTTATTGTTAATTACAGTACTATTAATGCTACTGTACATGCATTATTATTGTGAAATGTTTATTGTTACATGTTTATTATAAATATATTACGTCAAAAATATGTGTTTGTGTCGGGTTGGAACGGATTAATTGGTTTTCTATTGTTTCTGATGGGAATTTTTGTTTCATCTCACGAACGTTTCCACTTACGATCTCACCCTCGGAACGGATTAATTTCGCAAGTCGAGGTACCACTGTATGCTCATGCATAGATGATCGCTCAAAACCTGCCTTGATGTTGCTTTAGTGAGCCATTTCATGCATAGGCATGAATTCTACATGTGCATTCATTTATAATAGTCTGACTGCAATCCAGACTGTTTTTAATGTACGACTGTGTGATTTTCATTTAAAGCTTGCGACAAAATAATAAGACACGTGTTATAATTTGTTCACAGTAGGCCATGGAATGCATGGTATAATTTCCAGTCGGCTTTGTTGAAGCGTGGATTCAATAAGAGCTGTGGTGTGGGTGGGGAGAGCTGCTGAGCCAGCTTTGCAGTGTGTGTTGGGAGGGGAGACCGGATTCCACTTGCACCACAGCTTGTTGATCGTTTCTGAGACAGACTGTCTGGCTTTCACTGTGGCTGACCCATTTTTTACGAGCGGAAACACTCAATATCCCATATTTCCACCCCGTGCAGATAAAGAGAGCGAACTCGAGGTGGATGGTGTCAGCAAACTGACTTACTGTTAATCCATAAACATACAGGGTGACCTCTTTACACAAATAATGCATGCGCGTTCACGGGTCGGGTATGTTCGTGGTTTTTTTTTTTTGTTTTGTTTTGTTTTTTTTCTGAAAGAAATATCCTGCACTGCTAATGACTGCTTTGTAAAGTGTCGTGGATTTTGCAGGTGATGAGTAGAAAAGCTGGGTTTGTGTGATGCTGATCTGATTACAGTCAGAGAATGTTGGTGAAGGATTTAAACTGGGAAGACGAAGGACAGAAAAATGTTCGTCTTCATCATTTCTTGTTCTTCTTCACTCCTTTTTCTCATCATCACTCCTTTTCATCACCACTCATACTCTTCACCTACTTCCATTCACAAAGCTACTACACATATGCCTTGTGGACTTGCACAATGTGTAGCGGACATTACAAATTTCTGCATGATTTTTCTAGTTACTATTCTTAGACACGGATACTACAACACTAATCACCCGTGTTAAATAATGGTTAAGCTGGTGTCGTAAATTGGAATTCTGTCAATATTAGGCATTTTCTCTTGTTGCTGGTGATGCAGCCTGAACAGGTTCAGTGTATGTACGGTAATAAGTGCTGTGGTCTTGCCTTGATATTAACTGGTTGTGAAATGTCCATGTAACGATGCACGCCACTCATGGGTTTTTTTCTGTTTGTTTGTCACTATGTCCTGCCAGTGTGTCACATGACACTCTGATATGATGTCACAGAGAAGGGCATTTATGTTCAAAAATCATAAAAATGTTCCCATGTACTTTAACGCCCAGCAGGACCATATGGTCCTCTTTCAAAAAATGCTAACTACTGGACGCGTGCTGCTGCTGCCATTCAGAACGTGTTCTATACTTGTGGTGTCGCCTGATGCAACACAGATTGGTCCCACATGCCTCAGTCAGCTGTGAGATGGATCTTGAGTGCGCAGGATTGTGTTGTTTACGAATTTGTGAGAGTGTTATTATTGTTATTATTATTCATGTTATTATAATTTTGTTTAAAGAAACGAGTTTGTGGTGTTTTCTTAGGCGTTTTGGATTAGGAAAAACTAGTGATAATTTTTTTTAACTGCAAAAAATAATTTGAGCGTTAAAGGGTTAAATTGTCTGCAGGTGTGACGGTTGTTTATGTATTTATTATCTTTTAATAGATGTAGGCAGTCCCCTACATCTCACTTACAGTCATCTGGCATTGGCTCCAGACACATGCAGAGTCTGGTGAATAGGCGAATAGAATATTCATGAGATGAATATTAGTATTTCCTTGCCAGTATTCAAACTCTGTATTGTATTGAAAATAACTACTTGATCATTTCCGTGGAGTTGATTTATGTACAATGTGACATCCTACATGAATAGTGGTGACATACATACAGTCATGTGACTGACACACAGTCATATCAAACAAGCAGCTCAGATTGTCTTGATTTTCCGCGCCCAGCACTGCCATGATTACTAAACCTCATTATCACTCCAGATTAAAGATGCACCTTCACTAGTAAATAGCTGACGTGCTTTATCTTCAACTATCAGTTCAGTTTGGCTAAATACAAAAAGGTTTCCCCAGCTCAGAGGGTCATTACCTCTTATTCACCTGAAAAGTGAAAGTCCAAAACCCGAAAAAGGAATAAAATTTCACCAGAACTACAAGAAATAACAATGTGTATTAACATCTTGGAGCTCACTGTAGGAGACATTGATACTCATGTACAGGAGTAAGCAAATGGTTTCAGAAATTCAAAAGTTATGGCCGATTCTATTTCATTTCCAAGAGATACCACTGACTTTCATGTTTCGTTCAGAGAATGGGCCTAATTAACCAGTGTTTATTTACTCATTTGTGCAGATGATAAAATTAATTGAGCTGTTTAAACTAATTGCTTTGCTAATACTAGGTTATCCCCGATGGGCGTGTTGTTATGGTCACAGTGTGTGTTTCAAGAACCACTTTTCATGTGCAAGAAACGCAATGCCGAGCATCATTTCTGTTTGAAAAAAAAAACCCATTATAAAAGAAGTGGTTATAATGCTGCGGTGTTCTAATGCCCTGTAGAACCACGTGCTTAGTTGGGCTGTGCTATCCATTCACCACCTAATGGTTCAAAATTCAATTTATAAATGATTCATCATCAATCAGCCTGAATACAGTACATTTACCCTCCACAATGCATTATGCTTAGTCATGCCAATTTTGCCAGCATCTGCGTCTGTTTACATGTACTTTAAAAGTTCATATATAGTAAGAGTAATACAGTAAGTTGACTTTTTCTAATGTCATATATATATATATATATATAAAATGTGTGTATGTATATATATATATATATATATATATATATATATATATATATATATATATATAATGTGTGTATGTATATATATATATATGTGTGTGTATATATATACATACACACACATTATATATATATGTGTGTGTGTGTATATATATATATATATATATATATATATATATATATATATATATATATATATATATATATGTAAAATGTGTGTGTATGTATATATATATATACACACATATACACACACACAATGTTGTATGGTTTAGAGACAGTGGCCCTGGGGAAAAGACAGGAGTCAGAGTTGGAGGTAGCAGAGATGAAAATGTTGAGGTTCTCTTTGGGAGTAACGAGGATGGATAGGATCAGAAATGAGTACATCAGAGGGACAGCACATGTTAGATGTTTTGGAGACAAAGTCAGAGAGGCTAGATTGAGATGGTTTGGACATGTACAGAGGAGGGATAGTGAGTATATTGGTCGTAGGATGCTGAGGTTGGAACTACCAGGCAAAAGGCCCAGAGGAAGACCAAAGAGAAGATTTATGGATGCGGTGAAGGCGGACATGAAGGTCGTTGGAGTAAGAGTAGAAGATGCAGAGGATAGGGAGAGATGGAGGCAGATCATTTGCTGTGGCGACCCCTGAAGGGAACAGCTGAAAGGAAAAGAAGATACACACACACACACACATATATATATATATATATATATATATATATATATATATATATATATGTGACCTTATATATATATTTATATTTATTTATGTATGTGTGTATGTATACACTCACTCTTCAAGTTATGATGTATGCAAGTTACGCCCACCCGTACTTACGACCACGTCTAGCAGATGCCTATTATGAGTTTACTGTATATGTCTGGCAGCGCAGCGTCCCGGCATCTCACACTCACAGCATTCTACCACTACACTCAGTGAGTAGATACCGTCACAGTAATATCTCTTTTACAGTCCAATTTTACATTCATGTACTGTACACCGTCACCATGGCCCCCGAGAGGAAGTCCGATTCATCAGATAGCGATGCTACCAAGAAAGTAAGGAAGGCGCTGTCGTCGGAGACAGTGAAAAGTGAAAGTGAGATCTCCATCTCTCCCACTCCACAGTGTTGACAATTTTGAAAGACAAGGACCGCATTAAGGAAGCGGTGAAAGCAGCAGCACCAATTAAGTCAACTATCATCACAAAACAGCGTGAAGGACCGATTGCAGAGATGGAAAAGTCACTATACACGTGTTTGGAAGATAATAGGCAAAGAAATGTGAAAGTGATGCTGCGAGCAGCGCAAAGTAAGGCTACACTTTTATTTCGCATGTTGAAAGAACGTGCAGGTGAAGAATACGTGTCACATGAATTCATAGCAAGTGCCGGGTGGTTTCGGTTTCATTGTGTTATATATTCGATTTACAACCAATCCGTCTTATGACTATATACATATGTATGTGTGTGTGTGTGTGTATGTATATATATATATATATATATATATATATATATATATATATATATATATATATATATATATATGCTGGCTGGCCCTGAAAAGTATAAGCCTGGGAAGTTTGGGGTTTAACTAAATTACTAAAGAATTACTGAAGTGAAATCTCACAGATCAGAAGTGAAATATTAATTATATTATTTGTTTATATTAGATACATTACAGGATTTGATGCAATAACTGGATACTAATCAATCAAAAACTAACATCATTATTGTTGGGCTGATAGTATAGTGGTGAGGCTGCTTGGCTCATGATGGAAAGGTTCGTCGTCATCTTCTTCCGCTTAATCCGGGGTCGGGTCATGGAGACAGCAACCTTAAGCAATGAGGTCCAGACGTCACTCTCCCCAGCCACTTCCTCCAGCTCTTACAAGCGGACACAGAGGCGTCCCCAGACAAACATAGTCCAGCGTGTTCCAGGTCGACTCCAGGGTCTCTTCCCGATCGGACATGCCCGAAACACCACACCAGGGAGGCGTTCGGGAGGCATTCTAACCAGATGTCCGAGCCACCTCAACTGGCTCCTCTCAAACTGGCTCTAAGGGAGAGCCCTGCCGCCAGGCGAAAGAAGCTCATTTCAGCCGCTTGTATCTGAGCTCTTGTTCTTTCAGTCACCACCCAATGCTCGTGACCACAGGTGAGGGTTGAAACATAGATCAACTGGTAAATTGAGAGCTTTTGCCTTGTGGCTCAGCTCCCTCTTCACCGCGACGGACCGGTACAGGCTCCCCTTTACAGCAGAGGCTGCAGCGATCGGCCTGATGATCTCCCGATCCATCCCTCCCTCACTTCTGAACAAGACCCCGAGATACTCGATCTCCTCCAATTGGGGCAGGATCTCATTCCCGATCTGGAGGGTGCATTCCACTTTTGTTTGATTGCGAAGTCGGGTGATGGAAAGGTTCTAGGGACGAATCCTCATTGGCCCCCACCATGCTTTGACCTCTGTGCAATGTCTTACCCATAATTGTGCCTCTGTCTACCCAGCAGTATTAATGGATACAAGTAAAAATACTGTGAACGTAACCTGTGATGGATTGTGTCCCATCCAGGAGGAGTTGAAGATGTTCATGCTAGAGAAACTGGAATGGGTTACTGGGTTTGGGTGGGTGCAAAGCGCGTGACAGGCTTGCTTTACCTCACAGTGTTATACCATTATCATAAGTCCATAGTTCTGTAGTTATCTCCGGAACTTGACAGTTAACTGACGAACGATTTTTTTTTTATCATGGATAGTCAACGATTCATTTGGAGCTCTTGATGAGGTAAAAGTGAAATATTTATGATACACACAGTACCCTGATAGCTGTGGTCCTGGTCCTGATTCATACATGCATTGTTTTCTTTGCGGTAATGTATGAGAGATTTCCTTTCAGGTCGTCACAGTGAATGACTTGCATGTGTGATTTGGCAGAGGTTTTTACGTCGGATGCCCTTCCTGACACAACCCTTTAGCAAGGGACAGAAACACGCTGATGGCTTTGCAGCTCCTCTTTACAAAAGTCAGCAATGGTTCTTTTACATAAACCTCTCACCATAGACAGTGACAGACATGGCTTGCCTTTGATAACCCAGTTAGTGCACTGGGGGGACAGTGACACCCTTGTGGAGAGTGGGACTCGAACCCCCAACGTTAGGATCAGCGATCCAGCGACCTATACCACTAGACCACCACTGCCCCTCTTTGTGGTGATGTATCTGATCCAATTAATCCATTAGTCCATCTTGGCTGGACTGAGTGTGTAGAGCAGGGAAAACATGTGCCGGACAGGAGGTGGTCTAGGACCTGGTTTAATTATATTATCCAACAGAACTAAAATCTTGAAGCTCATGCTGTTTTCTTTGCTCCCCTCTGATCTTTAGAAGATGGTGGTAGCATGCTGCTTAAATTTAGGCCTCAGGGTATTTCTTTTTTTTTTTTTTTTTTTTTTTTTTTGATTAAAAATGCAGGAAAAACTCAGGAAATAATGTGGCTCATATATAGACCTCTATAGGAGGCATAGAGCACTGCAACTTCAGTTGTAAATCCCCACCCCCTCGTCCTTCCAGTCAATGGGTGAGAGAGAGGGACAGAGAGAGAGAGAGAGAGACTGAGAAAGGACCAGCAGGGGTACTGAGACACACGGCACATTTCATGGACACTCAGGCCCTTTAGTTGGATGTGGTCTTCCAAATTTTTTATCAAATGTATGTATAGTGTGTGTGTGTGTGTGTGTGTGTGTGTGTGTGTGTGTGTGTGTACAGAGGGAGAGAAAGATTTTTATAATCAGGAAAAAAATTAAATTGCAATTTTGCTTGATTATGACCGCTACATAAAAAAAGCAATGAATTAGGCATTGAAAAATATAACATTAAAATAAAGTAGAATTAAAAGCTATGCAAAATGTAAAATAAAAATAATAATTCAGTGTAGTCAGTACTGAGACACGCTACGCACACACACACTTTCAACACTCGGGCCCTTGTTCGGAGCTGGTCTTCCAGACAGCAGTGCATATACGGTATACCTAAAGTTGCAGCAATAGTTTACTGTATGAAAATTACAATTCTTTCAGTAATCTCGTCTTATTAATAATAAAAAAAAGTAAAAATAGAAGGAATGGTACAAGAAAACTTGATTAGCATTTTTAATCTGTGTAGCAACCACAGTGGTCATAAACTAACAATATATCCAATCCTCTGGATGCATTCATAGTATACACATCACTTACACTTTAAAGATGAAAAGTTGTTTGTTTTATTTGAATTACTATAAAGATACTGTATTCAACAACAGACTCCATTAAATGTGTTACACATGTACCTGTTCTTTTTCAACAGATGGCGCTGTTGAGTCAAAGCTGCCACATAAAGGCCAGTTAATTAATTTCCCAGCAAACTTGAACCATCTGAATTTCTTTGGCACTGGATTTTACCTCTGTAATAATATACATGTCTTCTGGGGTTTTAAAATATTAATATTCAGTACAAAGAGCCGAGTTTATCATTTAATGACTATTGGATATAGGCTCATCTTTAAGTATTAGCATAAAGGGAGATGTGTCATATATATATATACACACATACATATATCCTGTGTAGATGTACATTTTTGGAAAGATGGAACTTTGAATTTTATTTTGAACAATAAGAATAAGTATAAATAAGAGCATGTAAATAAGTAAAAATGTTTTATTGTCATTATACTTTCACACAGTGAAATTCTGGTGACATCGTTCCATTCTTTCATTCATTTATTCATTTGCCTGAATAATTAATCTTACTCCGGCAGTGGTGGTCTAGTGGTATAAGGCGCCGGATCGCTGATCCAAAGGTTGGGGGTTCGAGTCCCACTCTCCACAAGGTTGTCACTGTCCCCCCCCCAGTGCAGCTAACTGGGTTATCAAAGGCCGGCCATGTCTCTCACTGTCTATGGTGAGAGGTTCATGTAAAAGAACCATTGCTGACTTTCAACAAGAGTAGCTGCAAAGCCGTCAGCATGTTTCCACCCTGCGATGGCCTAGCGAGCTGTCCAGGGTGTACTCTGTCAAGGGTGCGACCTTGAGTGCTGAGAAAGGCACCATATGAATAAAATGTATTATTATTATTATTACTCTGCCCTCGTCCTGAGTTGGCTGGGATGGGCACCAGCCTCCCCGCGACCCTAATTAGGATGAAGCGGTTACAGAAAATGAACTGATGAACTGAATTAATCTTACTAAGGTTTTTGCCTGTCTCAGCCAACTCTGAGCAAAGGCAGGGTGCACCCTGAACAGCGTGCCAGTCATTACAGAGCCAACACTGCGCGCACACACACGCACACACATACACACAAAACCATTCACACTCACCTGAGGAACAGCTATTTAGCCTATCGTGCATGTCTTTACCCTGTTGGGAGAAACCAGAGTACCCAGAGGAAACCAAAGTACGGATGAGGAGAACATGCAACCTCCACATACAAAAATCTGGGACTGGAACCCAAGATCTTATATACAAAAAAAAAAAATCATATAATGGAACCGATATTGTGAAGCCATGTCTTCAATTCTATTTTATTAGTTTGCATTTCATTTGCTGCAAGTAACTAAAACTCCCTTTTCATTTGCTTAATGATGATTCTGCTAATTTTAGTAGTTTAACTATTATTAATTAATTAATTACAATGTAATTGTGTATAGCCAGGTAGCCACATGCTATTATTATAGCTCAGTCCAACACATGGCTTCCATGTATTTTTTTCCCACAACACTGACCCCAAAAATTGTTTCTATATATAACTAGTATGTATGTTATGCCACCCATTAAGCAAAAACAATTAATTAGAATCACACTAGATATGTTAATTTAGCTGAATAGCTATGATGCCAATTATATTTTGCTAGCTAGCAACAACGTCCACAGTGCAACTGTGGCTGAGACAATCATATCAGCGCCAGATACACTACACTGTTAGTGTTACTGATGTACTCAGACCCAAACAACATCTGTTCAGTGGGCTTGCCTTGCTGTTAACAGATGGAGTCGAGGAAAGCTGATAAATTGAGTATAGCAACAGACGGGCTAGCCAGTAACTGTATCTGTATAGTATTTAATCATTTTACTCGGCCTAGTACTGTATGTTTATTAAAAGGGTGAACGCTTGCTAAGGATAAAGGAACTGGAGCAGTGCCCCCATCAGCATGGCAGATACATAACGGGCGTGAAACGCTCTTCGTTAACCTCGAGGACTCCCAACCTTAAGCATGGCATTGGAAAGGACGAGACAAGACGGTCTAAAGGTGAAGGTTGTGACATCGTAACAGACGTACGATTAGTCATCATGATTGACATCATTACATCGCCTGTTACCTGAGACTGATGCTTAACCTGAGAAAAGCTAACAGCAATCAAACATCCAAATGCACTCATGAATAATTCCGTGTGGTTAACGCTGTGTGAATGGTGCAGTCAAATTAAAAAATGTCATCACTTTCTAGTTAATAACTGACTCGGCTTTGGAAAATGTCTGGAGCTGTGCTGTGCATTTCTCAGAGTTCTGCTCTCTTCATTATAATATTCCACATAGTCGTAGTCATTAGTGCGAGACGAGGGGTGGGGGGGTGTACACCGCTTTAGTAGAGTAAAGTTTTTTAGCAGAAAAGTGTTAAATAATAACAACTCCACTTGCTAGCGTCTAGTTTCAGATCACACCCATTTTCTGGAAATTCCACCTCCACTTCCTCTGACTGAAGCGATCCAAAACCACATGCGCCATTTGAGAGTAATAATCATAAAAATATTAAAGGATAATTAATACAAGCGTATATGTAGGGCAGTGGTGGCCCGGCGGTAAGGTGATGGATTACTGATTCGAAGGTTGGCGGTTCAACCACATGGGTTGTCAAAGGCCAATCATGTCTCTCACTATCTTTGGTGGGAGGCGGTAAAAGACACATCGCTGACTTTCCTCAAAAGGTTTCCGCATAGCCGTCAGCATGTTTGTGCCCTGCGATGGCCTGGCGAGCCGTCCAGGGTGTATGTACCCTGTCGATTGAGATGGGCACCAGCCTCCCCATGACCCTAATTAGGATAAAGCGCTTCAGAAAATGAATGAATGAAAGCACGTGTGAATTAATCCTCATAAATCCTTCACTTCACTCAAAACCTTTTTTTTTTTTTTTTTTTTTTTAAACATTTATATTTACGGAGTAAAGAATCTGCAGGCAGTAGCTTTGAAAGTGAGGCTTTGTCCAGGGACTGAGAATTTTCACATTAGATAGAAAAGGTAGGTAGAAATCCAAATCCAACTGGTTACTATATTTATTTTTGAGCTTTTTTTGAATAAAAAGATGACATGAAATAAGTCTGAATTAAAGCTTGAAGTTGAGGCCCGTGGCGTCAAAATGTTTAAGAGGAGCATTAACATCTACACATGTCTACAACCAGGAGGATACTATCAAACTCATTCATTCATTCATTCATTCCTTTTTTTTTTTGAACTGCTTAATCAGAATTAGGGCCGCAGGGAGGCAGGTGCTCATCCCTGCTGACTCCGGGCGAGGGCAGAGTACACCCTGGACAGCTCGCCAGGCCATCACAGGGCGTAAACAGGCTGACGGCTATGCAGCGCCTCTTGTCTAAAGTCAGCAATGGTTCTTTTACATGAACCTCTCACCATAGACAGTGAGAGACATGACCGCAGTTAGCTGCACTGGGGGGACAGCAGTGACACTGGGGGCTTGAACTCACAACCTTTGGATCAGTGAGCCAGTACCTTTACCACCAGACCACCACTGCCCTATGGCTCTGGCTCTTGATTTCTAATTCCAGTAATATGTTCACAGTAGTGGCAGTCCCTGGACAAAGCTACTGCCTGCAGATTCTTTACTCCGTAAATATAAATGGTAAAAAAAAAAAAAAAAAAAGGTTTTGAGTGAAGTGAAGGATTTATGAGGATAAATTCACACGTGCTTTCATTCATTCATTTTCTGAAGCGCTTCATCCTAATTCGGGTCATGGGGAGGCTGATGCCCATCTCAATCGACAGGTTCATGTAAAAGAACCATTGCTGACTTTTGACAAGAGGAACTGCAAAACCATCAGCCTGGTCCCACCCTGCGATGGCCTGGCGAGCTGTCCAGGGTGTACTCTGCCCTTGCCCAGAGTCAGCTGGAATGGGCGCCAGCCTCCCCTCGACCCTAATTAGGATTAAGCGATTCGGAAAATGAACAGATGTTCAGTAACATGGACGATGTATTGAAATTCTTTCATTTTCAATAGCAGCAGCTCAGGCCTTTTAATGATGTGGCAAGTTGTTCATGGTATAACCTGCCTTTGAACAGTGTCGACTGAGATGGGCTCCAGCCTCCCTGTCACCCTTATGTATTAAGCGTTTGGCAAATAATTGAGATGAGATTGAGTAACAGCTCACTGACAGGGACTACTGTGGCAGACCCTCAATATAAACGTGTCTTTTGTGGACAGACATGTAGCCAACCTGCCTTTATCAATGAATAATAGTGAAGTCATTCGTCCGTGTTATGAATTCAACACCTGTATGTTACGTGATCAGTGTAACCCGTTTCATGGTAAACAGCTGAACTTTGATGACGTTGATGCTTTGAGCCGAAATAGTTTTCTTCGGTTTCTCTTTAGTCTGAATTAAGTCACTGTATGTTTTAATTGGGATTTCTGAGTCTCTAACTCAGTTTGATAGTGAAGTCACCGAAACTGAAAGTTTTCAGTTGGAAATTCAGGGGAACCTCACCAATCAAACCAAAAAGCGCTGCTTTGTGCATCAATCTACTGAAATATGCTTGAGCTATCCCGTCGCATTCCAGTTTGTGTTTCATTAAATCAGTTGCACACGCTGGCCTACATTTATCTGTATGTTGTTTGGAGGAAAAACAAAATACTATTCATTCATTCATTCATTCATTCGTTCATTTTCTGAACCACTTAATCCCGGTTAGAGTCGCAGGGAGACTGCTGCCCGTCTCAGCCAGCTCTGGGAAAGGGTAGAGCATGACCTTGAGACCTCAGCAGGCCATCACGGGGCAGAAACACGCTGACGGATATGCAGCCTACGATTGACAAAAGTCAGCAATGGTTCTTTTACATGAACTTCTCACCATAGACAGTGAGAGACATGGCCGGACCTTTGATAACCCAGTGAGCTGCACTGGGGGGAAAATACTATATAATGTGTTATTATCATATAGTGTGCTAAAAATTAGTCACCTGTTTGGTTTTCCCACATCTATACAGAAATGCAGTCATTCCAAGCTCTAGCGTCTGACCACCGAGGCTGGTGAGGCTTTAATCATTTGTTACTGCTATAATGGAAGCGAACGTGGGAACTTACACAACATTTTGACGCTCCGCAATAATAAAAGTAATCAGTATATGCTGCCTGAAAATGGCGCAATCTGATAGGTCCACTGTCTTCATTCATTCAGTTTCTGTAACCTCTTAATCCTAATTAGAGTCGTGGGGAGGCTGGTATCCATCACAGCCAACTCTGGGCGAGGGCAGAGTACACCCTGGATAGTTCCTCAGGCCATCGCAGGGCGGAACACGCATGGCTTTGCAGCTACTCTTGTCAAAAGTCAGCAATGGGCTTTTACATGAACCTCACACCACAGACAGTGAGAGACATGGCCGGCCTTTGATAACCCAGTCAGTGCACTGGGGGGGACAGTGACAACCCATTGATAGTGGGGCTTGAACCCCCAGCCTTGGAATTATTGATCCACTACCTTTACCACCAAGACACACAGTTTATCATGGTTACTTGGAACAGGCGATATTTTCCTTATCGTGCAACAAAATGGAAAAATAAACATGTGTTTCTTCTGTTCCATAGGACAGTACTAAATTACTTTTACAGATCACACCTTTCTGAGTAGTATGTACTAAACTCTGAATGAGTAAACAGATGTTGTTAGCTACGAAGTACTAACTTGTCTTGGAGAGGGCAGAGCTGACCTGGCCCGCTTCTGTCCTGGTTAAATTATGTAAGAAAGAAATGAATAATTTTATTTTGATTTACTTTTTTAAATGTTTGTACTCTGTTTAAAGATATTTAAAGAGAAACGTGGGTTTTTTTATGTTCCTGTGTAGTATATATTCATACCCCCATTTCACTGGAGCGCAGAATGCAATAATCATTGTGGAAAGCGCGGAACGCACTCTACGGAGGAGCGTCGGCATTTTTACACAGAAAATGGGTCAAAAACCTACAGAAAATTGTACCTTCGGAACATTCATGGAACATGCGGAAAAGACATGGAAAGACCACGGTACAATGTTGGAATACATGCATAAAAGCGCTTCAGAACCAGTGCAGATTGCAAAGGAAGACCTTCGGATAACTCACATAACGTTCACGGAAAGCAAGGAACACTCGAGGAACGATTACGGCACTATTCCATTTTAGAAGGAAGAGGTACGGAATGATTACAGAACATGCAGAATGAAGGCAGAACGTTCACGTTCAACATGGAATGACTAAGGAATGACTGAGGAATACCCGGAGTAAACACGTTTCAACGAGGAAAAATCGGCAAAGATCAAAGGATTTGCTCCTGATTCTGCCTATAAATACGCGGATTCGACCAAGGAAGCTCATTCTACTATATGTTCATAATTTACTGTCTTCTTCTTCTTTTTCTTTCGGCTGTTCCCTTCAGGGGTCGCCACAGCAAATGATCTGCCTCCATCTCTCCCTATCCTCTGCATCTTCTACTCTTACTCCAACGACCTTCATGTCCGCCTTCACCACATCCATAAATCTTCTCTTTGGTCTTCCTCTGGGCCTTCTGCCTGGTAGTTCCAACCTCAGCATCCTACTACCAATATACTCACTATCCCTCCTCTGTACATGTCCAAACCATCTCAATCTAGCCTCTCTGACTTTGTCTCCAAAACATCTAACATGTGCTGTCCCTCTGATGTACTCGTTTCTGATCCTATCCATCCTCATTACTCCCAAAGAGAACCTCAACATTTTCATCTCTGCTACCTCCAACTCTGACTCCTGTCTTTTCCCCAGGGCCACTGTTTCTAAACCATACAACATTGCTGGCCTCATCACCGTCTTGTACACTTTTCCCTTCATTCTTGCCGATACTCTCCTATCACACATCACACCGGACACTTTTCTCCATCCATTCCAACCTGCCTGCACACGCTTCTTCACCTCTTTTCCACACTCTCCATTGCTCTGGTTTGTTGAGCCTAAGTACTTAAAATCCTCCACCTTCTTTATCTCTGCCCCCTGTAACCTCACCGTTCCTCTTGGGTCCTTGTCGTCCACACACATGTATTCTGTCTTACTGAGACTAACCTTCATTCCCCTCCTTTCCAGGGCATACCTCCACCTCTCTAGATTTTCCTCCACTTGTTCTCTGCTCTCACTACAGATCACAATGTTATCTGCAAACATCATAGTCCATGGAGATTCTTGTCTCACCTCGTCTGTCAGCCTGTCCATCACCATAGCAAACAAGAAGGGGCTGAGAGCTGACCCTTGATGCAGTCCCACCTCCACCTTGAACTCTTCTGTCACACCGACAGCACACCTCACCACTGTCTTACATCTCTCATACATGTCCTGCACCACTCTAACATACTTCTCTGCCACTCCAGACTTCCTCATACAATACCACAGTTCTTCTCTCGGCACCCTGTCATATGCTTTCTCCAGATCCACAAAAGCACAATGCAGCTCCTTCTGACCTTCTCTGTACTTCTGTATTAACATCCTCAAAGCAAACACTACATCTGTGGTGCTCTTTCTTGGCATGAAACCAAACTGTTGTTCACAAATGCTGACCTCTGCCCTTAATCTTGCTTCCACTATTCTTTCCCATAACTTCATTGTATGGCTCATCAACTTTATCCCTCTGGAGTTGCCACAAATCTGTACATCTCCCTTGTTCTTAAAAATGGGCATAAGCACACTTCTCCTCCATTCCTCCGGCATCTGCTCACTTTCTAAGACCTTGTTGAATATTCTTGTCAGGAAATCTACTGCGACCTCCCCAAGACACTTCCATACCTCAACTGGTATGTCATCAGGGCATAATTTACTGTATAATATGTTTATAATGTACAATAAATTTAAAATGTAACATATGTTTGTAATTTACCATTTGTTTCTAATGTGCAATACGTTTATAATTTACAATAAATTTAAAATTTGACATATGTTAATATCAATAATGTCAATGAGAAAGAGAGAGATTTCCTTTCGGCTTTTTCCCTTTATCAGGGGTCGCCACAGCGAATGATTCGCACGGTTGATTTGGCAGAGGTTTTTACGTCGGATGCCCTTCCTGACAACCCTTTTTAGCAAGGGACAGGAACACGCTGACTGCTTTGCAGCTCATCTTTACGAAAGACAGCAATGGTTCTTTTACATGAACCTCTCACCATAGACAGAGAGAGCTATGGCCCGCCTTTGATAACCCAGTTAGCTGCACTGGGGGGGACAGTGACAACCTTGTGGAGAGTGGGACTCAAACCCCCTCAAACTTAGGATCAGCAATCCAGCGCCCTATACCACTGGACCACACCTGCCCCAATATCAATAATGTCAATACATTCCTTTTATTTGCACCTCAATAAATAATTCCAGACTAAAAACCATGCCCACAAGTCCAAACCACAGTGATTATAACTTTAAAACTTTATTACATGAACAGGAAAACAAAAAATAAAGTGAATGAACTGGAATAATTTATAGTGGAAGTGACTTCCTTGAGTGTTCCGCAAGTCTTCCGTGTTATCCGCAACCATTCCACAAACGTTCCGCATGTATTCCGCAAACCTTCCGTGAGTATTCCGTGTGGATTCTGTGGCTGCTTTTGACCATCCAGAAAAGGGGGGAAGGTTTGCGGAACGGTCAAGGAGCACTGGCGGAATAAAAGGAATGATCATGGAACGTTTGAGGAAATGATGGAACATTTGCGGAATGACTGAGGAACCTAACGAAACACTGTCGGAACATGTTCAAAAGCACGTTCACGGAAGATTTTGGCCTGCCGGAAGTGGAGGAATACATTCGGAATCATACGAAAGGACACGGAAGATGGCAGAACGACTGAGGAACGTTGGAGGATGACAAATTTTTGCTTCCGCGAGTCTGCTGCACTCCAGTAAAATGGGGGTATAAAACAGTTGTTCACATCAGTCTTGATGGAATAATTACTGCAGCAAACATTCACTTTGCCTCGCAAATAATTGTTAAAGTTGTCCTTGAAACAGATAATATATCAAACATGTAGTGTTATTCCACCTAATTATATGCTTCTGGTAATAACCAAAAGATCAGACTTTTCAAAGCTGCTGATTCATGTTTACAGCAGTCGGTTGCGTTTAAATATTCATTACCTTTTTTCCATCACAATTTATTTTAAATTTTACCACAAGCTGAGCACCTTCAAATTAAAATGCCAGACATAGATGTGGAATCAAAGCTGAAATGTATATAGTGGACATTTTATGTATTTCTGGCTGTATGGATGTTTAAGGCACTACACCTGTACACTGTCTCGACATACAGGGCCAGAACTGCAGTCAGCCAAGTAAATTATTCAGGTTAACTTCTCATACTTTGCCCTACTGTGTTTCGCTCAGAAGATGAATGGTGAAATTCTTCCCACACACTGAAGAATCATCATCAACAGAGTACTCATGCCGTCTGTCCGATCAAAAAATAGCTGATCGGCAAGTGGAAGAGTTTATAGTCATGGGGTAGGGGCCTAAAAATATGAGAGCGTAATTAATTGGACGCAAAATTAGTAAACATATCTGAGAGGCGTCTGAGTCATCAGGCATCTGAAATCATTTAAAGAAAAAAAAACTGTAATGTAAAAACTCACAGATAATGAATTTTTGGTATATATTTGTTTGTATAGGATAAATAAACAAATAACACCTGAAGACAGGATTGAAACCCTGCACTCACTCACTCACTCACTCACACACACATTCACACCTACAGGCAATTTGGAGCAGTGAATTGGCCTGATCTGCATGTTTTTGGATTGTGGGAGGAAACTGGGGTGCTCAGATGAAACCCAAGCAAGCATGAGACAGCTATATGAATTCCACACAGAAATGCCCAGGATTCAAAACCCAGGACGTTTTTGCAGTGAGGTAGATGTGCTATAAATGACACCACCGTGCCATCCAGGGTAAAAACATCGGGGGGTGTCATGGAGTTTTCAAGATTGTTCGCGTATAAGGGGAATACAATGGGATGGGGGATGCCGCTATAATAAATTAACAGCACTTCATTATTTCATAGCAGGAAGGAATGCCTAGGTATTGATGAGGACTGTATGTACAGTAAGGATTGATTTAATGAGTCTGATTTAATAATCAGTAATCATCTTCATTTCCCATCTTCCCTGGTAATAGTGCTCACTCAAATGAATGCGAATGAGTCAAATATTGAACTGAATGAACTACACGGGTCTGCGAGGTGAGGTGGGGGTGGTGGTGTTGGGGGCGGTGGTGTTGGGGGCTGACCTCTAGCAGTAACGGACACCACACCAGCATTCTCTTATCATAGCTGATGGAATGCAACAGCTGCTAGAGTCTATGATAGCATGTGTATGTGAGAGAGATTGAGTATGGGGTGGAGTGGGGGGTGGGGGGGCACACAATTTGGGGCAGACATAGTGGGCCAACAGGAACCCCCTTAAAAGACCCCCAACTCTCAACCCCCCACGTTCCTTATGAGCCGGGCTAGTGAAAGACAACTCAACCAAACACGAGCGTGTGTCTGTATGTCAGTGTATGAGAGAGAGAGCGAGAGAGAGAGAGAGAGAGCGAGAGAGACACGGAGAAAGCAAGAGAGCGAGAGAGAGAGAGAGACAGAGAGAGCGCATGTTCCAACTTACCAGATGAGGAGAGCCTGAGAGGAGCAGGAGTTAAGAAGAGGAGGGAAGAAAGGAAGGGAAGTGAGGAGAAGGAGAGGAGGAGGAGGAGGAGGAGGGGGAGGGGGGGGGGGGGCCGAGGGGGACGAGGAGGTGAACAGAGGGTGAAGAGGAAGAGAGCTAAAGGAGAGAGGGAAAAGACAAAAGAAATAGGAGGAGAGACGGAGGAGAGGCAGAGCGAGGGAGCCCGAGAGTGGAGCTGTAGGGAAATGGCTTCGGAGGAGACAGCTGGTGGGGCACGGAAAGCCACCAAGAGCAAACTGTTCGAGTTCCTCGTTCACGGAGTGGTGAGTATGTTGTGTGTGTGTGTGTGTGTGTGTGTGTGTATATATATATATATATATATATATATATATATATATATATATATATATATATATATATATATGTATGTATGTATGTGTGTGTATATGTGTGTATATATTTATATATGTGTGTGTGTGTGTGTGTGAGAGAGAGAGAGAGAGAGTGAGAGAGAGAGAATGCAGCGACAGCCGTTTATGTGAGTGTATTAGCTGGGGTAGCCATTCATGTGAAGGTTATTTCCAGTCCTCCAGCTCCCAGTTCCACGCAGCTCTTTCTTTTTAAAGCGTAGAGAAAGGGAAGTCAGGGGAAATGAGCAAGGCAGGCATGCGTTTGTGTACAGAAATGTAAGAGGGATCCGTGAAAAAGAGGGGGGGGACGCTAGAGCTCGCCTTTAGTCAATAAAGGACGGATGCTGAGCTTGAAATGATGAGTGTTTCCATTCATAACAATGCTTTCCTTCAGTCTGCATGTGGGGCTTGACCTTATTTTAACTCCTTTGACCACATCACTGGCTGCATGAATAACATTTCATGGTCTGCTGTATGTATTCGGACATTTCATGCACGTCACACAGACACGTTTTACGATTTTCTGTTACGCATCGACTCGGAATTTCATTACAGTACTTTCTCAACTGACTTGTATTAAATGTAATATTGCTTCTGGTTTCAGAGTCACTCTGCAGGCCTTTGTTCATACACAGCCATCTTATGCTTGTACTCGTTTATTTGTGATAGATAATGCCTGGTCTAATCAAGAATATCAAACTATTATTTAACCAGTGAGCGGTTAGTACGTCCACCTCAGAGCAAGAATGAGTTGACCCGGGTTTGAGTCGCAGCCTTGGACGTTTCCGTCTGGAGTTTGCATGGGGTTTCTTCAGGAACACAGTTCAGAACCATCTACATTAGCCTGCATTAAGTTGACATTCCAAATTGATCCTAGGTGTGTGTGTGTGTGTGTGGGTGTGTGGGTGTGTGTGTGTGGGTGAGTGTGCGCGCGCACGTGTATGTGTATTTTGCCCTATGATGGTCTTTTTAGGTGTTCACCCCTCCTTCACCATGCTGGCACAAATAGGCTCCAAGCTCCCAGTGACCCTAGTAGGATATTTCCGAAGATCAGTCCTTTGCAGATATTCTGTATTTAACTTAAAGAGACTGAATATAAAATTCATGGCTGTAGAACAAGTCAGGTTGACTTTGATTATGCTGTATTAAAATGTGCATTTTTAAATGAGACCCTGGTTTAAGTCAGGCTTTAGAGGAAGTGCATTATTATTTTAAAACATGACACTTTCAACCCATTTATGTTCAGACTGTATCAGCTTTGTTTTTTTTTTTTTGTTTTTTTTCTCCAGTTCAAACAGGAACAGTATTCATTTGTCCTTTTTTGGTTGTATTTCAGATGCTTTTAGTGATTACATTTTAGTGTGTGGCGAGTTCTGAGTGTTGTCGGTTGCCAGAAACGTTGTGTTTTTTTTTTTTTTTTTTTTTTTTTTTTCCCCGTTAAAGGCTTTAGTAGAAACCCAAATAACTCTCTTTGCTTTGCTGCTATTGCTTTTGCAAGACATGCTAATACAGTTATAGAGCTCTGGCCCTGAATAGACAATAATAAAGGTATTGAGTATGTAGACAGCAGGCATTGAGGAGAGACGTAAACTAAAAGCTGAGTTTAGGTGATGAATGGTGGAAACAATCGCATACATCTCTGCAGACTCATTAACCTTGACGAGGCTCTCATTCTTCCTGGCCAAATGTTTCCGCTCGCCTCGTCACCTCTCCCGTTCTCGCGCTTCGATATCCACCTTTACGTCTCAAACTCTCTCACTTTTAACTCGGTCCTCTGCTTGTCTCCATCCATACCGAGAATATATACTGGCTCGCACCAGCACTTCCATCCAGACCCGCGATCACACCACCTGATGTAAGCCTCGTCTTTTCATACGGGTGTAGGCAAACTCATCGAAGCGCTATTGTTGTTATCTCCGCTTTGGATGAAAATATTTGGAGTTGGAAGTATGTGGAGGTTTAGCCTTGTTTCCAAGGTGAGGAACAGAGTGTACGTATCAAGGTTCACAACCAAAAGATGATTTGTATAGAATCGAGCTTGAATAGAAAAGAGCAGTGTGTTTCGTCCCAGTAAAAATGGATTATTAATTATATACTGGGAAAGACATTTGTCCTCTCATGTCCAGCAACGATGTGGTTTCAATTCCAAAGGGAAAAAATATACCCCGACAGGTTTCAGAGCACTGTTTGTTTTTCGAGTTATATACTGTATATTCAGAGCGAGTTTAATCTTATATTATTTATCTTACAAAATGTCTTCCGGTATCAAAACCACCGCATTATTTTGATTGCTTCGATGTGGTTGGAAGTCTTTTATCTAAAGTATTAGTCATGACAGACAGGGATAGTTGTTTGCTTCTTTATTCTTCTCTTCTCCAAGTAGATAAACACACAGTGTGTTGGTAAATGACAGACCGGCCTTTACTGTTTAACTTTCTGGATAAATAAAGATGACCCGAGGGTCATTTCACCCCGCTGCTCGCAGGCTTTCCCATTCATTTCGACCTCACTGCTAAAACTACAGACGCAACATGGTCACATGACTGGTGGATGTGCAACCGTGACAAACATGGAGTGGAGGGAGGCTGGTGTACACGATTAGAACCAGTTACGCGTCTATCTCAGGATTATATCTGTAGAATAAATAGAATTGATTTCAAAATGGTGGTGAAGTGGTTTCGCACGTACGCCTCGCAGCAAAAGGATCCTGGGTTCGATTCATTCCCAGGCTCGGTTCGGACATGTCTGAGTGGAGTCTGCGTGTTCTCCTTAAGCCTGCGTAGCTTTCCTCTGGTTTTTTTCCCCCCACTGTGGAAAAGCGTGCATGTCAGGCTAGTTGGCTGTTTAGAAATTTTCCCTCGGTGTGAGTATAAGTGGAAACGTTTGTATGTTGGCTCTGCAATGGACTGGTGAGCTGTTCAGGGTGAACCCCACCTTCACTCAGAGGAACCATGGTATAGGATTGAGCAGCTCAGGAAATGAAAGGATGAATAAATAAATGATGTTCGTGTACCCGGGTTTGATTTCTTTAGGCGTGGTTTCTAATTAGTGGTCCAACATCACACTGAGAAAGTGGTTCAAAGATGGCGGTTCTTACGGCTTCTCTGTCTTGTAACGGAGAATAACCTGCCATGATTTTATAACAGTGTCAGAAATTTAAGACCTATCTCACTGTGTGTGTGTGTGTGTGTGTGTGTGTGTGTGTGTGTGTGTGTATGTGAGTGTGTATGTGTGTATGTGTGTGTGTGTGTGTGTGTGTGTGTGTGTGAGAGTGTGTGTGAGTGTGTGTGTGAGTGTGTGTGTGTGTGTGTGTGTGTATGTATGTGTGTGTATGTGTGTGTGTATGTGTGTGTGTGTGTGTGTGTGTGTGTGTGTGTGTATGTGTGTGTGTGTGTGTGTGTGTGTATGTGTGTGTGTGTGTATGTGTGTGTGTGTGTGTGTGTGTGTGTATGTGTATGTGAGTGTGTATGTGTGTATGTGTGTTTGTGTGTGTGTGTGTGTGAGAGTGTGTGTGAGTGTGTGTGTGAGTATGTGTGTGTGTGTGTGTGTGTGTGTGTGTATGTGTGTGTATGTGTGTGTGAGTATGTGTCTGTGTGTGTGTGTGTGTGTGTGTGTGTGTGTGTGTGTGTGTGTGTGTGCGCGCGCTGCTCCGACCTACATCTACTAGTGACTGAAACAGTAACATGAAATGACGTATCAGTGCAACATGTCACATAAAACCCAAATAACATAAAGGCCTTGTGAAGAAGTGATGGTATGTTCAGAAGCAGTAATGAAGAAAATCTTGTGCCATTTTGGCAGCAGAGATCGGATTTATATATCTCTGTTTTTCATGTCGCTTTTTCCCCCAGAATGCCTATAATGTATAATGTATACCGCATGGTGATGACGTTTAGTCTGCTATGATTGACTCTTGTCTCTAATTCAGTAGGTTTCATCATTGCACGGACTTTGGTCCATGCGGTGATACTTGGATGTGTGTACACTCTATGATGTACATGGATAAATCTGTTGGGTTTTTTTACACCCGTGTCTAGTGGCTCATTAGAGCCGGCGCTTATCCCCGGTGTCTGTAGTGTGAAGCGTCTTTCAACTCCTCCTGGATGGGACGCTAGTCCATCGCAGGTTACCTTCTATATAAAAATATATTTTCATTGCTAGCAATTTGCATTGCTTGGTTAGCAAAGGTTAAGACCCCAGAGGTCTTACACAGTGGGGGTCGAACTGGGATTCCCATCTCACGACCTCCTGATCATGAGCCCAGCCCCCTAACCACTACGCCACCGGCCCCCGAAACAGTGGACTTGCAAATGGAGATGAAACAGTACTGTTGTCATAAACTACACTTTTTTATGAAATTTAATGAAATTCTAATCTACAGAGTGTAAATCTTCCTGAACAGCAAATATTTATTTTACAAGTTTTGCTCACAGGCTCAGACGTGAATTGCCCTTCAGTGTGACATCATGATTATAGTCAAATTTGAAAAAATAATCTAAAATATAAATTAGTTGATTTCAAAATGTATTAATCACTTCCTACCATTCCAATTAACTTTTAATAATCATAATTAGAAAAATAATATCGTGTGTGTGTGTGTGTGTGTGTGTGTGTGTGTGTGTGTGTGTGTGTGTGAACTGTTCATAGTTGTTTTGCAGTTTTATGGTTTACTTGTAGCCTCTTATTTGTCACACTAGTGGGACATTCTTATACAATAATAAAATGAAAATGCTCTGTTTTCATTTTAAAAGTAATTGTGCATTGTTTTTTTGGGGGAAAAAAAATAAATAAACACTAACATGGGCACTTTGTTAGGGCCCCCCGGTGGCACATTGGCAAAGTGCACGATTATTAACCTGGAGATTGCAAGTTTGATTGTGGCTTAACGCCACAGATGTTTGTGACTGACAGTCCATGGTAATTAATTGGCCGAGCTCTCGCTGCATACATCTCACTTCGCTGTCACACACAGCGATTGGCAGCCAATCATTGGCGTCCGTGAGCTCATTTGTGTGAGGCGGCAGGTAATGCGTTCCCTCCGAGTGTGTTAGACCGTCATATGCATGGAGCCGCAGTTCGAAAAGGGGTGTGTGGCTAGCATCGGTGGTGGTCGTTGATAGAGGAGGCAATACCTGATGGGTGGGCATTGGGTTCATAAATTAGGGAGACAATGGTGGAAATAAATTAATAAATAAAGGCCTGGATTTACTGATCAAGTCAAGTCAGGTATCTGAAGGTCTGCCTGGTTCTTCTCTTAAAAAAACAGGACCCCTATTTTGGCTTATGAACTGCCTGCTTCACAAACATGGTTTTCTGTCTCGTGCATTTAGTGTGATTATTATGATGTGAGTTTTTGTGTTTTTTAAAACACTAAATTGATAAATATGTACAACTTCATGCTAAAAGCCTTTATAACTATTTATTTATAGAAATTCTATTTATTTTATTGTTTGTTTGTTCATTTTCTGAATCGCTTAATCCTAATTATGGTCACAGAGAGGCTACAGCCCATACCAGCCGACTCCCAGAGTCGCCAGAGTACACCCTGAATGGCTCGCCAGGCCATCACAGGGCAGAAGCACTCTGACGGCTATGCAGCTACTCTTGACGAAAGTCAGCAATGGTTCTTTTACATGAACCTCACACCACGGACAGTGAGAGACACGGCCGGCCTTTGATAACCCAGTCAGCTGCACGGGAGGACAGTGACAACCTTAGGAGGATCAGTGATCCAGCACCTTTACCACCAGGCCACCACTTCTCTATTTACTTTATACGTGTTCATATTCAATAGGTCATCAATTACGCTCACACAGCAGGACTTTTTTCATGTTTAACAAAAAATAAAAACAGCAAATACATAAAAATCAAACATGTCCTTCATCAAAATGTAAAGCATTTAGATGAAACGTTCTGTTTTGCATTACTGAAATGATTAGTCAGAAATTTCAGAGGAACACATCTTAATAAATACCGTTACCTCATTACACGAAATTCAGGTGTCGTGTCATCCAGCCATAAACAAGCTGTACACAGGTTTATTAGATCTGTGTTGAACAGTGTGATTCGTAATAATCTTAGAAGACTGCTGAGTTTGCGATCTGTACAAGCATAAGCAGTGACTTTGTCTGTATTCAGAACTCAGACCATAAACAACAGAAAAAATAGACATACCAGCACTGTCAGCATGAGCCGTGAACTCTGCCAACAGCACGCCAGGTCATAATTGGTCTCAAAGAGACTTTTTCTTGTCTCATACAGTTCGTAGTTATCAGGTGAGGTCTGTACCTGCTTCTAATGGCAGGTATATGTCAGGAGTTTAAATGCTTCAATTACAAACTGGTAGCCTAATGTTAACCGCCTCAACCCTGTCCAGGCAATTACTAAGGATGAAGAAATTAATGTTTTTTATTATTATTATTATTATTATTATTATTATTATTATTATTATTATTATTAGTTGTTGTAATCGTAATGGCAGTAGTAGTAATGCTAAATAATTCAGTACGTTCACATTAACTACATTTTAGTTTTAAAACGCATCACCTGTTCGATGATTATATCTGGTATTTGTACTACTCTGGAGTTTCCAAGTGTCCAGAATATTTGAAAATGTTGCTTGCCTTGTTTCAATTTGAAAACCCGGGTTAGCATTTTAATCTGGACGAGCAAAAACTGAAACTTTTAGAAGCTATGACACAGACACCCACGTTCCCTTTCTGGTTGGGACTTATCCAGTTAAAGCCTTCCCTGATTTGTCATGCTCCTATCACATGACCCATTTTCCAGAAGAAACTATCTACAGAGGGGCAGTGGTGGCCCAGTGGTAAGGTGCTAGATCAGGGGTCCCCAACCACTGGTCCACGGACCGGTACCGGTCTGTGGCTCAATTGGTACCGGTCCGCAGAAGAAATAATTCGTTATTTCCGTTTTATTTATTATCTGAATCGGAACGATCTTTATTTTTGAAAAATCTTTTATTTTGAAAAATAGGGGCAGTGGTGGTCTAGTGGTATAGGGCGCTGGATCGCTGATCCAAAGGTTGGGGGTTCGAGTTCCACTCTCCACAAGGTTGTCACTGTCCCCCCCAGTGCAGCTAACTGGGTTATCAAAGGCGGGCCATGTCTGTCACTGTCTATGGTGAGAGGTTGATGTAAAAGAACCATTGCCTGACTTTCGTAAAGAGGAGCTGCAAAGTCGTCAGCGTGTTTCTGTCCCTTGCTCAAAGGGTTGTGACAGGAAGGGCATCCGACGTAAAAACCTCTGCCAAATCAAACGTGCATCAGATGATTCGCTGTGGCGACTCCCGAGTAAAAGGGAAAAAGCCGAAAGGAAGACAGACTTTTATTTTGAAAAATTACCGGCCTGATTCTCTCGGTTACATGTCAGTCATTTGAGCGCTAAAATGTAACCCACAAGGGGACGGCACATGAATAGAGGCGAGTTGGACATGTTTCAAATTATAGTGGGGATTTTGGGTGAGACTGAGCCTGAGCCTGAGCCTTCATTCTCCCCGCTGGTGCACCATCAACTGTGGGGTTTTTTTTTTAGAAAAATTCAAGCTCGACTTCCCAACCAACTAAATTTCAGCTTTTGTAAAATAACAGTCCTTCTTCTTCTTCTTCTTCTTCTTCTTCTTCTTCTGATTATTATTATTATTATTATTAATAATAATAATAATAATAATTTATATAAATAAATTATATTTACAATATAAGAAAACCATCTGACCCCCAACCCCCACCCCACCCCCCCGGTCCGTGGTAAAATTGACAAGTGTTGACTGGTCCGCAATGATAAAAAGGTTGAGGACCCCTTTGCAAGATGACCAGTCCCAAGGTTGGTGGTTCCAACTGTCAACGGTTGTCACCGCTGTTCCCCCAGTGCAGCTGATTAGGTCATCAGTGGTGGGAGGCATGTAACAGAACCATTGCTGACTTTCATCAAGAGTATGAGCGCAGACCGTTCGACTCGGAAGGTACATTTTTGTAAACAGTGCGGTTTACTGTGTTATAAAAGGAAGGCCGTGTCTCTCACTGTCCATGGTGAGAAGCATATAAAAGAGCCATTGCTTTGGTTTGAGTAGGCTGCATAGCTGTCAGGGGGTTTCTGCCCTGAAATGGCCTGGTGAGCTGTCCAGGGTGTACTCTGCTCTCGCCCAAAAGTCAGCTGAGATGGCAGCCAGCCTCCTCGCAACTCTAATTAGGATTAAGCTGTTCGTACAAGGGCCAGTGGTGGTCGATTGGTATAAGGCGCTGGATCGCTGATCCTAAGGTTGGGGGTTCGATTCCCACGCTCCACAAGGTTGTCACTGACCCCCCCCAGTGCAGCTAACTGGGTTATCAAAGGCCGGCCATGTCTCTGACTGTCTCTGGTGTGAGTCATGTAAAAGAACCATTGCTGACTTTTTCAACAAGAGTAGGCTGCAAAGCTGTCGGCGTGTTTCCGCCCTGCGATGGCTTGGCGAGCTGTCCAGGGTGTACTCTGCCCTCGCCCGAAGTTGGCTGGGATGGGCGCCAGCCTCCGTTCGACCCTAATTAGGATTAAGTGGTTACAGAAAATGAACTGAAGTGTTCGTACAATGAATGAACGACGCATCTATCAGATATAAGTCGGGTTCACAGCCAAACTCTGACAGATCTGTTAGTCTTTTCTTCTCAGTACGTCCCACTGAAACGGCCTGCTCGGACCAACCCGAAATTCAGTCTCGACATTTGTTCCATTTGTGCAGAAAGAAATGAGTCTCGCAATGAGCGCAGACCTTTCTACTTGGGCGGTACAGTACATTTTATTATCCGTCAGCTTGACTCTGAGAATGACAAAAAACAGGAACTTTAGCAAGAGACATGACCGACCGTACCGGAGGCTGGAACATGTTTATTTCCTGAATTTAATGGAGTAGCCTCCTGTCGTTTAGTTGATTTATAGCACAAATGATGTCAGTTTTTCAGAAGTTCATATTTATGCTGTGGCTCTCTGACAAACTAGTGATGAATGTTTAAAATAAACCCATTTCTTCCCCTTATTTCCAGCTCAGTGTCAGATTAATGCTGTACTTAAGCATGAATTCAGGCATTATTCAATAATCTGGGTTCTGTAGGAAACTTTGCTCAGGACTGTGCAACTAAAATACGTTTAAAGAAAAAAACGCAAAAAAAAAAAAAAAAAGAGAGATAATTTCTCATATCTATGCAGCATTTCTGATGGAAACGAGTATTTAGAAAGGTGGAGCCGTCAGTGGGGTAGCATGGTGGCGTAGTGGTTTGGTTGTCTGCCTCACAGCAAGAAGGTCCAAGGGTTGGAGTCCCGGGCTTTGGGTGTTTCGTGTGGAGTTTGCATGTCCTCGTGTGGGTTTCCTCCAGGTACTCACTCCTGTGTCCTCCTACAGTCCAAACACAATTAATAAAGAATTAAAAATTGGGCTAATTCGCTCTTCCAGTTGCCCCTAGGTGCGAGTATGAGTATGAATGGTCATGTGCGTCTGTTTCCCTGTGATGGTCTGGCATGCTGTTTAAGGTCTACTCTGCCTTTGCCCTGTGTCGGCTGAGGTAGAGTCCGGCCTCCCCATGACCCGAACATTATCAAGTGGTTTGGCAAATGAGTGCGTGATGAGATTGAGAACGATCATCCAAACAACCCCCAAGGAGCCGTTTATCTGAGATTGTTCTGTGTTCAGTCTTCCTGCAGATAACACGGCTTGTATTCAATGGTGGATTGTCTGGAACTTGCATTACAGCACAACTTTCATTAAGAACCGATGATTAAGGGAGATCGCATTTCAGTTCTATGGAGCATAATGATGTGAACTGATACACGCTTTTAGTCAAACACACATCGAGAAGGTCACCACAGTGCTGTACAGACCTGTTTACTGGAGAACATCGTTACCTCCGAGGATTGAAACTGAGAATGTTTCAAACAAAATGTGTTTCTATGTGAACCAAGACCTAACGCAGTAATCTGTCACATGATCTCTCATTCCATCTGTCATATACGGCAACATTTCCTTTCAACAAGAACAGAGATGCCTAGTATGGTAAACTCTTGGAAAAGAAATGGTTCTTTATCAGGTTCATAAAAGATCTGTTTTGGTTCTCCGAAAGAACCTTTGCATTAAATTGTTTGGCCATTTTTGTCAGCGCTGCATAAAAACCATAAATATCCTCTTATATGGAAGGATTGTAGTCGTAATCCTTGGACGTTAATAGTAGCAATTTTATTTTATACTCAGAAATTTACTCTGGTGCAGGGTGATTGCTCAGTTTATATTTTCCTTTCTGATATTTTGCTTTCAGCAGTAAAGAAAATAAAGAGATTGTGATCGGTTTCAGAATGATGCTCTCATTTCGCCTCCTGTTTGTTCAGCTTAAAACAGTCATTTACTCATTTTCTGAACCGCTTGATCCTAAATAGCACCATGGGGAGGCTGTCACCCATCTCAGCCAATTCTGGGCAAGGGCAGAGTACACCCTGAACAGCTCGTCAGACCGTCATAGGGCAGAAACACGCCGACGGCTATGCAGCTCCTCTTGATGAAAATCAGCAACGGTTCTTTTACATGATCCTCCCACCACAGAGAGTGAGAGACACGGCCGGCCTTTGATAACCCAGTTAGCTGCACTGGGGTCGGCTTGAAACAGCCGTATGATAACACAGAGAGCGCTTCACCTTCAGCTGTTCTTTTTCTTCGGTTTTCCTCCAAGTTAATCAATAATGAACCTCATACTCACTCACTTTTACTCCGCACAGGAGAGTGCAGTAAATCCTCAGTCGAGTTATTACTTTATGCTACATTGAGCTACACTGACAAGCATGGATTTAATTCCAGATGATGGATTTCCTGTCGTATCTTTTTCAACCCTTTATCTTTCCCAACACTCTTGTTAAAATAATCGTCTTTCGAATAACAGGACATTTACTAACCCATTCACTCATTTGCCAAGCCGCGTAATGCTTCCGGGGTCTCAGGAAAGCAGGAATTTATCTCAACCGAAACAGGGGGAAGGAGGGCATTCTCCCTGAACAGCTATTCAGACCATCAGAGGGCAACAAAACCATTGACAATTACACTCGCACATTTAGAACAGACAATTGGCCGAAGAGAGGATGCAGACTTCAGACAAACCCGTCTGAGCCCAGGACTCCAACGCAGGACCTTCTCGCTATGAGGCGGGCATGCTAACAGCTACTTCACTGTGCAGCTCAAAGTACATTTCATAATAATAATAATAATAATAATAATAATAAACAGTCCATATTCCAACATATATGGGAGTGTGATACCAATATATGTCCTTTTTAATGATGAAGGAGTCTTTCACCAGAACTTTTTTATTTAGATAGCTGGTGAATTATTCCTAATTTACTTTAGTTGTTGAGTCTCTTTTGAAATGGAAATAAAACCAGCACTGCAGAGAACATAAACATTAGACACCTGTTCCAAAGTCATGAGGGACGACAACAACTGGCTGCTGATTACACAGCAAGAACTGAGATTTTGCACAAACTACAAAGAGTAGGCTGATGCAAAGGACATGTCCAGCAGACATACAGATATCTTCACCATCTGGCCAGCTATCCAACACTGTAGACTGTTGACGTTGACTGTTGACCGTCTGTATGACGACATGAACAATAAGCGTGCTGATTGATCACAAAAACACGAGTGCACTTTTCTACCAGGGGGGAAACTGCTGTTTTATGAGAAATGGATATCCATTTAGTTGATTCTTCAGAGCTCTGAAGATTACTTACTCATTCTCATTTAACAAACCACTTAATCTACTAGGGTCGCAGGGAGGCTGAAGGCCATTTGAGCCAACTCTGGGCAAGGCGGGGTACACCTTCAACGCCAGAACATCACTATCCAACACACACACAACAACTATTTACACATGCACTTACATCTAGAGGCAGTTTGGAACAGCCAATTAGCATAATCAGCATGTTTTTGTACTGTGGGACGAAACCGAAATAGCCAGAGAAAACCAATGCAAGTACAAGCAGAACATATGTCAACTTCACAGAGAAACACTTGAGCTCGGGATTCGAACCTCAGACCCTCTTGCTGTGTGGCAGACATGTTAACTACTACACTATTGTATAGGTCTAAAGCTTCAGACTTATGCTTCATTTTTTTTAATATGGTTATGTATTTTCCTGAACAGCAGTGTACAGCGATCCCTCACTTTCTGCGGTTAATTGGGACCGAGATCCCCCCGCAACCGCCAGATTCCGTGAAGTAGGATCGACACCCCCCCCCCCCCCATGACTGACATACATGTATATAATATCAATAAATACATATTGAATGCTATAAATACTTATCATAACAATTAAATATTTAAAAATACAGACGTTCCCCGACTTACGTTTTTAATTGGTTCCGGACGGCCGAACGTAAGTTGAAAGTGAATGTAAGTTGTTGCAGTGATGTATGACGTGTGACATATGACTCATAATGTACTATACATCCATAAATACTATTACCGTATCTCATAAAACACCCCTAAATCAATTATTATAAAGATAACATTGTAAAATAACATCAAATATATCAAATAATATCAACATTAATTTCAAATAAGTCACTTATTTATACCGAGTCACTTTACATGAAACTTAAAACAGCCAATCAACGCTTACAATATGTGAGGCGCTTAATACCGAAAGTAGTGTACTTGCTGTGGGTTATACAGACTTCTGGTTTTTCAAGTGCACAAGGGTGCCGTTGAACTCGTTTAGAACACAGCCTGCACTGATGCAGTCTCCCAGCAAAGTGGAGAGTTCTTTCTTTAGTGAAAGTAAGTAAACGTTATTCAAGAGATGCATACAAAGAACAAGTACAAATCCTAATGCATATTAATATAAAAATAAGTATACACTCTTAGGATTCTGCTAAAAGATCATAAATATCTGTAATTGTTCTGTAATTTGTGCATTCGGGTTTTCATTCATATTACAACTCTCTTTGCTGAACTGAGTATGCACGGTAGATTGTGCCGATCTGAGCCGATAGTTAATTCATCTCTGTGTATGAGACTTGCACACATGCTAGTAGGCTTACAATTCTGACCAACCAGATTTGCTTAAGGTTACAAAAGTCCGCAAAACAGTGTAAACACAAAGATCACAGAGACGACGTCTTAACACAAGGGTAACACGCTATATAACTGATATATATACTCAGTCTGTAGTTTGTAAACAATGAATGCAGTGTCATTGCATCATTACGTCAATGTACTACGTAGGTACGTCTAAACTCAAAATTTGACTTTTTTTTTTATTTATTTTGAAAAAAAAAAAACCCCGTAAAATAAAAACAAAAACATAAAACTGATGAACGTAAGTCGGGGGGCGTCTGTAATGCAGAAGATGTAAATAAAATATAAATACACACACATACACATACGTTTTTATGTGAGGTGCGCATCTGAGTGTTTGCACATGCATCTGTGCACGCACACAGACGCACACGTCACATAAAAATGCAAGTAGTTTTGTTGGGGGAGTTTGGGTTGTTGTTTTTTTGTTTGTTTTTGTTTGGTTGGGTTTTTTTTTGCATAATTGACCTCATTTTGTGGCATTTCCCCTTCACTTTTCCCTCTATTCTTCCTTAATTTCCTTATTTTTTAATTTGATGGAAAAAAAAAACTCGTGATACATTGGAGCTGTATGAATTGAAGCGTGAAGTAGGGAGAGATACCTGTACTGTATGTCTCTGGGTTTTATTTTGCAACCCATCTCGAAGCCTCCCTGCTTCATTTGCTCGTCTTTTGCAACAGTATAGAGTCCAGAATCTTGCTAAATTCCAGAAAACACACACACACACACACACACACACTCACACATGGAGCCCGACCCAGTACTGTACACAAAGCAGCTCGTTTTGAATTAGATTAGAAGGCGGAAAGGATCCGCTGTGTCATCAGAGGAGCAGCTCCAGCGAAAAGTGTCGCCTTGTTGTCAGTTCACTGTAGACAGTTGCCCCCTAGGTGGTAACATTATGACAGCCTGTACAAATGCAGGCTTTGAGATCAGGAGAGAAGGATGACACTTACATTCAGAGCACATTCCTTCACTTGCCGGGTTCAGTGGGAACACTTCCTGCTTTACTACAGAGCACAGTCCTTTCTCACATTCAGGACAGAGGGTGAAAGCGACAGTCCTCCACCAAAGCAATGCCTTGAATGGTAAAGCGAGAGTTTGTGAGGGTGAAGTTGATTGAAAGTGGTGTTGTTTTCCGTTTTTATACTACTAATGGGATTCTATGCTTATTTGTGGTTGATGGGAGGTGATGTACCTTAAAATCAAAGCAGCCTTAAGACAGTAGTTCAAACACAGGCCTGTTATTACATTCTTATAAATATTATGACTGCACTTTAATCATATACACTCAAATGTTATGGTTGGAAATCGTCACTCTGCATTTTCCAGCTGTTTGTTTTATCCTGCCAGTAAATGTTCTAACATTGGACGCACACATATATATATATATATATATATATGCAGTTTTACCTCACTTTACGAAATTAATCCGTTCTATGGCCTTTTTCGTAATGTGCATTTTTCGTAAATTGACCCGCATTTTACATGTAAAACGCGTGATTCGTTCCAAGGCTCCCAATACTACCTCCTAAACTCTATAAAAAATTATAAAAGCATCCCTTTTTAAGACCTCCTTCTGCTTCAATATCGTACCGATGGTAGACGGGTTTGGCCATATTCCTTTGTGATATCACTCGAGCCCGTTTCTTCATCTCACTTTCACCGGAAATCTCGTGTGTGTGTGCGTGCGTGCGTGCGTGTGTGCGTGTGTGCGTGTGTGTGTGTGTGCGTGTGCATGTGTGTGTGTGTTGACCATGTCTACTTAGCAGAGTTATAATCTTACAAATGTTTATGGAGGGTTAAAAGCCTGAGTCAAGAAATAAAGCATGAAACAACAGTAACTCTGTCCTTTACACAAAAAGCATCATGATAGATTCAGCTCCATAATAGCCAATGGGAGGGAGCTGCGTTATCCCTCCTAGCCAATGGGATCCCTGTCCAAGATGGCGTCAGGTGGACCTGTCCAAGATGGCGCTTGAGTGAAGGCGACATGAACGACAGCAAAGTTGTTAGCTAATGGCAGGCCAGCGGGGCTTTTGGAACATCATTGATGGGAGAGCAGCTCGTGCATTGTTTGAATGTTTGAAATTGCGCGTTTTAATGTTTGAATGGCACGTTTGAATTTTTAAGATGGCGCTTTCGTAATGTGAACTTGTGTCGTATACAGAGACAAAAATTTTAGGAAAATGCATTTCGTAACTTACATCTTTCATTTGGTGAGACTTTCGTAAAGTGAGGTACCACTGTGTATGTGCGTGTATGTATATATAATTACGTATATATAGTCCATTATTCCTCTGTCTATTTATTTGTCAATATTATTTTTCAATAATAAAGATGGATAGTTGACAGATGTTAATTTTATGGACACTTTTAGATTTATCCATAGAGTTATTTTTGCAGAAAATAGGGAGTGTAACAAGCAATAATAGACATGCGTTTCAGGCAGAAAGCAGGATGCCTCAGGATCAGCTCAGGAGCAGTAGACTGAACAGTTAAGTCTGGGTCTCATATAGTTAGTATTAATTCACTGTAGAGGATTTTAACCTTCTGCAGGTTAACATTGCATTATGTTGTAAGTATTGTGTTCTCTTCTGTTATTGTAAGTGACTGCCTTGCTTTCTTTGGGAGCTTGTTGACCGTTGCAGTTGTGCATGCATCCGTGACTCATACATGGCCTACCGGATGTTACCCAGATTTATATGGTGAGAAAAGTGTACAGTACATCAAACAGCTCCTGCAGCTTATGCATTACGGTGTTGCCTACCGATGTTTACATTTCTTAGGAAAGTGCCTTTTCCCCTCTAGCCGATTTTTTTTTTTCTTTTTTGGGTCGAAACCACCTCTAAAATCAAACTGAATGGTCATGGAATAGCCACTTTAATGTCAGCCACAGTTTTTTGTTGTTTTTTTTTGGCGGGGGGGGGCGAGGGGGGGGTGCATTTTCTCCCTAATTTATTCATAGCCAATTTCCCCCATCAGATATTGCTTTCCCTAGCACACAAGCATTACCAACCAGCTCGGGGTGAAAACATGCACTCGCCCCCTCCATGACATGCAATGCTGTCCAGCCACCTCTTTTTTGAACTGCAGCGTATGTGTATTTGGGGCGGTCTAACACACTCAGAGGGAAGCACTATTCACCCCTCATACGAATGAGCTCACAGACATGCACGATTAATTGGCGATCTCTCTGAAGAACAAAGAAGTGAGAGTATGCCGTCTATCCCGTGAGAGTTCGACCAATCAGCTCCCATGGACTGCCGATCACGGATGGCTGTAGCATTAAACCAGATTCGAACTTGCGATCTCTGGGTTAATAGTCACACACCTTGGTCAGTTTGCCACTCATGCCCCTACAATTCACACGTATCTAGCGACTATGGAGACGTATGCTTTAGTGGCTCCTTTTTAAATAGAGTTTAAAAACTTCTTTATTACCATAAAGAAGAACCTATAAAGGGGCTGGTGGTGCACTGGTTAGGGTGGTTGGCTCATGATCGCAAGGTTGTGAGTTTGCATCCCTGTTATCACAATGATAAGACTCTGGCCAAGGTCTTAATCACATATGCCTCTGTCCAGTCAGGAGTATAAATGGTTACCAGTAAAATACTGGGAAGATAACCTGCAATGGATGAGTGGAGTGGAACTCCTAGTTGCTTCACGCTATAGAAACTAGGATACTTTTCAGAGATATGAGCTATTAGGCTTCAGTGTAAAAACCCAACACACTTTACCTTAATATGCTTTAGTTGTTCAGAATGAGCCAAACAAAGCTAGCATACAGCCATGCTAGTGCATGTTTTTACAATGTATACCAGCATTCTGGAACCTTAGGCATGTAATACAAAGGATAGGGGTGAATTAAAGCGTTGATTGTGTTCATGATCATCATCGTCATCATCTGCTTAATCCAGTGTCGGTTCACGGCTGCAGCAGCCTAAGCAATGATGTGTAGACATCCCTCTCTCCTGCCATTTCCTCAAGCTCTAACAGGGGACACTGAGACATAATCCCTGCAGAATGTTCTGGGTAGACCCTGGGGTCTCGTCCCAGTCGGACATGCCCGAAATACCACATCAGGGAGGTGTGCAGAAAGCATTCTAACCAGCTGCCCAAGCCACCTCAACTGGATCCTCTCAACACGAAGGAGGAGCGGTTCTACTCCAAGCTCCTCCCGGATGGCTGTGCTTCTCATCATATCTTTAAGGGAGAGCCCTGTCAACTGGCGAAGGATGCTGATTTCAGCCACTTGTATCCATGGTCTTGTTCTTTCGGTCACTACCCAAAGCTCGGGACCATAGGTGTAACAGTTGGAATGTAGATCAACTGGTAAATTGAGAGCTTTGCCTTGTGGCTCAGCCCCTCTTCACCATAACGGACTGGTACAAGCTCTGTTTTCCAGCAGAGGCTGCAGCGATCCACCTGTCAATCTCCCACTCCATGCTTCCCTCACTCGTGAACAAGACTCCAAGATACTTGAACACCTTCAATTGGGGCAAGACCTCATTCCAGACCCAGAGGGTGCATCCCACCCTTTTCTGGATGAGAACCATCACCTTGGACTTGGAGGTGCTGATTCTCATCCCAGCCACTTCACACTGGGTTGCGAATCGCTCCAATGAGAGCTGGAGATCCTGGATTAATGAAGCCTAAATGACACCATCATCCGCAAAAAGCAGAGATGAGATCTTATGGCCACCTATTGTGTCCATATATCAGAAAATTGTGTGTACTGTGATCACCTTGATGCTTAGACTTAGAAAAAGAGCTGAGTGCTATAAGACTGTATGTTGTCATCTCTTTAGCGTGGCATATATGCTACAATTTGGGGCTGTACCAAGACAAAAATGATCAATGTGGAACAATCGTGATTATTTCTGATCGTGATCATGAATTGTGAGTGGACTATGAATTTTTGCAGATGACATTGTGATCTGCAGTGAGAGCAGAGAACAAGTGCAGGAAAATCTGGAGAGGTGGAGGTATGCCCTGGAAAGGAGGGGAATGAAGGTTAGCCTCAGTAAGACAGAATACATGTGTGTGAACGACAAGGACCCAAGAGGAACGGTGAGGTTACAGGGAGCAGAGATAACGAAGGTGGAGGATTTTAAGTACTTAGGCTCAACAATCCAGAGCAATGGAGAGTGTGGAAAAGAGGTGAAGAAGCGAGTGCAGGCAGGCTGGAATGGTTGGAGAAAAGTGTCCGGTGTGATGTGTGATAGGAGAGTATCGGCAAGAATGAAAGGAAAAGTGTACAAGACGGTGATGAGGCCAGCGATGTTGTATGGTTTAGAAACAGTGGCCCTGGGGAAAAGACAGGAGGCAGAGCTGGAGGTAGCAGAGATGAAAATGTTGAGGTTCTCTTTGGGAGTCACGAGGGTGGATAGGATCAGGAATGAGCACATCAGAGGGACAGCACATGTAAGACGTTTTGGAGACAAAGTCAGAGAGGCTAGATTGAGATGGTTTGGACATGTACAGAGGAGGGATAGTGAATATATTGGTAGTAGGATGTCGAGGTTGGAACTACCAGGCAGAAGGCCTAGAGGAAGACCAAAGAGACGATTCATGGACGTGGTGAAGGAGGACATGAAGGCAGCCGGTGTAAGAGAAAAAGATGCAGAGGATAGGGTGAGATGGCGGCAGATGATTCGCTGTGGCGACCCCTGAAGGAAAAAGCCGAAAGGAAAAGAAGACGAAGAAGATCATGAATTGTGATTATATAGTACATTTTAAAGAGTGGCACTATGTCATTGTAATGTGTGAGAGTTTCAACGACTGCCGTTTTCATTGTTTTGCAACCAAAGATAAACTGTGATAATTTTCTGACCGTACGTACCAGAAATGAAATTTAAGATCATCCTCTCAGAGTGTGTGGGTTGCTGCAATTGTTTTAGAAGCACGAAAACATTGTGACATTTAACACTAACGTATGTTGATGACATGTTCTTCTTCTATAATAACTTGCGGGCAGTGGTGGCATAGTGGTAGGGTTCAAACCCCGTTGTTGCCAGGTTGTCAATGATATCCCCCAGTGAGAGCTAACTGGGTTATCAAAGACCGGCCATGCCGCCACTGTCTATGGTGAGAGGCATGTAAAAGAACCATGACTGTGATTGTAAACAATCAGCTGTGTAACCATCAGTGTGTTTCTGCCCTGCGATGGCCTGGTGAGTTGTCCAAGGTGTACTCTGTACTCTCCCAGAGTCGGCTGAGATGGGCGCCAGCCTCTCCGAGACCCTAATTCGGATTAATCGGTTAAAAAAAAAATGAATGAATGAATTATAATAACTTGCATTGTAGCCTATGATTCAATACATATCATCATCATACAGTCAATATATCTTTGTTATTTACTATCTTGCAGTCTACATACTGTACCTTTGCTTTATCATTAACTGTGCAATCATACAGTCTGCATACCTGTACCATGTAGAGGTACTACAGCAGCAGCACTGAAGCAACAACAGATATCAATTAAATTAAAATTAAAAACAGACTATTGAAACTTAAAAAATAAAGTCATACGTATACACAAAATATGTAGCATCTACAGAATATTACACAGGATATTGCATATGCGCCATTTGAAAAATAAATAAAATATTGCACCATTTGATAATTACGTTAAAAATAAGCAAAATATTGCACCCCGGAGAGCAGACTGAATGCCAGGTAATTATAGGATATTAAAAAGCCTATGGGCGGCTGGCAGGAGTGACTATACTGTTGTACAGTCTACGTACTTTCACCATATGATACCATCGTACAGTCTATAGTCGCTATATACCATTGTACAGTGTATATACCTTCACGATATAACATCATACAGTCTACATACCTTCGCTATATACATTTGTACAGTCTATGTATTTTTGCTATATAATATTGTACATTCTACATACCTTCAAGGTACCATCATACAGTCTACATTCCATCGAAGCATATAGACTTTTTGCATTTATTTAAGTTTGTCATTATTGATGTTGTCGTCACCCACCAATATCTATGGTTACGAGCTGCTGTTGATGGTTTTTAACAGGGATTGATTAATAAAACTCATACTTGTTACGGAACATTTTTTTTGGTTGACTGCATGGCTGGGTTATAACCGATGTATATCGTCTAGGCGCCCATTCTGTCCAATGAAAGAGTTGAAATGCCTTTGACTTCCTGTCAGTACATATATAGAATTAGTTTAGACTCAATTCAGTTGCACAAAGAGAACCTTTAAGACCTGAGCTGTTTCACACTTTACACCGACCCCCACACACCAGCTGTTCCTAGTTGAGTGGCAGACACAGGTGGATGGTTGTTAAGACCTTTTTTACTTATGGCCCTTGATTCTTTATTGGTTCAGCTGTGCAGGAGAACAACACACACTTTGTTTTACAGATACACAGTTGCCTTTTATTTCTATCTGCAAAAAGTTCATGGATTACTGGCATTAGGTGATGGCAGCAGATGCTAAGATCTATTGCAGCAATGCAAGAACGTTTTCTATAATGTCTTATTTGCATGAGGGTTTGCGAAAGAAAATTGTGAATACACTAATATAAATACGTACTTTGTACCTGGCAGATATCTGGACCCTGGCTCTGACATGTGTAATAAAGTATTTTATGCTCAAACATGTTGACCAACTAGCTTGTCTGAAAACCTGTCTGTTCCATACACCTGTTGTTTCCTGAATCATCTCAGCAGATGTTTGCAGGTTCAGGCTAATACACTGTTAGTACTAAATGATAGCTGACATTTAAAGGACAGACATTTGTGGACCTCTAATTCAAATGAAGAGATGTTTGCAATTTTATATCCCTTTACTGTTTCATCACATATTCTTTTGCCTCTCTGCAGCGTCCCGGAATGCCATCAGGACCACGGATGCCCCATCAGGGTGCGCCAATGGGTCCTCCAGGCCCACCATATGGAGGAAACTCTGCTGTTCGGCCTGGAATCACAAATACAACGGTGGAAACCAACCGTAAACGGCCCGCCCCCTCACAACAACACATTCAACAGCAGCAACAGCAACAACAGCAGCAAGCGGTACAGAATAGAAACAGGAAGTGAGTGTTACAAACAAGTTACACCATTCATTTAAAGACACTGATAACACTTGTATAATCTGAGGTACCCTGGGGGGGTGTCTGTGACTACTACAGCAGAGTTGCAGCCTTGAAGCGCCTAACAAGGCAAAAAAGTAAAGTTTTTCCACAGCCATATTTAAATATCATTGTGGTGTCTGAGCATGATCTGAAAATATTGTGTAATTATTTAGACCTTAATTTAATAAATAATTATTAACGCTCCATGCAACTAAGCTTCTGTAGAACATGAGACGATTTAAATGTTTATACTCTGTGCTACATTATAAAAACACTCGAATCTGAGAGAGCACAAATATAATTTCTAAAACAGCACCAAAAGTCAGAAAGCCAGAAACCACAAGCATTAGTGGTCACCATGTAGTTTGAAGTGTGAGCTTTACATTACCAGTGGAATTTATTGCTATGACTGTAGCTTGTATAGCTTTGCCTTCTTGTTGGGATTCTTTGAGTGTTCGTACTAGTGTGTTCTAAAATTGCAATCAGTGTACTTTAACTGTACAGTAATACCTCCGCTAACGAATTTAATCTGTTCTGAGGGCAAGCTCGTAAACCGAAAATTTGTTGAGATGACACAATTATTCCCATAAGAAATAACAGAAAACCAATTAATCCGTTCCAACCGCCTCCCAAACTCATAGAATCTGCCATAAACATGTATATTTGACCTAATACCGTATTTTCCAAACTATAAGTCGCGCTTTTTTCATACTTTGGCTGAAGGTGTGACTTATACTCCTGAGCAACTTATATGTGAGATGATTGCATATAATTCTGTTCGTCATAATAATAAGACATAATTTCACTTTTGTTATTTTTACACTCACACCCACAAGAGGGCACTCTAGGCTTGGGATCCAGTACCCCAAAAAGAAAATCATATTCTGTGGATGACAAGCTGCAAGTAGTGAAATATGCAGCACAAAATTGTAATTGAGAAGCAGAAAGAAAGTTTGGAGTGAATGAGAAATTCGAGAGGGACTGCAGAAACCTGATATTACAGACGCTCCCCGACTTACGTTCATCAGTTTTACGTTTTTTTTTTTGTTTGTTTTTTTTCGATTTTACGGTTTGTTTGGTTTTTTTTTTTGGTTTTTTTTTAAAGTCAAATTTTGAGTTTAGATGTACCTACGTAGTACACTGACGTAATGACGCAATGACGTAATGATGCTGCGTCCATTGTTTACAAACGACAGACTTTATGCCACTCCTTCTTCCCAGTTCAGTTATACACACACACACACATATATATATATGTATACACATCAGCTATATAGTGTGTTACCCTTGTGTTAAAACGTCGTCTCTGTGATCTTTGTGTTTACACTGGTTTGTCTGGTTTGTGAACTTTTGTAACCCTAAGCAAATATGGTTGGTCAGAAGTGTAAGCCTACTTGCATGGGTGCAAGTCTCATACACAGAGATGAATTACATTTTACAATGTTATGTTTATAATAATTGATTTAGGGGTGTTTTATGAGATGCAGTAATGGTATTTATGGATGTATAGTGCAGTATGACCGTCATACGTCACACATCATACGTCATACATCACTGTAACAACTTACGTTCACTTTCAACTTACCTTCGGCCGACCGGAACCGATTAAAAACGTAAGTCGGGGAGCGTCTGTATTATTACTGCAATGAAGAAAACAAAACAAGCGAACAGCTAGATGGCCACAGCTAGAGGAACGAGCTCACACATGGGTGCTTGTCAACAGTGAAGTTGCATCTCCACGCCCAGGTAGTGAAATTATTACATATAATTCTGTTCATCATAATAATAATGAACATAATTTCACATGTTTATTTTTACACTCACAACCGCAAGAGGGCAGAAAAGCGGAGTCTCCACATCCAGGTAGTTGTCAATGAGATGAATATAAATTACTTTGCGTGAGGACTTTCTTGGTGTTACCACTTCATGCAACGCAACTGCCTGTCTATCAGAGCGAGGACCACAACGTCACAAGAACTCCCAGCAGATTTCCAAGCCAAGGTAGACCGTTTCCCTGAATTTGCGACTTACAGTCCGGAGCGACTTATATATGTTTTTTTATTATGTATTTTTGGCCAATGCGACTTGTACTCCGGAGCGATGTATAGTCCGGAAAATATGGTATATTAAAGATAAAATTGTAAAACAATAAATATTTCATAATAATAATACATGTACATTAACATTAGTAATAATTAATAATAAAACAAGAATAAACAATAAGTCAACTAACCCTTCTGATAATCGACTGCGGTGAAGATGTCACGTTGGCAGACGGGAGGTGGTGTGTAGCGGAAGAGGAGGACAATTTTGTGCGTGTGTATGGTATGAATCCCAGTGAAGAAAGGCTAGCGGGGAGCTCCCACAAGGTGTTCTCGGAGCACGGAGGAATACACCCGGAAGAATACGAGGCTAATCAGGCCAGAAAAGCTATTTTGAGGAGAGCTCGTAAAGTGAATTTTTGCTCATTGGATGGAGCAGATTTTTGGTGAGTTCAAAGCTCGTATCATGGAAAAATCATTATAAAAGACACTTGTAAGTCAAGGTACTACTGTAATATTAAAATTCAAAGCCTTGATTTTCTTGATCGTTATAAGGGACTCTCGTTAGACGAGGTATTACTGTATTTATTGTTCACTCGCTTTACCAGGTCGCTGCTTGTTACACTGATGAAAGTCATAGTTTAAACCTGCCAGCCTGCTTCCTGACAACTGAAATCCTGAAGATTCAGAGGGTTATGGGAGAGTTTTCAATATTCTTCCTGTGCTAGGTTTCCTTCGGGTGCTCTGGTTTCCTCCCACAGTCCATAGACATGCATATAAGACTGGATTTTCTCAGTTTCCTCTAGGTGTGAATGCCTGTGTGTCTGTGCTGGCATTGCGATGGTATGGCCAGCTGTTCAGGGTGTACCCAGCTTTCATCTGGAGTCAGTTGAGATGGGCTCCAGCATTCCCGCGACTCTAATAAAGGATAAAGTGGTTGGAAAATTTAATGAAATCAAGTAATAATGGATTTAGTTTTTAAAATGGTAATGTGAATGCAAGTCGTCATCCTTCACTGATCTAGTCAGTCACCTGATTTATATATCAATGATGTTGAATATACCTGTCACTGATATTGTGGTATATTGTCATATCTCATACGTCAGTGCGATAGTTCCCATATGTTTTCTTTGGATGAGTAGTGATGACTGTAAAGGCCATGACAAATGATTTACATATATTTTATAGTCAACAAAAGCAGTCAGTGAATGCATCTCGAATGTGGGTCAGTGTCATCCTGGAAAAGACATGATAAGATAAAGGTTGGCCCTATAATGGCCTAGCAAGCTGTCCAGGGTGTAACCTGCCCTCGCCCAAAGTCGGCTGACATGGATGCGAGCCTTCCCCTGACCGTAATTAGGATAAAGCAACTTAGAAAATGAATGAATGAATGAATGAATGAATATAAAGGTTGTAAGTCAGAATTACTTTGCATTGATTTACAGTGACTCTTCTCTCGACTGACAACAGACTGTGAGGTTTAGTGCAAGTGCAAGGCGGATAAATTTGTTATGGCATCAGTTGTATGTAGCCTGAGATAAAGAAGGTGGAGGATTTTAAGTACTTAGGCTGAACAATCCAGAGCAATGGAGAGTGTGGAAAAGAGGTGAAGAAGCGTGTGCAGGCAGGTTGGAATGGTTGGAGAAAAGTGTCCAGTGTGATATAGGAAGGTATCGGCAAGAATGAAAGGAAAAGGGTACAAGATGGTGTTGAGGCCAGTGATGTTGTATGGTTTAGAAAGAGTGGCCTCGGGGGAAAAGACAGGAGGCAGAGCTGGAGGTAGCAGAGATGAAGATGTTGAGGTTCTCTTTGGGAGTAACGAGGATGGATAGGATCAGGAATGAGCACATCAGAGGGACAGCACATGTAAGACGTTTTGGAGACAAAGTCAGAGAGGCTAGATTGAGATGGTTTGGACATGTACAGAGGAGGGATAGTGAGTATATTGGCAGTAGGATGCTGAGATTGGAACTACCAGGCAGAAGGCCTAGAGGAAGACCAAAGAGATGATTTATGGATGTGGTGAAGGAGGACATGAAGGTAGTTGGAGTAAGAGTAGAAAATGCAGAGGATAGGGTGAGATAGAGGCGGATGGTTTTCTGTGGCAGCCCCTGAAGGGAAAAGCCGAAAGGAAAAGAAGAAGAAGAAGATCAATTGTATGTAGCCTATACTTTGGTAATATCTACTAAATTGTAAGCCACAACACAAGTCAATATACAGGATACATGTCCATATACTTTTGGATCAGTAGTCATATGTGACCGTGGCATCCTAAGTTTCTGACACGGTCAGGATTTGTACCATCTTTCATCACAGGACTATGATCCATTAGGCCCATTTTGAACCTTATTCAGTGTTATTATCTGGGACAGCCCAAAATCACATGACATTTTCATGTATGTACCATAAGGCGACACTTGGCACCAAGCCATAAAAGTAATATGTCTTCCACAGTGTAACTGGGATCATATGATGGGTGCTATCACCTATATGTGTCCAACATATATATTTTTAATTCTAATACTAATATTAAATACAAATAAGTCTTGTCAGTTTCCCAAAAAAAGAAACCGTTGGGGTATATATGTAGAAATTATTTTGTTATAATTGCTTGTAAAAAAAAAATGTTTATTGGCAAATAATTGTAATTTTAGCTTATTGTAGATAATAATATCATAAAAGCAAAATAAAATCAGATTTTAAGCTTTTGATATAGCATAACAATGGTCACACATGCTCCATTACAGTTTTTTTGCAAGAAAAACCCATTATCCCAAGCATCAGTGTCGATGGTCTGATAATCAGGTCTTTCCCAGTTGTTCCACTGATGGAAACCTTAGCTATTTCGAGTGTTTATAACACAAAATATATATATATTTTTAAAGAAGCATTGCCAACATTGCACTTTTAGAACTTTTATTTCATTAGAAAGGTGTTGAAATTTTGGTTGTTGATCAAAGGGCCTTTCATTTTATCTTCTCCTATTTTTTTAAGATTGTATTTAATATAAACTTAGGCTTATGTGATCGATCATCAGTTCACAGTTGAACTTCGGCCAACAATCTACTCTATGCACCCAGTTCCTCGAGTTCTGTCCTTCTAAATCTCGGAGTTTCATGGCAAATTTCTGAACATGGTATTACATTTTCTCTTCTTCAAAATCTTCTCTGACTGAGCAGTACTCTTATTTTCCACCATGTCAGTATCCTGTCCTTCACGCGTTTCATCCTCTAGCTTCTCCAATTGCAGTTTCCAATCTAGTTCAGTATTTTCTGGAACAGTCATGATGTCTTCTATTTTGTTTTATGTTCTAAGCATTGATTGTTGCTTTTCCCAGCTTTCTCATTCTTTATCATGTCAGTCTTTCTGTTAATCTTGAGACCGCAATAGCTGTTATTCGATTACTTATCCATTGCCTCACTCTCTCACTCTGTCTAACCTACCTTTTCTCCCACCTCTTCCCCTCTTATACTCTCTCAGCTCCATTGATCCCAGTCACACTCACTTGACCTTGACCACTAGTCTTTTGACCTAGACATTTCAGTGGAAGGTTAACATACTTTAGGAGCATCTGCGTTCTTCTTGTATCCTGTGCAACCGCAACTGTGTATGTCACTCCATGTATTTCTGTATTTCTGATTGGCGGCGGAATACATGTTGGATAGCTGTCCAGCATCTCTGGTGCATCCAAATGGAACTGGTGAATATATGCAGTGAAGAAAAGTACTCCACATTAAAGTAGTGAGAACAGTGTTGCCAGGCAACCAGGAATCACGTAACATATTGTATAAGGTAGTTACTAACATTCATCAAATATTCTTACAAACAAGTTTGTTCTTAACTGTCACTTCGGCAGTTTTCAGACATTCATAATTATTTTCTTATCTGAGATATGTTCTTGGCAACAGAATCTCCTGGCTCAAAAGAGCACACATATCGGTAACAACATTATATTGTGAAATGGCTATTTCTCTTTTTAAAATTTCGTACATTTTTCTGAACCATAATATGATATAACAGACATTTTATTTTACTGTAATAAACCATTATATAAATATTTATTTCCAGTAAGTTACAAAGCAATGCGCAAATAAATATTACTGCATGACATTCCAATTATGTTCATTGGGAACAAAGGCTTATTTATGAATTGATAACACTATTAACTGGGTGGTGGTAGACCGATTTTTTTAAAGTTTGCAGGCGTGAGGGTATATTTTCGCTTTGCCGAATTAAAAAAAAAACAGCTCTTGCACTTAGGAGAGAACACATCTTGGAAGATCATCCATATTTATGAACAAACAGACGTTTAAGATATTTTCAGCTCTTTTCTCACATTGCTGTTCCACATGTTGAACTGGCACTGTGGACCCATACCCAAGAATCCAACCAGATGTTCAGATAGTACCTGCCCTGCAACAGCAACATTGTAGAATAAGCTCAGAGACCAGGTGGGTATAATGTCACAGGCATCCCTGAGTCACATCATCCTACAAGTCCTGTAGAGTATCTTCTCTCTTTGCTTATGATCGGAAAGCAACAATGTCTGTTTCCATTTTTTTTTTTTATTTTACCTCTGTTCTTCATTCACTTTTCTGTTGTTAAAGTTTAACTCAGGACTCTAACTTGGTGTTTCTCTGCTTCAGGATTCTCTTGATGGTATCTTTGACCAACAGACAGCTGTTTTGGAAGTGTGTCAGGTGACGTCCTCATAAGGTGTCCAGCCCATCGAAGATTCTTTCTGATTTCAAACTGGATTTACATTACTATCAGGGCGATTTTCAACTGCAAATTCAGCTGCAAAAACATGATATTGAGGACCAAATGAAGCGAGACAATGTTACATTGCGGTGTGCTACATTTCCCCTTTAAGTTTGCTTCCATCTACCATAATATCCAGCTCCTGGACCCTTGAAGAGTTGGTAGAGTTTTGGTAGCTATAAGCCAAATGTCTTTGATGCATCAGAGAAAGCGTTTCTAATTGGCTGAAATTCCTATGGTGAGTGGGCAAGTAGTGCACTGTCATCCGCGAACAGCCGTTCCCTAATCAATACGAGGATAGTCTTGGTCTTTGCTTTAAAATGTGTTACATTGCAGAGCTCAGCATCTTGTCTTGACTGAATATAGACACCATAGTTCATGCCCTGAAAAGCCTCTTCCAGCATTGCTGATAGGAATATGTAAAAATGTTACAGGGCCAAAACACAACCTTGCTTGATGCCATTGGTAACATCAAAAGCCTCTGAGGTTTCTCCTACAATGTCAGTGGACATTTGCCTTCATCCCTGTGTAAAGATGTACATGTGTGTAAAGTGTAGATGGCTACAGTGGTGGCATTCGTCCATGCTTGCTGGACTGAGCCTTCATCCCATGCTTTGTATCAGTTGATGTAGCTTAGCAAGCAGATTGGTCTCTCTGTGGTTCCATACGTCTGCAGGAATTCTAAGTTCACCTGGGGCTCTGCAATCACTCAAACCCACGATTGCTCTCATTATCTCATCCATGTATGTAATCTCATCATGACAAGTTTTGATGGTACGCTGCTCTATGTTGTCAAGTCTTTCAGGTTCAATTTCCCTCAGGACACTCAGAAGTTTTAGAAGTGTTCTCTCCATATTTTGAGAACTTTCATGTCTGACAAAATCTGTTGTCTGTCTCCTGACTTCAGTTGTACAGGTCCTTTTTTTTCTGGGGTCCCCAAAATTCCTTGAATCCACTGTCGAAGCCCTTCATGTCATTTCTGTCTGCAGCTCCATCTTTTCTGGTTTTTGTCCCACCAAAGCCATCTTTAGGGAACAGGTGTCCTATTGGAGTTGTATGCAGACATCCTTGTAAGCTACAACAGTTGATCTTGTACTCATGGTCTGCAGCACTTTCTGATGGTCTTGGTTGCTCTTATTCAACAGTTGTCATAGTTTCTGGTCATCAGGATCAAACCAATCTTGATGTAATCTGTTGGGCTTGCCAAGAGACATTTTTCCTGTGTAATACACAACTTGTTACAGAGCATTCCTGGTCCACTGAAGATCTTTCCTTTACATCAAGTGTGTCGAGGGCCTCAGGGCCTCATTCATATCTCTCGCCCTTTGATCAATGGCTTTGAATTTATCTATGTTGAGCTTTGATGGATTTTTAGAACCCTGCTTGTTGTACTGCTGTCGAAGGTAAAATACCACTTTTGATCTCAGTATCAGGTGATCAGTTCAGCAATTGGCTCCGTGCATGACTCGAGTACTGCAAAAGTCCGCCTTAGCCGTTAAAGGTCCGTCCATCCTTAGCACATTGTGTGTTCTAACTATGTGATCTTTCTTTCATCCCTCTGCTTCAACATGGTGTTTGTCATGGTCAATTTAAATTTGAAGAAATTTGAGAAAGTAGGAGCTCTCCATTGGAATTGCACTTCCCGATTCCATGTTTTCCTCAGATCAATGGCCAGTTATCATAGTTGCTGCCTATTCTTTCATTGAAATTTGCCATCAGTACGAATTTGTTGGTGTGGGGCTCTTGTCTGAGAGTATGTGCTAACTGGTTTTAGAAGGCTTCCTTCTTTTTGTCCAGGTTAGTCAATATTGGAGCATATGCACTGATGAATGGAGCAGAATATTCCTTTGCCACATTGTCATGATCCTGTCACTGATTGGTAGTGGCATCTCAGTCAGCCTTGATGCAATGTCTTTTCTGATAGCGAAACCTACGCCAGTCGCTCTTTTCTTTCTTTCAGGTTTACCACTACAGAAGAAGTTGTAGTCAAAGTTGCTGAGACTGCCAGACTTGGGAGTCTAGTTTCACACAGGGCAGCAATGTCTATCCTGTACTTTATGAGTTCTATTTCCACAAGTGCAGTGCGTCTTATTGGTCTGTTGGCTTCATCTCAGTCAAGAAGTGTCCCGACATTCCATTGCACAACTGTTAGATTCTCCTATTGGCTTGTTTCCTAGTTTTGCGGCCGACAAAAGATGATGTCGATCGGAGTGGTCCTTGGTAACCTGGGCAACAACCGATCCAGTATGAAGTTTCTTGCGGTTTTTCATGTCATGAAAACTGCTAGTGCTACTGCTAGTGTTGTTAGCATTTGTAAGTTACTAGCAGCACTGGGATAGTTGGGATAGTTGTGTCTGAACCAACAAGAACATGTTAAAACAGGTGTAGACTATTAGTCCCTGGAGCAGATGATCAAAAGATTACAGGGGTTCCGTTCATCAATCGCCCTCAAAGCCTCCACACTTGCATGTTTTCTGTCAGGGCTTTACTCCCTTGGCCTTTGTTTCTAACGAGAACGTGTCCCACAAGGCAGCGGAAGACTATGCAAGGCAGGGGCATGTATATCCCTGAGGTATATTTTATATACCTGCATACCCATTGAATAAATCTACTGAAAACCAACAGCTTCCAGTCAAGAGATTTCATTCTGTTGTGGTTCTGACCAACAATAGATGCATAGACCTGTTAATCTGTTAAATGGTGGTCCACTGTTTCCGAGGTATTTGTTCTTACAATGGTGTGCGGCGTTAAGACATGTTTAATATATGCTGAATATGTTTGGATGTAATTCAATACAATACATATTTAATACAGTATATAAAAAATACAGCCAGTTGTAAGCTGCTTTACACATCAGAGAAGGTGCATACAGACATTTGCAGTTGGCAGCATCTCAGAGCTGTGTATGGTAACTTTTTTCATGACCACTGATTTCCTTTCTGTACTATTTGAGCTACTGAATATAAAGTCTGGAATTATGTCCTGCAGCAGAATCTCTTCTTCATATGAAGTAAAAATCTTCCTACTTAGATCCATCTTCATGAAGATATGTGTACGTGCCCGATGTGTTTTTGTCAGGCAGGCATTCACCTATGTTAAGAGACCCATCACCATACAGCACTGAACCCCATCCCCGCCAAGCAGGGCTGCATGCAAAACACCAGCCTTCATGCAAAACAATGGCACTATACACAATGGCTTCACTTTAGCACAGATTACATAGCAAACACCAATAAAATACTGTCTTAGTATTTAGTCTATAGGTGAACTTGATATACTGGTGGATTATATCCTGATTAAATTTTTAATATTTGCTTCATGAGAAATGTGAAGTTCTGATTGGCATTGGGAATTAAGGGATTACCCCCCCACCCCCACCCCCGTCGCAAGGGGGCCGGTGGTGTAGTGGTTAGGATGCTGGGCTCATGACCGGGAGGTTGTGTTTTCAAATCCCAGTTAGACCCCCACTGTGATAAGACCCCTGGGCAAGATCTTAACCACAAGTGTGCCTCTGTTCCCCCAGCAGTATAAATGGGTACCAGTAAAAATATACCGGGAAGGTAACCTGCGATGGACTAGCGTCCCATCCAAAAGGACTTGAACTCCTGGTAGCTTCACGCTACGGAAACCGGGGATAAGCACCGGCCTGATGAGCCGCTATGGCTCGGGTGTAAAAAGCCCACAGGACTTTACCTTACCCCTGTAGCAAGGTGCTGGTTACTTTGCAGCAGATATATGAAGATAAATCTAGAATTTATTTGTTTAGAGGTTTTGCTGAGCACATGAATTACGCTGCCTGCGAGTTTTAAAAACATATAGTGCACTGATACACCTGACGATTGACTTAGTTTTAATTCTGGCCTCCATATCCATTTAAGCAGACATCGGTCTATGACTACAAAACACAAATTATCTTTGGTCTGCATGCAGAGTAAGCTTTAGCTTTGCTTAGTTGTGTTGCCTAAACTTCGAGGGCAGAGGGACGCTCTACTGAGATACACTGTGTTTATACGTTTTTACGGATAACCCGAAAACAATTGACATGTTAATCTACAAAATTACTGCAAACTTGCATTGCATGGCAATTTTTATTATTAATCTAATTTATATAAAGTGACTGTAAGGGTAGACGTATCCTTTTTCGAAAGTCAAAGCCACTTGGGACTCGTATAAACACAATTATTTTCTATTAATTAATAACTTAACAGTTGTTGTTTACAACTGGCACACTGGTTCATTCATTGTATACAACTGGACATTTTGGCTTTAGAAAGCAGATAAAACAAACTCTCTGTGACCGTTCAGAATTCTTTTCATCAGAATTGCCACTACCCATATGCAAATTAGAAAATTTTTTTACAGTATCTGCAAATGGTTTCCTTGTGTTTTCTTCATCAGCCGGCATCTCCATGTGGAACAATGTCTTGGTGTGAGTGTTGGAGCCAGGTGGAGCAATCCACATGATTTCTTGTATTGTGGATAGGATTGTGTGTGTGTGTGCGTGTGTGTGTGTGTGTGTGCGTGTGTGTGTGTGTGTGTGTGTGTGTGTGTGTGTGTGTGTGTGTGTGTGTGTGTGTGTGTGTGCGTGTGTGTGTGTGTGTGTGTGTGTGTTATATACAAATCTCACAGTGTTGGAACATGTGCGTATCTTGCATTTATTGTTTTGCCGCCGGGTCACTAATCCTGATGCTCTTTGTTTACGTTGCGCCTGTGTGCTCCAAAGTATTACATTTGAATAATACCATGAATAATATTCTGCCAAATTACTGTTAATATTAACACAAACTGAGCAGCAAGATAAGCTTTCAATACATGTGTTGGTCTTTATTGCAAATATTTCAATTAGCAATTAATATTCCATTTTTATCTCTGGTTAACGCTTCTCCATTGGGCTGTGTGGTCTTACTTATGTTCATCACTCAGTAATGTTCTCAAGTCTAGAGACGTTTCAAAGGCTTTCTCCCACCATACATAAAACTCTAATTACATCCCGTTCAAATTCCATCGAATCACAGGAAGCCGGTGGGATTTCCTGGATCCGCTGAGATGCCAGGGAGGCAGATGGACATGCGAGAGGCCCAATCAGATCCCACACTCGGATCAAAGTAGGAGTTGATTCTGCTGCATGATAGATTCTCGTGCGTTTTTTTTTTTTTCCCACCCCACCCATGACCCAAGCCTACCCTACTGATCCCTTCAACCCCCAACCCCAACCCTAACCCAAGGTTTGTCTTATACCACATTTATATTAATATTGCCTAACAATCAGTTTGCAACTCACCCCTGAAGACAGATTTTAGCGAGAAATTTCTTTCTTTCTAGTTAAAATAAGCACTTTTAATTCACTTTAGGGAAAATTCTACAAAGGTTCTTCTCTTTGCTGCATTATTTATCCTGTGTCAGAGTGTTTATGCATGGATGTGCATGATGTGCTGCATGGCATGATGGGATATGTAGTTCCAGAACAAACTATAACACAGACTTGACTTCACTTGACCCATCTTCCTTTTGGCAGTGTTCATGGTGTACGAGTAATCTCCCATGAGTCACTTTAAATGACTTTAAATAAGCAAAGACCTCAGGGACAGGCCGTGAGTTCTGAGTGCCTCTCTGACAGAGACTCTGTGGTATGGCTGCTCTACTGTGCTTTTAAGGACAAGGGCTCTTCTGACATAAAGTGTCCACTTAGAGCATTTTCTGATGATTTTGTTCTCGCAACGCACAGCATGGTGTGTGTGTGTGTGGCTGTGAGCGTGTGTGTGTGTGTGTGTGTGTGTGTGTGTGTGTGTGTGGAATCTGTGACTGCTGTGATGAAAAAAAAAAAGGTCTTTTGAGCCCATCCTCATAGAACCAGGAGAAGTGGATTTCATTTGGAGTGCGAAAATGACTTTTTAACAATGGAAGCAAGGAGGGAGGGAAGAGTATTGAATGGCCCTCATGTGGGTAGCAGAATTAAGTGCATACACACCAGAGAAGTGATGAACACACACCTTATTTCGCTCAAGGTCCTGCATAAGGAGTGTTTGCCAGGTTTTACATTGTGAAGCTGTCGATGTCGCGCTGCCAGCCATCCCTGGTCCCTGCGCCCATGTTGGCGGACACCATCTGGGCTGGAATAACACACACACATACTCTCTCTCTCTCTCTCTCTCTCTCTCTCTCTCTCTCTATCTCTATCTCTCTCTCTGTCTGTCTCTCTCAGCACCAGCATTTTTACATCATGGGCCAGCCCCAGAATTTTAGCAGATGTCCCGGGTGCTACACTATCAGTCTCCATAGTAACATCTCATCCCCCCTCCTCGTTGTGTCCTTCTCTCTGTCTCTCCTTTCTCCCTCTTTTCTGCAGCACTAAGAGAAGGAAAATGGCTGATAAGATTCTTCCACAAAGGGTGAGTTTTCTGATCTTTACATTATCTCCTTTGGGTGGCTGTGAGCATGCGTGCATTAGTGTGTGTGTGTGTGTGTGTGTGTGTGTGTGTGTGTGTGTGTGTGTGTCTGAGAGATACAGAGTGCTCAGCTGTGCAGCGTAGCTGAGACACAGGATTTTGTGATGTCGCTGTTGTCTTTTTAGAGATGTGTTCTGTGACAGCTGCTACTCATTGCCAATATGAGACAGAAAAACAGCTCGAGGTTCAGATTCAGTAATTCGATCTGCTTCAAACTTAAAAGAAGGACAAAATATTTCCAAAATGACAGTCATATTCAGGGCAGAGAGTTAGGAGTCCACAGGTGTAACGAGAGCGCTGTAACCTAAATAATGTGATGGAGACCCAAACTCTCAGAGCAGGCTGAAGGTGTGTGTTCACCAGCACAAGCTTTCACACTACACACACTGACACTATCCTTTATGCTTTTATTAGTTTAACCAAGCATGGAACATGAGGGAGAAAAAAGCGTGTGTGTGTGTGTGTGTGTGTGTTAAAGATAGACCACAGGGGTGATGGCTATGTATCTTACTCATAGCTGTGAGTGGGAGTTTTTATCAGACCTGTATAGATAGATAAGGGCAGAAACGGAGACGCCAGTCGCATTACTCATAGTCCGAGTACTGACTTCTCTTCTTTCTTCCTGTCTCTTGAGAGAGGGAGAAAGATTGGTGCAGTGTCTGAATCCATGGGTTTGTGCCCAGTATAGAGTGAAGCTTTTGGCACATACATCCTCCAACCATCTGTGTGTGTGCATGATAATGTGGCACTGGAGGGTTTGCTGTGGATTCTTGGCAGATAGCAAACACTTAACGGCATACCATTAAACACTAGTGCAGAGATCATTTCAGTGTTTATTTGAATCCCAGACTGACACACACACACACACACACACACACACACACACACACACACACACACACACACACACCGAGTGAACAGGAAGATATGCTGATGGATAGGTACGCATTGGGAAACACAGAGATATCAGACCATGAGATTTAAAAAAGACACATGTGCTCACTTGGAAAGTTTTGGGGTTTAAACTCATATTGGATGTTGAGCACATTGGTTACATTATCCTAGATCGTTTACTGAGTAAACACAGCATCTCTTTGATTTACCGGCTTCATTAACAATGCAGTATGTTTTTATTTCATGACTTTTCAGTGACATTGATCTTCCTCCTCAGATCCGTGAGTTAGTCCCAGAGTCCCAGGCTTATATGGACCTGCTGGCCTTCGAGCGCAAACTGGACCAAACCATTATGCGCAAGCGGGTGGACATACAAGAAGCACTGAAACGGCCCATGAAGGTTAGTCATGGCACAGTGTCTTGGCATTTGGTATAATTTGATATCTGTTTAGGTTTGTTTTCTTGCTTTGTTATTTTTTTAAAAGTATGTTATTATTGTTGTATATAATTCTTTATTTTTATTGATAACGATATGGCAGAACAACAAAGCAGATCATTTCCTAGAGTGTTAGATTCCAGATCAAGGTGGTGGTACTAAAATTGTAAAATATTCCAACATTCTTGGAAATGTGCTGTACATGAGAGCAGAGGTCTTCTTAAGTCTTCACAGGAATTCTAATACATCAGAATACAGTGCAAAAATTTGGCCCAGTGCCGCTGTCTAAATTTAATATTTGTTCCTAGCAAAAGCGCAAACTGCGACTCTACATCTCCAACACCTTCAACCCAGCCAAGCCTGATGCGGAGGACTCAGATGGCAGCATTGCATCTTGGGAGTTACGGGTGGAGGGAAAGTTACTTGATGATGTAAGTCAGTGGATTCATGAATCACATATTATGTTCACACCATCATTTTGATTTTAGCATAACCATTAGAGATAATGTCTTTTCATGCCCTGATACGCGTACTATATATTAATTAGTGGTGTGTCCATTGAGAGCCTTAATCCACCCCTCAGAGGGGGCTCCAGCCAATCCACTCTTTTATCTTCACATCGACTTTAGCCGGTCTTACTATGCCCCACTATGTACAGAAGTTCTTCGGTGGTTCCTGAGATCTGCAATAACAAGCACTTTTTCTTGTTAAGCTTTTACTTCAGAACAGATTCTCAGTTTCAAGAGAGTTTCGTGGGTGCAGGTTTTCCGGCATGTGCAGTAAGCTCTGGTTTTTCAGGAATGAATTTAATCGTTTTTCCAAATCATGTAAACTGTTGAGATTTCTTTTTTCTTTTTTTTTTTCGGGGGGGTCATAGGGCTTAAATAATAATTAAAAACACACTAAAAAATCTTGAATTCACAATTCAAACAATCACATTGAGAACATGTGCGAGAAGGAGAGGAAAAAAAGAGGTGGACACATACATCATCTGCAACCAATCAGCAGGAGGTAGAAACAAAAGCTCTCAGTCATTGGTTAAAATTGAATCACGTACCAGTCATGTCGTTATGATGCATGAATGTAATTTTCCGGAGCTGCCACTAATTTAGTGCTTTTCACGTAGTGGGACACGCCCTCCATGAGGGGGGCGTGGTGTGATGCCAGGGGGACCGTGCATGTCCCTGGGGAACATGTTTTTTTTTTGCCATACTGTACTAGAATTAAGTGTTTTTATTTATTTTTTTATTATTATTTTTGATGTTAATAAAGATACATTGTTCTGCAGAGGTGTATTCATAAAATTTTATAGACAAATAATACTATTCATAGTCGCACACGGGGCACTGGGGGGGTCGTGAAAATTTTTTTTTTCTTCCTAGAGGGGGCATTGCAGAAATAATTGAGAAGTACTGCGCTAATTTAAAAACATTATAAAAAAAGTTATGCAGTTGTTTTTCCAAATATTTTTTGAAAACCAATGTACAGTCAAAAACGACTTAATTTGAAATGACTTAAGTCGAAGTAAACCTGTATATTACTTTGAATGTTGGTAAAAGATTGCATGCAAAACAACCATTTTAACTTGTGATTTAAAAATGTTTAAGGGCAGTGGTGGTCTAGTGGTATAGGGCGCTGGATCGCTGATCCTAAGGTTGGGGGTTTGAGTCCCCACAAGGTTGTCACCAGTGCAGCTAAGTGGGTTATGAAAGGCGGGCCATGTCTCTCACTGTCTATGGTGTGAGGCATGTAAAAGAACCATTGCTGACTTTCGTAAAGAGTAGATGTAAAGCCGTCAGCGTGTTTCTGTCCCTTGCTAAAAGGGTTGTGTCAGGAAGGGCATCCGACATAAAAACCTATGCCAAATCAAATGTGCGAATCATTCGCTGTGGTAACCCCTGAAAAAAAAAGGTGGGGAAAGCCGAAAGGAAATCTCTCTTTCCGAGCCCAAAGGGGGGGCACACCCACTTTTTAAACCCTATGTCAGACTTTTCAGGTTTTTCAAAATTTCCATCTTGCACCCATGGAGTTTTACAGCGTAGTTTCATACTAGTTGTGGAGCCAGTGATGTAGTCGTTAGAGTGCTGCACTCATGATCGGGAGGTTGTGAGTTCAAATCTCACTGAGACCCCCACTGTGCTAAGACCCCTGGGCAAGGTCTCAACCACAAGTGTGCCTCTGTTCACCCAGCAGTATAAATGGGTACCAGTAAAAAATATACTGGGAAGGTAACCTGCGGTGGACTAGCGTCCCATCCAGGAGGAGTTGAACTCCGGAAACCGGGGATAAGCACCGGCCTGATGAGCCACTAGGGTCGGGTGTAAAAACCCAACAGACTTACCCTTCATACTAGTTGCGTCAATACGTCAGACGTCAGACCCGAGAGCCAGGTGTCTCTAAGTGTTCCAAACTGACCAGAGGACATAAATATATAGCAAGTTCTAGAGAACGCACATTAATGCATTGTCAGTACAGTGTCTGCGATTCAGGGTAATACCATCAGCACCATTATGTCCAGCTGCTGAGAGCTCCATATAGTTGCCATTTATATGCAGGTACTGGAAAGCAGATGAGGTGCTTTCCAGCAAATTACTATTATTCTATCAGCTGCTGTACATCTTGCAAGTACAGCACATAATGTAAAGGTTATGCAGTTATATATCATTCAGAAACAAGACAGATAATGCTACATGCACTGATTCTGGCAAAATTTCAAAAGCTAACAGTTGGTGATTCCTGAATCACATAAACATTTCCAGGAACCTGCAGACCACAATCCAAGTCACTTATAGCTTTAATGCATATCCTAAAAACAAATGGAATACATCAATATCAGGATCTGAATCTGACTAGTCTTACATCATCACTTTGTTTTTGATAAACCTCTGATGATAACATTAAATACCAGTGCCAATAGAGCACCATGTGACTGGCGGGTACTCGAATCAGCACAATGAACCTGTCAGATTGATGCCTAATATTTTTTTTCTTTTGTCATGAGGTTTATGTAAAACCAATGCCTCTGTTTTTCCCCCTGAGATGCCGAGAGCTGTCTCCCTCTAATCATAATGATATATTTTCTTCTTCTTCTTCTTTTCCTTTCGGCTTTCCCCTTCAGGGGGCGCCACAGCGAATCATCTGCCTCCATCTCACCCTATCCTCTGTATCTTCTTCTCTTATACCAACTACCTTCATGTCCTCCTTCACCACATCCATAAATCTCTTCTTTGGTCTTCCTCTAGACCTTCTGCCTGGTAGTTCCAACCTCAGCATCCTACTACCAATATATTCACTATCACTCCTGTGTACATGTCCAAACCATCTGGAATATGTCAATTATTATAATGTACCTCAGATCATCTACAGTTCTGTGCAGGCTGTATAGGGTGGGAAATAATTGCATGTAGTAGTTGAAATAACTGAAACTTTTGATTCATTCATTTACTGAACCGTTTCCTAATCCGAATCTTAATTAGAGTCACGGGGAGGCTTGCGCCCATCTCAGCTGACTCCAGGCAGGGGCTGGTACACCCTGGAAAGCTCACCAGGCCATTGCAGGGCCCACACTCACACGACCGTTCATACTCAAACTCACACCTACAGGAGATATGGAACAGCCAATTAACCTACTGTGGATGTTTTTGGAATGTGGGAGGAAACCAGAGAACCTGAAGGAAACCACACAAGTATGGGGAGAACATTCAACTCCACACAGAAACGCCCAAGCTGGGAATTGAACCCAGAACCTTCTTGCTGTGAGGCGGACGTGCTGAACCCTACACCACTGTGCTGTCATAAGTGGAACTTATGTGAAATTTTCAAAAAAAAAGAGAGAGAGAAAATTTGACCTTGAAAGCTGAACATTTCAACTGAGATGGGAAACAGATGCTCTTTTTACCAAAACATCATATTATCCCTAAAATAATCCCAAAAATATATCCACCATTTGAGAGAGAACACAATCTATTTCCTGAAATGAAAGAAATAAGTAATGAAACCATATGTAATATACAGACAATAATAAAATGATATTCTGATGCTATTTGTATCCTGATTATATTTTATACCTTTATTTTATCCTGTGGTAACACTGGAAAATTTCAGAGGTCCTTCATACTAATATGTGGGGCCGGTGGCATAGTGGTTGGGGTGCTGTGCTCATGATCAGGAGGTTGTGTGTTTGAATCCCAGTTAGACCCCCACCGTGCACGGTGGCGTTGGCGTAGTGGTTAGCACGTCCGCCTCACAGCAAGAAGGCCTGGGTTCGATTCCCGGCCTGGGCGTTTCTGTGTGGAGTTTGCATGTTCTCCCCATGCTTGTGCGGGTTTCCTCCGGGTGCTCCGGTTTCCTCCCGCAGTCCAAAGACGTGCACTGTAGGAATTGGCCGTTCTAAATTGACCGTAGATTCTCTCCTGCAGCGGCACTGGAACCCAGTCGTATCGGCACTTGCCCTTCCATTGGATCCTTCCGGTGGCGCCGAGACAGGGGGGACTTGCTGCTTGGGTAACAGCCTGTCCCTCATTACTCCCTACCCAGGCTCTGCGCACTTGGGGGTACCAGCCAGAGCGCAGCCATAGTCCTTCGGGACTGACGGAGGCCTACCCCCACCGTGCTAAGACCTCTGGGCAAAGTCTTAACCCAACACCAGTGTGCCTCTGTTCACCCAGCAGTATAAATGGGTACCAGTAAAAATATACTGGGAAGGTAACCTGCGATGGACTAGCGTCCCATCCAGGAGGAGTTAAGCCCCGGTCTGTTGAGCCACAAGGCTCGTGTGGAAAAAGCCTAACAGATTTTCATACCAAAGTCTCTGTAGCATACATTAACATTAGCTTTAAGTATATTGTTTTTAGCTACTGCCATCACTGGAGATGAGTGGAGTAGGAGTTACAGAAACCGTGTCCTTCAATCCATATCACTTGTTAGTGTGATAACTTCAGACGAAATAGCTCAGTTTTTTTTTTAATGTCCAGCTGGTCAAACTTTGTTATTGTGATAAATTTGGAAGGAACATTTAATTAGCATCCCCCAAATTTGTCTATGTTCTCCTCAGTAAGGTCCTAGTTAGATTTGTATATGGGTCACCGTGCCCATGTTTCAAGCTCAGTTTTCCTTTATTAGTTTTGTCCAAACCTGTGAGTCTTAACTTTGGATGGAAATTACATAGGAACATCAAATTTGGTGGATGGGCTCCACTTAGGAAAGTCTTGGTTAGGATTGTGTACAGGTGCCCTTTACCTTAAGTCTTAAGGTCACGGTTGTCAATTTAGTGAATTTTACTATATTTGGCATGCACACACACACACACACACACACACACACACACACACACACACATATAAATATAGTTTATAAATATAATTTTCTGGACCACTTAATCATAATCAGGGTCACAGGGAGGCTGGCACCTGTCTCAGTCAACTCTGGGTGAGGGCAGCGTACACTCTGGACAGTTTGCCAAACCATTATATATATTCATGGACGTGGTGAAGGAGGACATGAAGGCAGTTGGTGTAAAAGAAAAAGATGCAGAAGATAGGGTGAGATGGAGGCAGATGATTCGCTGTGGCGACCCCTGAAGGGAAAAGCCGAAAGGACAAGAAGAAGAAGATATATATATATATATATATATATATATATATATATATATATATATATATATATATATATATATATATATATATATACAGTGGTACCTCACCTTACGAAATTAAACCGTTCCAGAATCCGTTGCATTTTACATGCCTGATTTGTTCCAAGGCCCCCAATACTACCCCTAAACCCTTTAAAAATTGTAAAAATATACCTTTTAAGGCTTCCTTTTCCTTCAATATCGTACCGATGGTAGACGGGTTTCAGCCATATTCCTTTGCGATATCACTCAACCGCATGCCATGAGCCTGCTTTATCTTTTCACTCGCACCGGGAATCACTTTCTTGGGGCCCATAATGAATGGCGAAAAATAAAGTTGCAATGAGCACACTTGAAAAACTCACGAAAGAACAGTAACTCTGTCCTTTACGCGTGTTAGAACTCCGTGACGAACAATGGGTTGAAGGCACACGAAAAGCATCATGGGTATCATGGAGATACTGCTCCTTCCTAGCCAATGGAAGGCCAGTGGGGCGGGGTGTTGGGAGATAGCCAATGGGAGAGCAACTCTATCGCGCCAATTTCAAAACAAAATACAGGATGCTACAAGTGTATTTACGTTTTGGGGGATTCGTGTGACTGCGAAGCTGAGTGTGCATTGTTTGAATTTTTGAGATGTCACGTTTCGTATCCAGAGACAGATATTTTAGGTAAATGCGTTTCGTAACCTGGATTTTTCGTTAGTTGGGTCTTTTGTAAGGTGAGTTATTACTATATATATATATATATATATATATATATATATAGATGTATACACAGGGATCCCTCACTTTTTACGGTTAATTGGGACTGAGATCCCCCCCACAACCGCTGAATGCCACGAAGTAGGATCAACCCCTCCTGACTGAGGTATTTGTATATAATATCAATAAACACATATTCAACGCTATAAAAGCTTATAATAGCAATTAAACATTCAAAAATAATGCATAAGATGTAAATAAAATGTAAATACACACACATACAGACGCACACCTCACATAAAAATGTCAGTTTTGATGGGGGGTTTTGGGTTGTTTTTTAGTTTTTGTTTGGGGGATTTTGTATAATTGACCTTGTTTTGTGGCATTCTCCTTAACTTTTCTGCCTATTCTTCATTAATTTCTTTATTTTTTTAATTCGATGAATATTTAAAAAAAAAGTGATGCACTGAAGCCGCATGAATTGAAGTGTGAAGTAGCGAGGGACCCCTCTCTCTCTCTCTATATATATATATATATATATATATAAATATATATATATATATATATATATATATATATCTATATATATATATGTTTATTATTATATGTTAATATATATATATATATATATATATATATATATATATATATATATATATATATATGTTTATTCAACCTTGTATGTTTGTCCATATGCCAGTGTAAGCACAAGAGAGAAGAAACTCATGTGATTTTGTTGAAGTGACCTCATAGCCTTTAAAAGGCAGCTATGTGTATTTTAGCTTGGTGAGGTTAAAATTATTTGGGTCGGCTCCAAGTTTCCACCACTGCAATATGCTCTACTTACCAATAAGGTCAGTTTACTGCTCCTGTGCAAAGATTAACAGTTGAACCCATCTAAATTTTTTCATGCTCTTCTTTAATTCTATTTAATACATTTTATACCTCAATATCAGACACCAAATGGAACATGATTTTGTTTTATTGGGAAAAGGATAACAAAATCATGCGGAAAATTTTCTTCTTGCCTTTCAGCAATAAACAACTATATTGTTTAGTCTCAGAATACGGTTTCCATGTTGGCTACTGATTTGTCACAGTGGTTGCTTGTTTTGCTTGGATACCGAGGTGGGTGATGGGTTTACCAAAAATGAAGTAGCCAAAAGCCTGAATGTCTAGCCAAGGATTTAAGCAAAATTGTTCTCTGACCGCACAAGTGGAAACAGCAGTCAATGATGACAGTTTTGTACAATAGCACTGCTCTTTGGTTTTGAATGGAATGATATCATTGCTGAAAAAAGTACACCACACCTAAGGTTTATACTGCAAAACATATGCAAATACTGTACGCATTTCCAATTAGACCAACACACACACCTTGTTAAATCACATTTTCTAAATTCTTTCTAGCCAGGAAAAGTGAAAAGGAAGTTTTCATCCTTCTTTAAAAGCCTGGTGATAGAGCTGGACAAAGAACTGTATGGACCAGACAACCATCTCGTGGAGGTGAGATTTGAGTCACAAATAATTTTCTGATTGTTGTTGTTTCATAATTATGAATACCATCATTTTAAATAAATAATGGACGCTGTTATAGTTGATGGTTCATGGTTAATACAGATGTCTTCACCTTCATTAGCTTCACCCACACAGAGTTTAATTACACATGCATTTAATTAACGTTTGAAATAAACACTTTATTTAACATTTGTTTTTCGTTAAAGATGTCTAGCTGACCACAGAAATAGCTTGTGTTCTTGAACGGGTACTTAGTTTTCGAAAGACTCGAACTGGTACAGGAATTGTTGTACGGAATGAGGCTGAATATCAATGAAAATATTACATTAGAAAGTAAACATTCCGAATGATTGCTGACCCCCTGCTGTCCAAGTCAGTTCCCTGGAAAGCTTCAGTTTCTGTCATGTTTTGGTGGGGTTTTTTCCGAAATCTGATGATGATACGCACATCCATGCAAGTATTCTAATATGTGCGAACATGGAATAGACAATTTGATTTCATAAATACAGTGATCTAGTTGTTTGTTCTCTGTTTTTGAAATCGAATTGGTGCCCTATTACAACACCTTCTAGTAAACCAGATACTATACCTCAGACTGGTGATTATTAGCAGGCTAGCGTGAGCTTTGTATTTTAGTAGTGAAGTCAATACATCTGCAAAAAATTAACATTTACAGTAGCCTGCCTTAAATGTCTTGATTGAGCCATGGTTTATCGCACAATAAATCTTATAATATTAATAGTACCTCTCCTGGAGGTTGTCTAGCCCAAGATGGAAGCTCAGCCCATGCTAGCAAACTACACTATATAGTTAAATGTTACATTTTTGGTCCTTCTTTGCTGATGTGAAAATGTTCCCCACTCTTCGGAGGAGCTTCCCACTAGATTTTGGTGCATAGCTGTAGGGATAGTGAGAACCAGTGGAGAATTAATGAGGTCAGGTCATAATGTTGGGTGAGAAGGTCTGGGGTGTAGTTCGCGCCCAATTTATCTGTAAGGTGTTCATTGAAATTGAGGTCCAACTTTGTGTTCATGGCGCTTGTTTCTGTGTGCATGGGAAAAAGTAAAGGGAAATTGTAACGCTGCAACATGTAAATATATTCATAGAGTATTGCATGCTTCCGGCTTCACTGATTTTTTTTTTTTTTTTTTTTTTACACATGGGCATTATTTATTTTAGAAATGTTTTTAAATATACAGTGGTACCTTGACTTACGACTGTCTTTTATAATGAATTTTCCATGATGTGAGCTTTGATCTCACCAAAAATCTGCCCATTTCAATGAGCAAAATTTTTGATTTATGAGCTCTGCTGGGGAAATGGCTTTTCCGGGTCGATTATACTCGTATTCTTCCACTTGTATTCCTCCGTGCTCCAAGAATGCCATGTGCAGTGCTTCTCAGTTATTTTCTGTGACGCCACCTATAGGAAGAAAAGCACCCAGTGCGTGACTATATATAAATAGTGTTTACTGCAGTTGATATCGTTTCCTCTGTGCTTTTCCCCTACAACATAGGGAACACAGTGAGAGCGCCACCACCACCACCACCTACTACTATGCGCAATTACACTTAATTCTAGTACAGTATGGCAAAAAAGCATGCTCCCCAGGTGCATACAGCTCGACATCACATTATTTGAGAAGCACTGACCTTGTGGGAGCTCACCACGAGCCTTTCCTCACTGGCATTGGTGGCGCGCACATGCACAAAATTCTCCCACGTGACATCTTCGCTGCAGTTGATTATCGGAAGGGTTAGTTGATTTATTGTTTGTTCTTGTTTTATTGTTATTATTATTTATTATTAATTATTATTAATGTTAATGTACATGTATTATTATTATGAACTATTTATTGGTTTTGCATGTATATCTTTAATATATTAGGTCAAATATACATGTTTGTTTCAGTTTATATGAGTTTGGGAGGGGGATGGAACGGACTAATTGGTTTTCTATTATTTCCTGTGGGAATTCTTTGACTTTTGAATGAATATTTTGACTTACGAGCTCGCCCTCGGAACGGAATAATTTTGTAAGTCAAGGTGCCACTGTCTATCCTAAATATAAATTGAAGTGAGTTTGCCCAATAGTCATAATGAAACTATAACATCGGCTTGCTTACAAATGAACTATTGTGAAGCACTGTAGAGTTTGAATCTTCTACCTCATTTGGTTGATGCATAAAGAGAAATATTTACTGTTAAAACACCGTAAACGGTTCAATCCATGATCTTCTCTTTGTAAATTTATTATGGACTGATCTTTCAAATATATTTTCCATGGGAGCATTACGTTACGTTTTATTTGATTAAAGTAGCTAGTTTTGTAGTGTTTTATAGCAGGCTACTAATAGAACGTTGGCCGTTACAGTTAGTGAGGTGCATGTGATGCATGATTAGAGAGTGTAGCTGCTTAAGAAACTCAAGGAGCTTCAAGTGTTTTTCTTTTCAGCTGCTGGGCAGAGGGGTTCAGGTAAGTTTCAGCCTTGCACACAGTCCAAACAGTGTGTTTATTTACTGTTTTTAGATAATTACATTCCAGTGGATTATTGAAAGTGCTTACAGAACAGTATGAAGTTCTTCTGGAATGGATTAGGGTGACTTCATATGCCATACGTACAAGGGCTAGAGCTTCATTAAATACTGTACATCAGGATCAGGGCAGTGTTGGCCTGGTGGCAAAAAGGATCACTGATAATCCAAACTGATAAGTTTGGGGGTTCAAGTCCCACTCTCAACGGGTTGTCACTGCCCCCCCACCCCACCCCAGTGCAGCTAACTGGGTTATCAAAGACCAGCCGTGTCTCTCACTGTCTATGGTGTGAGGTTCATGTCAAAAAACCATTGCTGACTTTCGACAAGAGTAGCTGCATAGCTGTCGGCATGTTTCCCCCTGCGATGGCCTGACGAGCTGTCCAGGGTGTGTACTCTGCCCTCGCCCAGAGTCTGCTGGGATGGGTGCCAACCTCGCCGCGACCCTAATTAGGATTAATACAGAAAACGAATGAATGAACATCAGGATCAAGAAAACGTTGCAAACGTTACTTTAATGTAAAAATTACCTGTATGATATTTCCTTTTATAATAACACCTGACCTCACGTCATTTTTTAAACTATTTTGATGATAAGACTTGTGTGGTTCTGTCTGTACCTGTATTCATCCACAAACAATGTGTCTGTTTACTTGGTTTTTAGCGTTAAAACCACTTTTTTTTAATCCTAGTGGCATCGCACTCCCACCACTCAAGAGACTGATGGCTTCCAGGTGAAAAGGCCAGGTGATGTCAATGTGCGTTGTACCCTGCTGTTAATGCTGGATTATCAGGTGAGTCTGTGTGCTTATACTGCGTACTGTAATATCAAGCACTGCATTCATTTGGCATTCAATTCACATATCACGATCCATGACTTGAACTTATGTTCCCTCTTTATGGGGTATTAGAGATTACAGAGGTTTATTTATGATCATAATTTTAGTATTGGATTTAGTAGTATGTAATGTGTACGTAACATGTTAGTACATATTAGTAACGTGTAATGTAAATGATTTGTGTGCAGCCTCCTCAGTTTAAGTTGGATCCACGGCTTGCTCGGTTGTTAGGTATCCACACACAGACACGTTCATGTATCATCCAGGCCCTGTGGCAGTACATCAAAACCAACAAGCTGCAGGACTCTCATGACAAAGAGTACATCAACTGTGATAAATACTTTCAGCAGGTAAACATGCTGACTACGTTTCACTCTTGACCTGAAATTATCTAATTAGATAGAGTACCGTACTGAGCCCCAGGGTTGTTTTTGTAAGAGACACTTTTCTTAATTTTTATTTTGTCCTGGTCATGTCATGCTTGTTCCTAACCTTGTTTATATATGAATATACAGTGATACCTCTGCTCACGAACATAATTGGTTCCCAGAAAGTGTGTGTGAGGCGAAAAGTTCGTCTTCCGAACATTTATTTCCCATAAGAAACCATTAAAATGAGAATAATCCGTTCCCAGGTCCCCATAAAACATAATTTTCTACTAAATAAGCCTTAAAACTACACAAAAATATACCTTATTTTATGTATAATAAATGTGCTATTGTATTGTAATTAAAGAAATAAACTGTACTGTATAATAAAGTAGTTTTATTTACCTTTGTGATGGTAGTTGATGGCTTGACGGAATGGAGTGGGATGAGGAGGGAGGGAGGGACTTACCGTTTGGAAGGAGAGTTTGGAAACGCCTACTGTTTGGAAACACCCTTAGCCACACACGCACCCTTAATAGCTTCCTTGTTCTTAAGGATGGTGGTAGACTTAGCGTACTGGTACTGGGACGCTGAGTCACACAAACGCACACCTCGTTCGTGTTTTTCAATGATCTCCGCCTGTGGTGGGGTCTTTTTCGGTCCCATAATAGCAAAAGTACACTCAATATGGTCCAAAATGTCTATCAAACACAAACCACTTCCGCACTCAAAGAAAGGGGTGTGACGAACTGGGACGCCGTGAGCGTGCGTCAGCTTCTCGTGGCCGCCACCGTGGCGCTGTTCGACCGCGTGGTTTGATTCGTCCGCCAAAAACTAGTTCGTCAGCAGAGACTATATGCTCGCAAATTTAATGTTCTTGAGGCGAAAAGTTCGTGAGCTTAAGCGTTCGTCAGCGGAGGTTTTACTGTACATCATTTTCTAACCTATTAGTTAATGTAAATCAACCACAATAATCATAACAAAACATAACAAAGTAGCTATTACTTGTGATTATTAAATTAAAAAAAAAAAGAAATCAAACTCGATGTATGTGAAGAGCGCAGACCTCTACCAAGTCACGAAAATAACAAAGTACATAGTACCTCCTGTTAGGCCTGATAGAGTACTGCACTTTTAAAAAATAGTCTTATCTTGTGGTGTTAAAAAATGCTTTAAAATTAGCGTGATCTTGAATTTGATCTTTTATATCAGTGGGTCAACTGGCCCAATTGTATAAACAATCATAAAAACATTGACCATATATTGATTTATGTTTCTTTCTTTTTTCTTTTTTTTCCCGGGGAATGGGGGCCTGGGGAGCCATGGTGGCTTAGTGGTAAGGTGCTGGATCACTGATCCCAAGGTTGGGGTTTCAAGCCCCACTCTCCATTGGTTATTATTGAAGTCCCCACAGTGCAGTTAACTGGGTGATCAAAGAAGGCTAATGTCTCTCACTGTCTATGGTGAGAAGTTCATATAAAAGAACCACTGCTGACTTTCATCAAGAGTAGGCTGCATAGCCATCAAGGTGTTTCTGCCCTGTGATGGACTTGGGAGCTATCCAGGGTGCCCTCTGCCCTCACCCAGAGTCAGCTGAGATGTTAGGCACCCCATGACCCGAATTAGGATTAAACAGTTCAGAAAATTAATGAATGATTTTCCCACATTTTCTCCCCTAATTTATCCAATTCCCACCCATCAAGTATTACACCCCCCCATCCTCACAGAACCATCACCAACTAGGGAGGGGCAAAAGCATGCAAGCAAGTGCACCCTCTGTGACATGTAATGCTAGCCACCCGCCTCTTGTCATACTGCTGTGGATGCATATTTGGGGGCGGTCTAACACAGTTGGAGGAAAGCAATAGCGCCCCCTCATACAAATGAGCTCACAGTTGCCCATGAAACGCTGGTGATTGCTGTGAGTGACCAGGAGGTGAGCGTATGCCAATTCTTCCTCCCGTGAGAGCTCGACCAATTAGCTGCCATGGACTTCTTGTTACAGATGACTGTGGCATTAATCACAGTTCTACATTCATGTTTCTGTGGTTAACTGGAAAAATTCAGACCTGGAGCTGAACAGCACTTTTAGGATTTACACCTGAAAACCAGAATAATTAACATTCAGCACCATGCTGTAATGTATTTATGTTCATTTAGGTGCGTTAATTTTGAGTAATAGATTAAATATAACCGATTACGAAAAATTAACCCACCTAAATGAATACATTACAGCATGATTCTAAGTGTTATTTGTATTCATTTAGGTGGGTTAATTTTCAGTATTTTACAATTTTTTACTGAAAGATAAAATATAACCGATATGGGCAGTGGTGGTCTTGTGGTATAGGGCACTGGATCGCTGATCCGAAGGTTGGGGGTTTGAGTCCCACTCTCCACAAGGTTGTCACTGTCCCCCCCAGTGCAGCTAACTGGGTTAGCAAAGGCCAACCATGTCTCTCACCGTCTCTGGTATGAGGCATGTAAAAGAACCATTGCTGACTTTCATAAAGAGGAGCTGCAAAGCTGTCAGCGTGTTTCTGTCTCTTGCTAAAGGGTTGTGTCAGGAAGGACATCCGACATAAAAACCTATGCCAAATCAAACGTGCGAATTATTCGCTGTGGAATCAAACGTGCGAATTATTCGCTGTGGCTACCCCTGATAAAGGGGAAAAGCCAAAAGAAAATCACTCATCATTAAATATAACTGATACTGTCACATCATAGTGGTGCAGTACTTGGCTCCTCCTCACATAAAGAAGCTTTTGGGTTTGAATCTCCTGGTCAACTGGAATATTTATGTGTCAAGTTTTCATGTAAACTCTCCCCCCAACCCTCCCAATTGCCTGAGGTCTGCTGGGATTGCATGAATACATGATGACTGTAAAGTGACTGGTCACTCATTCATTCATATTCTTCTTCTTCTTTTCCTTTCGGCTTTTTCCTTCAGGGGTCGCCACAGCAAACCATCCGCCTCCATCTCACTCTAGCCTCTGTATCTTCTACTCTTACTCCAACTACCTTCATGTCCTCTTTCACCACATCCATAAATCTTCTCTTTGGTCTTCCTCTCGGCCTTCTGCCTGGTAGTTCCAACCTCAGCATCCTACTACCAATATACTCACGATCCCGCCTGTGTACATGTCCAAACCCTATCAATCTAGCCTCTCTGACTTTGTCTCCAAAACCTCTAACGTGCTGTCCCTTTGATGTACTCATTCCTGATCCTATCCATCCTCGTTACTCCCAAAGAGAACCTCAACATTTTCATCTCTGCTACCTCCAGCTCTGCCTCCTGTCTTTTCCCCAGGGCCACTGTTTCTAAACCATACAACATCGCTGGCCTCAACACCGTCATTTACACTTTTCCTTTCATTCTTGCCAATACCCTCCTATCACACATCACACCGGACACTTTTCTCCAAGCATTCCAACCTGCCTGCACACGCTTCTTCACCTCTTTTCCACACTCTCCATTGCTCTGGATTGTTGAGCCCAAGTACTTAAAATCCTCCACCTTCTTTATCTCTGCTCCCTGTAACCTCACCGTTCCTCTTGGGTCCTAGTCGTTCACACACATGTATTCTGTTTTACTGAGGCACACCTTCATTCTTCTCCTTTCCAGGGCATACCTCCACCTCTCTAGATTTTTCTGCACTTGTTGTCTGCTCTCACTACGGATCACAATGTCATCTTCAAACACCACAGTCCATGGAGATTCTTGTCTAACCTTGTCTGTCAGCCTGTCCATCACCATAGCAAACAAGAAGGGGCTCAGAGCTGATCCTTGATGCAGTCCCACCTCCACCTTGCACTCTTCTGTCACACCAACAGCACAGCTCACCATTGTCTTACATCTCTCATACATGCCCTGCACCACTCTAACATACTTCTCTGCCACTCCAGACTTCCTCATGCAATACCACAGTTCCTCTCTCGGCACCCTGTCATATGCTTTCTCCAGATCCACAAAGGCACAATGCAGCTCCTTCTGACCTTCTCTGTACTTTTCTATTAACATCCTCAAAGCAAAAACTGCATTTGTGGTGCTCTTTCTTGGCATGAAACCAAACTGTTGTTCACAAATGCTGACCTCTGCCCTTAGTCTAGCTTCCACTATTCTTTCCCATAACTTCATCGGATGGCTCATCAACTTTATTCCTCTGTAGTTACCACAACTCTGCACATCTCCCTTGTTCTTAAAAATTGGCACAAGCACACTTTTCCTCCATTCCTCCGGCATCCTCTCACTCTCCAAGACCTTTTTGAATGTTCTTGTCAGAAAATCTACTGCTACCTCTCCTAGACACTTTCATACCTGCACCAGTATGTCCTCAACAGTCACCTCACCTACTCTTTTTTCTCTCTCATTTTCCTCATTCATCAGCTCTTCAAAGTACTCTTTCCATCTTCCCAGCACACTTCTGTCAATACATTTCCCACCCTGTCCTTAATCACTCAAACTTGCTGCACATCCTTCCCTTTTCTATTTCTCTGCTGTGACAACCTGTATCAATCGTTTTCTTCCTCCTTACTGTCCAACCTAGCATACAAAGTCATCATACACCCTCTGTTTGGCCTTTGACACCACTAGCTTCGCCTTACATTTTCTCACTGTACTCCTCTTTTACTCTCTTTGGTCCTCTCTATTTCCCATTTTTTCTTAGCTAACCTCTTCTTTTGTGCATACTCCTGCACTTCCTCATTCCACCACCAAGTCTCCTTAGCTACTGTCCTTCCAGAGCACACACCAAGTACTCTCCTACCTGTCTCCCTGATCACATTAGCTGTAGTTGTCCAGTCATCTGGAAGCACTTCCTGACACCCAAAACCTGTTTCAACTCCTCCTTGAAGACAACATGACACTCTTCCTTTTTCAGCTTTCACCACTTTGTGTTCTGCTCTGCCTTTGCCTTCTTCACCTTTCTTACCATCAGCATCATCCTGCACACCACCATCCTATGCTGTTTGGCAACACTCTCACCCACTACTACTTTTCAGTCACTGACTTCCTTCAAATTACATCGCCTACACAAGATGTAGTCTACCTGTGTGCTCCTACCTCCACTTTTATAAGTCAGCCTATGCTCCTTTCTCTTCTGGAAGAAAGTATTCACCACAGCCATTTCCATCCTTTTTGCAAAATCTATCAGCATCTGTCCTTCTGTGTTCCTGTCCTGGATACCAAACCTGCCCATCACGTCCTCGTCCCCTCTGTTGCCTGCACAAACATGTTCATTGAAGTCTGCCCCAATGACCACTCTTTCACCTCTGGGGGTACTCTGCATCACTTCATCTAACTCACTCCATAATCTCTCCTTCTCTTCTAGCTCACATACTGCCTGTAGGGCATACGCACTAACAACACTGAACATCACACCTTCAATTTCTAACTTGAGAGTCATCACTCTGTCTGACACTCTCTTCACTTCTGGAATATTCGTGAGAAACCCCTCCTTCAAGATGACTCCTACTCCATTTCTCTTCCTATCCACACCATGATAAAACTGCTTAAACCCTGCTCCTAAGCTTCTAGCCTTGCTACCTTTCCACCTGGTCTCCTGAACACACAGTATGTCTGTCCACCTTCCTCCTCTGCATCATGTCAGCCAGCTCTCTACCTGTTCTTGTCATAGTTCCAACATTCAAAGTCCCTACTCTCAGTCCTAGACTCATGCTTTTCCTCTCTCTCTGCCTACGGACACACCTCCCGCCTCTCCTTCTTCGACCAACAGTTGTCCACTTTCCACCAGCACCCTGTTGGTTAACAGCACTGATGGCGGTCGTTGTTCACCCAGGCCTCGACCGATCTGGTATGAAATTTGTCTTTACGGTTTGCATTTTGTATTCTGGCAAAAGTTTTAAGCCGGATGCCCTTTCTGTCGCAACCCTCTGCATTTATCCGGACTTGGGACCGGTGTGATGGTGGACACTTGTTTGTGTCCCCCCTCACGGCTGCATTCATTAATTTTCTGAATCGCTTAATTCAAATTAGGATTGCGGTGAGGCTGGTGCCCATCTCAACCGACTCTTTTTGTATTTTTTTCCTAATTGACAGGTCTCTGCGCATACAGGTTTACTATGGAGATGATAGAATGGGTATACCTTGGCTTACGTCGTTAATTGGTCCCAGGAGAGACGACGATTTTATATATATATATATATATATATATATATATATATATATATATGTGTGTATGTATATATATATATATGTGTGTATGTATAAGGGGCACTGGTGGTCTAGTGGATAGGGCGCAGGATCGCTGATCCAAAGGTTGAGGGTTCGAGTCCCCACAAGATTGTCACTGTCCCCCCCAGTGCGGCGAACTGGGTTATCAAAGGCGGGCCATGTCTCTCTGTCTATGGTAAAAGAACCATTGCTGACTTTCCTAAAGAGAAGGCTGCAAAGCCGTCAGCATGTTTCTGTCCCTTGCTAAAAGGGTTGTAACAGGAAGGGCATCCGACGTAAAAACCTAGACCAAATCAAATGTGCGAATTAGATGATTCGCTGTGGCGACTCCCGAGAAAAGGGAAAAAGCCGAAATAAATAAATAAATAAATAAATATATATATATATATATATATATATATATATATATATATATATACTAAATATATATGATATCCAGAAAGCCCCCACCCGCAGATGTTCCTCCCCCACCCGCGGAATTATTGATGCAGTTTTAAAACCCTGTACAGTAAAACCTCTGCTGACGAACGCTTAAGCTCACGAACTTTTCGCCTCAAGAACATTAAATTCGCGAGCATATAGTCTCTGCGACGAATCAAACCACGCGGTCGAACAGCACCACGGTGGCGGCCACGAGAAGCTGACGCACGCTCATGGCGTCACAGTTCATCACCCCCTTTCTTTGAGTGCGGAAGAGGTTTGTGTTTGCTAGACATTTTGGACCATATTGAGTGTACTTTTGCTATTATGGGACCGAAAAAGACCCCACCACAGCCGGAGATCATTGAAAAACACGAACGAGGTTTGCGTTTGTGTGACTTAGCGTCCCAGTACCAGTACGCTAAGTCTACCATTGCTCCCATCCTTAAGAACAAGAAAGCTATTAAGGGTGCGTGTGTGGCTAAGGGTGTTTCCAAACAGTAGGTGTTTCCAAACACTCCTTCCAAACAGTAAGTCCCTCCCTCCCTCCTCCTCCCACTCCATTCCATCAAGCCATCAACTACCATCACAAAGGTAAATAAAACGACTTTATTATACAGTACAGTTTATTTCTTTAATTACAATACAATAGCACATTTATTATACATAAAATAAGGTATATTTTTGTGTAGTTTTAAGGCTTATTTAGTAGAAAATTATGTTTTATGGGGACCTGGGAATGGATTATTCTCATTTTAATGGTTTCTTATGGGAAATAAATGTTCGGAAGACGAACTTTTCTCCTTACACACACTTTCTGGGAACCAATTATGTTCGTGAGCTGAGGTATCACTGTATATGATATTACACACACTAAAATCTGCTTGATAAGACACATTCGATAGCCAGCCTTACTCATTAATACAGTAATAATGCAGTAAAATGTAGTAATGATTCAGTAAAACCTTTTAAATTTTGTCCTGTGATAATATTTATTAATGAATAAAGCGCTTAGGCTCCTTACCAGAAGCTAGAGAAGATGCAGGGCATTTGAGTGACATCATAGTATATATGATAATAATATAAGTAAATAATCATTAAACGCACACTAAAAAAATGTCAATTCACAATTAAAGCAATCATGTTGATGACATGTGCGCAAAGGAAAAAAAAAAAAGGAGGTATAAACATCATCTGCAACCAATCAGTGTGGGGGAGAAACAAAAGCTCTCAGCCATTGCCCAATTTTGAACCACGTGCCAGTAATGTCGTGATGATGTATATGTATAATTTGCCAGGGCTGTCGCTAATTCAGTGCTACTCAAATAGTGTGGCGCAACCTCTCTTGGGGGTCGTGGTGTGATGCCAGGGGGAGCGCGTATGACCATGGGGAACATGCTTTTTTGCCATACTGTACGAGAATTAAGTGTTTTTTTTTATTGTTTAATGCTTTTTTTATTTTTAATATTAATAAAGATACAACATTATGCAGAGGTGTATTCATAACAATTTTATAGACAAATAATACTATTTATAGTTGTGCACAGGGCACTGGGGAGGTGTGAATTTTTGTTTCTTCCTAGAGGGGGCGTCACAGAAAATAATTGAGAAGCACTGTGCTAATTTAAAAACATTATGAAAAGAATCCTTTAAGAGCAAAATCCATGAGTAAGCAGCTCCGCCTTTTTATTTTCCCATATATTTTTTGAAAACCGACATATAATCGACAACGACTTAACTCATAACGACTTAATTTGAGGTATACGTATATGTCAGAATGTCAGCACGATTGTATGAATTAGATCGTAATATTTCTAAAAGCTGGGCACCCTATGAAAACTATAAGTGTTAAATACTTGATCATCGGTGTCTCTTTGGCATGCATTTGTAGAAATCAAAGATAAATAAATTAATTCAGAAAAACATTTCATAATTGCGTACATGAAGCAAATTCTCATCCACTCTCTACTCCTTCACGTTGTAATGATATGTGCTTTTGTAGATTTTTGACTGCCCTCGGCTGAAGTTCTCCGAGATCCCCCAGCGCCTGACTAACCTGCTGCTTCCCCCGGACCCGATTGTTATAAACCATGTCATCAGGTCAGTCGATCTGTCCATCAGTGTTTACATGTACAATGACTGTGCCTTAATACACTGTATGGTCAAAACTGTTGTGGCAAAGTTTGAAGCGGACAATTTCCAAAATAAAACCCTCCCTGAATCGCCACCTTATCGTGGTGGAGGGGTTTGCGTGACCTAATGATCCTAGGAGCTATGTTGTCGGGGGCATAATGCCCCTGGTAGGGTCACCCAAGACAATCACGTCCTGGGTGAAGGTCCAGACAAAGTGCGATTCAAAAGACCCCTATGACACCTATGACATCTAAGAGAGATCACAGGAAGCAGTCGCCCTTGCCCAGACGCGGGTCACCGGGGTTCCCTCCTGGAGCCAAGAATGAGTTGGGTGTCAGCCGAATGGGTTCTGTGAGCCGAATGTGAGCATGGGTTCTGTCGGACCGATCCTCGGCTACTTACTCTGACCCTCGGGACATGGAATGTCGCCTCTCTGGCGGGGAAGGAGCCTGATCTGGTGCGCGAGGTGGAGAGATACCGACTAGATATAGTCGGGCTCACATCAACGCAAAGCTTGGGCTCTGGAACCATCCATTTCGAGAGAGGATGGACCTTATTCTATTCTGGAGTTGCTCATGGGGAGAGGGGGTGAGCCGTTGTGGGTATTCTTGTTGCCCCCAGTCTCGGTGCCCAAATGTTAGGGTTCTCCCCAGTTGAAGAAAGGGTAGCTTCCTTCGGTCTTCGGGCACCAAATGACAGTTCAAAGTACCCACCCTTTTTGGTGTCTTTGGGGTGTGTGTTGGAGAACGCTCCCTCGGGAGACCCACTCGTTGTCTTGGGAGACTTCAACGCCCATGTGGACAACGATAGTGTGACCTGGAAGGGTGGCATCGGTAGGTACGGCCTCTCCAGTCTGAACCCGAATGGTGTTTCGTTGTTGGACTTCTGTGCTCGTCACAGTTTGTCTATCACGAACAGCATTTTCAAACATAAGTGCGCTTGGCACCAGGACACCCTAGGTCGCAATTCAATGATTGACTTTGTAGTCATGTCATCGGACTTGCGACCGTATGTTCTGGACACTCGAGTGAAGAGAAGAGCTGAGCTGTCTACCGATCACTACCTGGTGGTGAGTTGGCTTTGGTGGTGGGGGAGGTTGCCTTCCAGACCTGGCAGGCCCAAGCATGTAATCAGGGTCTGCTGGGAACGTTTGGCAGAGTCCCCTGTCCGAAAGGCCTTTAACTCCCACCTCTGGCAGAGCTACAACCACGTCCCAGAGGAGGCGGGGGACATGGAATCCGAATGGGCCATGTTTCGTGCCTCCATTGCTGAGGTGGCAGCCTATATCTGTGGCCGTAAGGTCGTCGGTACTTGTCGTGGCAGTAATCCCCGAACCTGGAGGTGGACACCTGCTGTGAAGGGGGCCGTCCGGCTGAAGAAGGAGGCCTATCGGGTTTTATTAGCCTGTGGTACTCCTGAGGCAGCAACCAGGTACCGGCAAGCCAAACATGCTGCAGCCGAGGCTGTCGCAGATGCAAAATCTCGGGCGTGGGAGGAGTTCGGTGAGGGCCTGGAGAGTGATTATCGCTTGGCCTCAAAAAGGTTCTGGATCGCCATCCGATGCCTCAGGAGGGGGAAGCAGTTCTCCACAAACACTGTTTACAGTGGAGATGGGGAGCTGCTTACCTCGACTAGGGATGTCGTGGAGAGGTGGAAGGAATACTTTGAGGACCTCCTCAATCCCACCAACATGTCCTCCGTGGAAGAGGAAGACCCTGGGGGTTCAGGTGGGGGTCTGCCCATCACTGGAGTGGAGGTCACTGAGGTTGTCAAAAAGCTCCTCGGTGGTCGAGCTCCGGGGTTGGATGAGATCCGCCTGGAATATCTCAGGGCTCTGGATGCTGTAGGACTGTCTTGGTTGACACGTCTATGCAACATCGCGTGGTCATCGGGGGCTGTACCTCTGGATTGGCAAACTGGGGTGGTGGTCCCAATTTTTAAGAAGGGGGACCGGAGGCTGTGTTCCAATTATCGTGGAATTACACTCCTCGGCCTACCTGGAAAAGTCTATGCAGGAGTACTAGAGAGGAGGATCCGACCGATAGTGAACCTCGGATTCAGGAGGAACAATGTGGTTTTCGTCTTGGCCGTAGCACTCTTGACCAACTCTATACGCGCCACAGGATTCTGGAGGAGGCATGGGATTTTGCCAAATCTGTCCACATGTGCTTTGAGGATTTGGAGAAGGCTTTCGACCATGTCCCTCGAACGATCTTGTGGGGCGTGCTCTGAGAACACGGCGTTCCGGACCCATTGCTACGAGCCATTTGGTCGCTGTATCACCGGAGCCAGAGTTTGGTCCGTATTGGTAACAGCAGCTCGGATTCGTTTCCAGTGGGAGTTGGAGTCCGCCAAGGCTGTCCTTTGTCACCGATTCTGTTCATAATTTTTCTGGACAGAATTTCTAGGCAGTCGAGGCATTTAGTGGTTCTGGTTTGGTGGCCATCCTATCACTTCTCTGCTTTTTGCGGATGATGTTGTCCTTTTGGCTTCATGAAGTTGGGATCTCCAGCTGTCATTGGAGCGATTCGCAGCCGAGTGCGAAGCAGCCGGGATGAGGATCAGTACCTCCAAGTCTGAGGCCATGGTTCTCAGTCTGACAAGGGTGGAATGCACCCTCCGGGTCGCGAATGAGGTCCTGCCCCAAGTGGAGGAGTTTAAGTATCTTGGGGTCTTGTTCACGAGTGAGGGAAGGATGGAGCAAGAGATTGACAGACAGATCGCTGCGGCCTCTGCTGTTAAGCGGTGCCTGTACCGGTCCGTCATGGTGAAGAAGGAGCTGAGCCGCAAGGTGAAGATCTACGTTCCAACCCTCACCTAGCGGCTGAAATAAGCTTCCTTCGCCGGGTGGCGGGGTTCTCACTTAGAGATAAGGTGAGAAGCTCTACCATCCGTGGAGAGCTCGGAGTAGATCCGCTGCTCCTTCGCATTGAGAGGGGCCAGTTGAGGTGGCCTGGGCATCTGGTCAGAATGCCTCCAGGACGCCTCCCTGGTGTGGTGTTTTGGGCATGTCCAACCAGGAAGAAACCCCGGGGTCGACCTAGAACACGCTAGAGGGACTATGTCTCTCGGCTTTTCTGGGACCGCCTCGGTGTCCCCCCGGGAGAGTTGGAGGAAGTGGCTGGAGAGAGGGACGTCTGGACCTCTTTGCTTAGGTTGCTGCCCCCGCGACCTGACCCCGGACTTAGCAGAAGATGATGATGATGATGATGAATTTCCAAAAAATGCCCAACGCAGAGGTTCAATTCAACTCGGTGGTCAAATTAAAGGCTAGCCATGTCTCTCACTGTCTGTGGTGAGAGACATGTAAAAGAGCCATTGCTGACTAATAAAGAGTAGGCTGCATAGCCGTCAGCGTGTTTACCTCAGCGTGTTTCACCCAGAGTCGGCTGAGATAGACGCCAGCCTCCCTGCAACCCTAATTAGGATTAAGCGGTTCAGAAAATGAATGAATGAAGGATCCAGGAAACACAGTGACTTAGTGGTTTGCTAAAAGGTCCTGGGTTTGTGTGTGGAGTTTGCATGTTTTCCATGTACTGGCGTGGTGGGTCCTCCAGCTACTTCAGTTTTCTCCAACAATCCGGAAACATGCACATTAGATTAATTGGCTATTCCAGATTGCCCTGAGGTGTGCATGTGAGTTTAAATAGTTGTGCATGTTGGCCCTGTGATGGTCTGGTGTGTTGTTCATGATGTACTCTGCCTTTGCCTTTGCCCAGTGTCAGCTGAGATATGCACAGCCTCCCCACGATCCTAGTAGTAGGATTAGGTGGTTTGGCAAATGAGTCAGCTGAATGAGAGAGACTAATAATCACAAGCCTGTCCCAGCATGACAATGCCCTTGTACAGAATATGAACTCTCTGAAGACATGGTTTACCTCTTTTGTTTTCACAAAATTATTGCAATCATTAAAGATGTTGTCTCTGTATGAACAGTGTGGACCCAAACGATCAGAAGAAAACTGCCTGCTATGATATAGATGTTGAAGTTGAGGATCCACTTAAAACCCAAATGAGCAACTTTCTGCTCTCGACAGCCAATCAACAGGAGATTGCCTCTCTGGACAACAAAGTAACGTTCACATTTACAAGATCAACAATACACGACCTTAAATCTTTTCACAATTGCGGTACTCTCATAGTTGTCCTAACCTCTTGAGGTCGGATTTTAATCTGTTACAGATCCATGAAACTATTGAGTCCATCAACCAGCTGAAGATTCAGAGAGACTTCATGCTCAGTTTCTCCCGAGATCCCAAAGGTTACATCCAGGACTGGCTGAAATCCCAGAGCAGAGATCTCAAGGTGAGCTGAGCTCTTCTTCCAACCTGGACCAACTCCAGCGAATTTTGCTGATCATAAGACGCACATCACTGATATTTTGAAACTCAAGCCCTGAATTTTCCTTCTGCTTCATTTTCATTCTTTACTATGGATTTAAAATCTGTCCAGTATTGACTTAGAACACGAAAAGCGGCAAACACCAAACGGCTGTAAACATGTAACTCTGACAACAGAAAAATGATTCCAGTTTAGTCAGATTTAGCGAAAATATATATATGGAGTCTTTGGGGTAAATTTTCTCTCAGCGTTGATTTTATTATTGATTCTAAATAATAATAATTGAAACATTAAACATTGTAAATTTTATAACATTTGTTTGTTATTGAAGGGTTTATCGAAAACTAGGCAGTGGTGGCCTGGTGGTAAAGGTGCAGGATCACTGATTCCAAGGTTGGGGGTTCAAGCCCACACCCCCACACCCCCACCCCGGTGCAGCTAACCGGGTTATCAAAGGTCGGCCATGTCTCTCATTGTCTGTGCTGAGAGGTTCATGTAAAGAAACCATTGCTGACTTTCATCAAGAGTAGCTGCATAGCCGTCAGCGTGGTTCTGCCCTGTAATGGCCTGGTGAGCTGTCCAGGGTGTACTCTGCCTTCACGCCTCGTCGGCTGAGATGGGCACCAGCCTCCCTGTGACCCTAATTAGGATTAAGTGGTTCAGAAAATGACTGAACTAATGATTGAAAACTGTATATATAACTGACCACAGTGGGATGAATCTTTACTACTTTTAGAAGATATCTTTTCCTCGAAACTTACGTCTCATGTTGATTTTATTTCCCCGAGTCAGAAATCTGTACTACAGTCAAAACCCTGATGCACAAGGTGCACAAGTGCACAAGGTGCATTTCAAAATGTTAATCTATGTGTGCAACAAAGGAGTGATTAGGTAGGAAGTTTATAACTTTTCTCGTGACTATGTGCACTTTTTACTGTATATGCAGTAGCTGTTCTGTGCTTATTACTGACTGGCAGAATACTGGGTAGTTACTATATTATGCCACTAAGTGCATTCTGAATGTGTTGTAGTAGTAGTACGCCATGGCGACTGATCTTGTGATGTAACATTACATACATTTCCTAACACCTAATTTCATTGAGACTACAGAGAATTTATAATAATAATAATTCAGTGATCCTAAATTTGGTGAGTTCCTTCAGAATAGACATAAAATGTTATAAATAATTTACCACAAGTCCAGTTGTCTACACTTGGTACTACTGAACATTCGACTTCCACCAAATATAGATGCCTGTAAAGATCCTTAAGTATTGTATGATGTTCTGATTTGGTGACAGCTAATGACGGATGTCGTTGGGAATCCTGAGGAAGAACGGCGGGCGGAGTTTTATTACCAGCCCTGGTCTCAGGAGGCAGTCAGCCGTTACTTCTACTGCAAGGTAAAACAGTTCTCGTTTTTATAGGACGAGGTTAAAACTCTCTATGTCCATATATATATATATATATATATATATATATATATATATATATATATATATATATATATATATATATATATATATATATATATATATATATATATACTAATCCTTCTCAAAAAATTAGCATATTGTGATAAAGTTCATTATTTTCTGTAATGTACTGATAAAAATTAAACTTTCATATATTTTAGATTCATTGCACACCAACTGAAATATTTCAGGTCTTTTATTGTTTTAATACTGATGATTTTGGCATACAGCTCATGAAAACCCAAAAAAAAAAGTGTTTTTAATACAAAAAAGTCAACCTTCAAATAATTATGTTCGGTTCTGCACTCAATACTTGGGCGGGAATCCTTTTGCAGAAATGACTGCTTCAATGCGGGCGTGGCTTGGAGCCAATCAGCCTGTGGCACTGCTGAGGTGTTATGGAGGCCCAGGATGCTTCGATAGCGGCCTTAAGCTCATCCACAGTGTTGGGTCTGGTGTCTCTCAACTTTCTCTTCACAATATCCCACAGATTCTCTATGGACTTCAGGTCAGGAGAGTTGGCAGGCCAATTGAGCCCAGTAATACCATGGTCAGTAAACCATTTAGCAGTGGTTTTGGCACTGTGAGCAGGTGCCAGGTCGTGCTGAAAAATGAAATCTTCATCTCCATAAAGCTTTTCAGCAGATGGAAGCATGAAATGCTCCAAAATCTCCTGATAGCTAGCTGCATTGACCCCGCCCTTGATAAAACACAGTGGACCAACACCAGCAGCTGACATGGCACCCCAGACCATCACTGACTGTGGGTACTTGACACTGGACTTCAGGCATTTTGGCATTTCCTTCTCCCCAGTCTTCCTCCAGACTCTGGCACCTTGATTTCCGAATAACATGCAAAATTTGCTTTCATCCGAAAACAGTACTTTGGACCACTGAGCAACAGTCCAGTGCTGCTTCTCTGTAGCCCAGGTCAGCCGCTTCTGCCGCTGTTTCTGGTTCAAAAGTGGCTTGAGCTGGGGAATGCGTCACCTGTAGCCCATTTCCTGCACACGCCTGTGCACGGTGGTTCTGGATGTTTCTACTCCAGACTCAGTCCACTGCTTCCACAGGTCCCCCAAGGTCTGGAATCGGCCCTTCTCCACAATCTTCCTCAGGGTCCGGTCACCTCTTCTGGTTGTGCAGCGTTTTCTGCCACACTTTTTCCTTCCCACAGACGTCCCACTGAGGTGGCTTGATACAGCACTCTGGGAACAGCCTATTCGCTCAGAGATTTCTTTCTGTGTCTTACCCTCTTGCTTGAGGGTGTCAATGATGGCCTTCTGGACAGCAGTCGGGTCGGCAGTCTTACCCATGATTGTGGTTTTGAGTAATGAACCAGGCTGGGAGTTTTTAAAAGCCTCAGGAATCTTTTGCAGGTGTTTAGAGTTAATTGGTTGATTCAGATGATTAGGTTAATAGCTCGTTTAGACTACCTGAACATGATATGCTAATTTTTTGAGATAGGAATTTTGGGTTTTCATGAGCTGTATGCCAAAATCATCAGAATTAAAACAATACAAGACCTGAAATATTTCAGTTGTATGTAATGAATCTAAAATATATGAAAGTTTAATTTTTATCAGTACATTACAGAAAATAACGAACTTTATCACAATATGCTAATTTTTTGAGAAGGACCAGAATGTATGTACATATATATATACATACACATTCTGGTCCTTATATATATATATATATATATATATATATATATATGTATACTGTATACAGTATACACTCAGTCTGTAGTTTGTAAACAGTGAATGCAGCGTCATTGCGTCATTACGTCAGCGTACTACAAAGATACGTCTAAATGCAAAATTTGACTTTTTTTTTGAAAAAGAAAACAAAAAAAAATGTAAAATCGAAAAAACGTTAAACGGATGAACGTAAGTCAGGGAGCATCTCTACTGCATTTTTTAATTCTAACATGAGCTGTATCGTTCATCACAAGAGAAAAAAGCTCATCACTTATCATGGTTACCTTGCTAGCTTTTTGCTAAGAAAATTTTAATTTAATGCATTCATAATTTCTTCCCACTACGCAGTCTATCCTTGCCGAGGTGAAAATTTATGTAATTTGAAACTAAATTATAACTTACAAGTTATAGCACCCCCCACCCCCCTCACGGCTGCATTAAATTATAACTTACAAGTTGAATTCAGATTCAGATTGAGATGGTTTGGACATGTACAGAGGAGGGATAGTGAGTATATTGATAGTAGGATGCTGAGGTTGGAACTACCAGGCAGAAGGCCTAGAGGAAGACCAAAGAGACAATTTATGGATGTGGTGAAGGAGGACATGAAGGTCGTTGGTGTAAGAGAAGAAGATGCAGAGGATAGGGTGAGATGGAGGCAGATGATTCGCTGTGGCGCCCCCTGAAGGGAACAGCCGAAAGGAAAAGAAGAAGAAGAAGAAGAAGAAGAAGTCAAGTCGAATTCAGCATTATTCAAGAAGGCATAGAGCTGAGGAACCCTCATTATTTTATTAATTTACTGTGTGTATCTGGGGTGGGGGGGTAAAATATATCTCCATGGTTATGCTATATAATCAGATTCATTCAACCCTCTCCCTCTTCTAAGCAAGTACAAGTCATCTTTGGAGGTTCATTTTTGTTTCATCACTCTTCCTTCCTTGGGGAAATTTGAATTTCTCTTTTTCATTTCCTTCTTGCAGATTCAACAGAGAAGGCAAGAGCTGGAACAAGCCCTGGCTCTGAGGAATACTTAGACCAAACCCAGACACCAGCTCACACTTTGACACTTCTACAGTCTGAGCCACAAGAATGTCCTCATTACCACCACATTGTTTTCTATAGATTGTGTATTCGTGTGCATGAGTGTGTGTGTGTGTGTGTGTGTGTGTATGTATGTATGTGTGTGTGTGTGTGTGTGTGTGTGTGTGTGTGTGTGTGTGTGTGTGTGTGTGTGTGTGTGTGTGCGCGCGTTTCCTTGTGTTTTAGTTGTCACTGTGACCCAAGGCCCAATTACACACAGCCATTCTGAGGACCCTTTCTGTTTCTGTCCCAGCCAGTCATGGTGCTCTGCCTCATATATTTTACATTAAGACATCAGGTCACAAATCCAGTTGTCTTTTTCTTCATCCTTAATACTGATCCTTAAATGTGAGGCGCTCCACCGAATGTACTTGTTTCGTACTCAACCTTCACTTGGTCACTTGAAAGATCGGAAATCCGGATAAGCCGCGCTTTGTCTCACAAGCGACATACGTCACTTGCGACAAGCGCCTACATTCGGTGGAGCGCCTAACAAATCGGGATGTACCGCAGAGACGAAATCCCAGTTTCCCGTGTGTGTGTGTGTGTGTGTGTGTGTGTGTGTGTGTGTGTGTGTGTGTGTGTGTAGGCTAACACAGTTTGTTTTAATACGTGTCAGTTTTTTTAATTGTTTTGATAATTTATCAGCATTGATAAATTTTGTGAAAATAGGGTCCTATTTTTTTCTGTTCCCCGGAGTCCTTTCGTAAGTTGCTACAAAAAGAATGTAATTCTTATACATGTACAGATTAATTAACTACCTATATTAGAACTGTGTACTTCCTATTAATATAAATCGGAGCAAACTGTAATCGTTTATATGCCGTTTGAAGTGCATGTGTAAATATAGGAATGAAGAAATCAAGAAATCTAAGCTAACCAAGGCAAGCTACTTAGCTAGCGAAGGTCGTTATTATCCTTTGCTAGGTTTTTTGATGGAGCACAACAACTCTGACTATGTGCGATGTGGAGGTCGCTCCTCGGCTTGCACGTAAAGACAATTAAAATATTATTAATAAGAAAAAGATATTACTCGAATCTGGTTAGTCTCTTTAAAGACTCTGTATTTGTTCAGTCCTCAGTGGGGAGGTTACTCAGTGCTTAGCGTTTCTGTCTAACAGTGAGAAGATTTAGGGATCGGGAAATATCGGACCCCGGTTTCCTCCCACAGCGCAAAGACATTCACATTAGGTCAACAGACTATTCTCAGTAAACTTGGCCGTACATGCATATATATATATATATATATATATGTATGTGTCAGTGGTTGTGTCAGGGTTAGCCTCTTGCCTGTAGCTGAGATTGCGCCCACGTCCTCCGTGATCCTGATGGATAAGCAGCACACATGATGTTTAGATTTATCTGCCTGCGGTCGACAGGAAGTTTACCTGAAAGCTTTGCATCAGACTATATTTTAAGTGCTTCGCGTGTTCTTCGTGCATGTTAATTAATCAATGTAGGAAAAATGACGTGATTTGTTTCACTAACCTAATGTAACACAGCTTAATGATTTGTACATTAGCTCTGTAGTTGTAATATCAACATCCTTTGTACCATCAGTCCGTCAGAGCTATTGCTGGATAATTACAATTTTAAAAGGAATTAAATAGTAATTTATCCCAATTTATCCTGAATTATATTTATATCTAGAAGTTATTTTCTTCTAAAGGAAATGTTTACTCTATTCCACTGGTAAATACACTGTTGTGACGACACACAGTGTTTGTTAATTTGCTGTAGGTCTTATTTTATACACTAATCACCATATTAAGAGCATGCAGCATTTCTCTGAAAAGCCGTACGACTGATGTAGGTAGTTAATGAGTAATAATTTGTACATATGAGAGAATTACTCCATCGTAACACTAAACAAGTCATATAAAGTGGAGTCTTTTTGTTTCATCAGTATTTATAATGTGTGAAGCCCATGACGAGTCACATAATATTGAGTAACTTGCGCCATACATGCGCCATAGTTCTGAGTTTTTAAATATTTCTGAGGAGGCAAGTCACAACATTTCGGAGATATAAACTAATATAATCCTTCCACTGTATGGACAAGGGAAATTCTCACTTTTTGAAGTTGATTGTAATCAGATATTTTTAACACGTTCATTCATTTTCCGATCCGCTTAATCCTAATTAGGGTCGCGGGGAGGCTGGCGCCCATCTCAGCCGACGCTGGGTGAGGGTAGAGTACACTTTGGACAGCTCACCAGGCCACCGCAGGGTCTTGTTAACTTATTTTTATTTTTTAGATTTGTTTAAATTTAACTGCAACATTTATCGTCCACTGCGAAAGAAAGAAGGATAGCAGTGCAACACGATAGCTGATTAGCTTTAAACATCTTTTTCTCAAAAATTTAATGTACACTGCCCTCCATAATTACTGGCACCCCTGGTTAAGATGTGTTCTTTAGCGTCTAATAAATTCAGGTTTTTTCCGAAATAATATCGAACCACAATGAAAAAAAAGAGGAAAATACAACCTTTAATTCTAGTGCATTTATTCAGTAGAAAATATCCCACAGCAAGAAAAAAAATTAATTTTTTTTTTTTCGAATCATGTGTACCACAGTTATTAAGCCCCCTGATGTTCATAATTTGTACAACAAAACAGCACCGAATCGCCTCCTGTAACGTTTCAGAAGATGAAAGGATACAGAAAGAAGATCTTGGACCGTTTCCTCTCTGTACAATCTCTCTAAATCATCCGGCGACCTGGTCCTCTCTGCTCTCTCCTCTTGAGCTCCACTCCACAGGTTTTCTCACAGGTCAATGGGGTTCAGGTTTGGGGACTGAGATGGCTATGGGAGGAGTCTCTTGGGATTCCGTGTCTGATGAACTATTTGTGTGTAGATTTGGCCACTTGTTTAGGGTCATTATCTTGCTGAAAGACCCAGTCGTCACCCATCTTCAGCTTTCGGTCAAGGCCACCAGATTTTGATTTAAAATACCCTGATATTTCAAAGCGTTCATGATGCCATCAACCCTAACGAGGATCCCGGGGCCTCTGCAAGAGAACCGTGCCACAGTATCATCGATCCTCACTCGTACTTCACAATGGGCATGAGGTGCTTTTCTGCATTCTTATCTTTTGTGTTCCACCACACCCACTTAGAGTGTTTTTTTGCTAAAAAGCTCTATCTTGGTTTATCTCATCTAACCAAAGCACAAGGTACCAGTTGAAGTCAAAGTACCGTTTAGTAATGTGAGAGAGAAAAGGTTTTTTTCCGTGCATGTACTCCAAACAGCTTGTTGGCATATAAATGACTCCTGATGATTGTTTTGGAGATTTTATGATCCAAAGATGATCCCATTTGTTGCAATTCTTTCACAGTGAGCTTTGAAGAACTTTTTATTTCTCTTAGCATCTTCTTCACCGTGCATGATGGTGAAATAACCTTGCGTCCTCGTCCAGGCTTGTTTACCATTGTTCCGGTTGTTTTAAACTTCGCTGACAGTAGATATGTTCAGGTGCAGGCAAGGACTATTTTCGTGTCGCCGTGAAGGTCGACACTTGCCTGCCTTACTTGAATGGCGTTTTCCTTTGTCTTTCCCATGTTGAAGAGTGGATAAGAGAAATGGCCTGTGTCACATCATATTTATTCCCCAAGGAAACAGGAAGTGATGAATTACTAATTAAATGTTCCTCGATACTCTGATCGACTTTGTAAACTACTATAGAAATGTACTTTACATTTACATTTATTTTCAAGGAAGTGTTAGGTTTGCCAATAATTGTGGAGCAGGTGATTTTATGAAAAAATAATTTGAAGGTTACACTGTTCTACAAGTTTCAGTGTGAGAGGAGCTTCTGCAATAAAAATGTAATTTATTTTTTGGCCTTTAACACATCTTAACCAGAAGTGACAAGAATTCTGAGGGCAGTGTAAATTGCCTCATTTTAATGTTCAAGAGCTTCCCGTCCATATTTATTGTTAGCCATTTAGATATTTACAACAATATCGGCAAAGTCAAAAAGCTGAGATTTAATTTAAATGATACCCCTTCAAACCATAAACACAGGCCAGACGCGAGTTACTGAACCACATGGTCAAGGTTCAACTGAAACTTCTGCCTTGAAACAGTACGTAATATGCCGTGTATATGATTAAGTTCAGATGATACAGTTCTCTAAAAACAAATCCAATTTTTATTACTAGATTAAAGCGTATTCAAAGTATAATCATCGAAGCTGCTCACCAGCAGTCCAGGTGTGAACATCTGTTTTCTCCAGCTGAATACTTCCAAATGACTGAAGTTCATTCATCAACACCGAATACTATTTTAATTGGAAATATTTTAAAACACGATGTGCATCGGGGGAAGGGGGGGGTATCTTTAAGCACAAACATACCTAATGCTGTTGCTGATTGCCTGTAGGGAAGATGGTGCCGTCATCGTTGGTGTTGTTGCCATGAAAATGCGCACCTATGAATTTGGGAGGCAGAGCATCTGAACAAAAGTGTGTATTTGTTTGGCTGTGAAGTCCTAATGTCATTTTTTTCCTAAATTCATAACGCCACCCCCCACCCCCCACGACAGGTTTGCTTGGATGCTTTGTAACATAGAATACAAGTCAGGATACTGACACTCGATTTCATTGCTATCGTTCAGAGAATTTCACTCGGGCCAAATCCTGTGTTTACTGTACATGGAAGTGTGAGCAGTGCTGATCTCATATTGTGTCGGTTTAGTGACTTTCATGTTGAGTCTAGCAGTGGTCTCAACAGCTTAGGTTTAAGGTATTTATTATGTACTTTCACAATGAAGGGCACTGACTGAATGCTGTAGAAACTGTTATATATTATATTTAGTTTGTAGTTTAAAAAAAAAAACACCTCAGTCGAGAACCACAGTTTTGCACTAAGTTGATAATCATGAGTTAGTCATTAAATATTGTTCACTTGAAACAAGGGAATGAATTGAAGGAAAAGTTGACCTGTGCTCATTTTTTGATGAATATGTTGTGTACTGTATCACTGGTGTACCATTGTCCTCGCTCCCCATTGGCTGTGTGTGTGTGTTGGTTCTCAGCCCACTTAGAGGGTAACAACCAGGTGTTAATGCCTGAGCTCTACGCATCATTAATCATCTTCTCATGGAAGAAGGGTTCACACTTTCTGCGCAGCCTCAGTCCGACTGATCACCGAGGGTCAGCATCCACTTTCTTAAAGCCTATGCATGCTGCATGGACAGATTTTTATACTTTCATACACGGATGTTTAACATTCTTCAGACTGATGGAGAAAACCAGAAGAACACCGACCCACAGAGAAGTGGGTCAGAACTACAAAAAGGACAAAGGATGGCCCGTTCTGGTCAGCTACTGTTTTTTTAATCTTCTGTATTGCTGTTGTCTTGTCTTTATAAAAGACTTAGTGGTTTTAGTATTAAAAAATAGAAGCACACAATACATTTCTACCAAGAAGCATCCAGGTTCTGTGTAGTTCACCATGACTAGAGCACCCCCTATTGAATCTCCTGACACAACATCCACGGAATCTCAGATCACGTGACATTTCAGCTTCAACACCACTCTGTTCCGCTGATTTCTGCATTCCTCAACCCTCAATCTGCATCATCAGCTCACCTGGTGGAATGATAGAACCACGACTCGTTTTTTTTTTTTTTTTTTTATCGGTTTTAAACAAATTCGACCACAGTTGCAGCACTAAGAAGATGGTGGGCGTGGCACTGCTAGGGGAAGATGCCCAAAAATATCCAACAAATTATGCAAATATGTGATTGAGATGAAGAATTATAATTGGTTTTAAATAGCTGAAGAAATCTTTTGTAAATCTTTTAGCATCTAATGCACGAATATTTCTCGAGTCATTCATGCACGTGCGTTTTCGCTCATATCTGTGTCACAGGTCAACTTCCACCAGCTCTTAATTGCCAGCTGTGGCCTGGATTTTCAGTCTGATGTCAACATAGAGCAATTTGTATGCAAAGGATGCACATGATGTGTTAAGCAAGTGGTTTTCTAGTCAGTGTTAATGAATTTTTTGTACACATGCAGTAGAGTAACTAGGGTGTTTTTGATGCTACACTACGAGGATGTTTCTCACTCATCCTGTTCTACATTTTGGCTGTTCCACTCTTAACAGAGAGAATGTAGTTTGAGACTCACAGTTGTGGATGTAAATAAAAAAGCGCTTGCCAAAGTTTGTAAAAGAAACCAGATATGGGGGCTGTTGTGACTTTTATTTGTGTGTGTGTGTGTGTGTGTGTGTGTGTGTGTGTGTGTGTGTGTGTGTGTGTGTGTTTGCGCCGATTCATACTGAAACCAGGTTCATTATTGAATGGATGGTAGCACAGTCATATTTATATGCACCTTTGCCATATTTTATTCTTTATTAATAATATTAACATGGTGCGTCCCCATCTTACACCCACTGATATGCTCTATATCATCATCCTCATCATCATCATCATCTTCCGCTAAGTCCAGGCTCAGGTCGTGGGGGCAGCAACCTAAGCAAAGAGGTCCAGACGTCCCTCTCCCCAGCCACTTCCTCAAACTCTCCCAGGGTGACACCAAGGCGGTCCCAAAAAAGCTGAGAGACATAGTCCCTCCAGCGTGTTCTAGGTCGATCCCGAGGTCTCTTCCTGGTTGGACATGCCTGAAACACCACACCAGGGAGGCGTCCGGGAGGCATTCTGACCAGATGCCTGAGCCACCTCAACTGGCCCCTCTCAATGCGGAGGAGAAGCAATTCTACTCCAAGTTTGCCCCGGATGGTTGACGTTCTTACCCTATCTCTAAGGGAGAGTCCCACCACCCAGCGAAGGAAGCTCATTTCAGCCGCTTGTATCTGCAATCTTATTCCACCCAAAGCTCGAGAACACAGGTGAGGGTTGGAATGTAGATCGACTGGTAAATTGATAGTTTTGCCTTGCGGCGCTGCTCCCTCTTCACCACGATGGACTGGTACAGGCTTCACTTTCCAGCAAAGGCTGCAGCGATCTGTCTGTTGATCTCCTACTCCATCCTTTCCTCACTTGTGAACATACCCCAAGATACTTGAACTTCTCCTCTTGGGGCAAGACCTCATTCCTGACCTGGAGGATGCATTCCACCTTGACTGAGAATGTCTGACTGAGAATCATGGCCTCAGACTTGGAGGTGCTGATTTTCATCCCGGCTGCTTTGCATTCGACTGCTAATCGCTCCAAAGAGAGCTGGAGGTCCCGGCTTGATGAAGCCAAAAGGACAATGTCATTCACAAAAAGCAGAGACGAGATCTGATGGCCACCAAACCAGAACCCCTCAATGCCTCAGCTGCACCTAGAAATTCTGTGCATAAAAGCTATGAACAAATCAGAGGAAAAGGACAGCCTTGGTGGACTCCAATCCTCACCAGAAACTAATTCAACCTGTTTTTACCAATGTAGACCAAGCTTTGGTTCCGATGATACAGAGACCAAATGGTGCATAGTATTGGGTCTGGAATGCCATACTCCCGGAGCACACCACACAAGATGACAACACAAGGGACACGGCCTTCTCCAAATCCACAAAACACATGTGGCCAGATTGGGCAAACTCCCACTGCCCCCTCCAGGATCCTGTAGAGCGTATAGAGTTGGTCAAAAGTGCCGTGGACAGGACAAAAACCACATTGTTCCTCCTGATTCCAAGGTTCAACTATCGGTCAGATCCTCCTCTCCAGGACCCCTGCATAGACTTTCCCTAGGAGGCTGAGTGTGTTTCCATAATAATTGGAACACACACCCACTCCCCCTTTTAAAAAGGAGGACTATGACCTCGGTTATCCAATCCAGAGGTATGGACCCCAATGACTACAGAATGTTGCAGAGACATGTCAACCAAGGCAGTCATACAAGATCCAGAGCCTTGAGATACTCATGGCGGATCTCATCCACCCTCGGAGCCCGACCACCGAGGAGGTTTTTGACTGCCTCAGTGACCTCAGCTCCAGTGATGGGCGGACCCCCACCCAACCCCCCACGGTCTTCCTCCTCCATGGAGGGCATGTTGGTTGGACTGAGGAGGTCCTTGAATTATTCCTTCCACTTCCATGACATTCTCAGCTAAGTTGAGCAGCTCCCCACTTCCACTGTAAACAGTATTTGGAGAGAACTGCTTCCCCCTCCTGAGGCATCAGATGGTGATCCAGAACCTTTTTGAGGCCAATCAATAATCACTCTCCAGACCCTCACCAAATTCCTCCCATGCCCAAGGTTTTGCATCGGCGACAGCCTCGGCTGCAGCATGTTTGGCCTGCCAGTACCTGTCTGCTAGCTCGCGAGTCCCACAGGCCAATAAGACCCAGTAGGCCTCCTTTTTCAGCTGGATGACCACTCTCACCATAGGTGTCCACCACCAGGTTTGGGGCTTACCACCATGACAGGCACCGATGACCTTCCGGCCACAGCTATGGGTGGCCGCCTCAGCAATGGAAGCACGAAACGTGGCGGGCGGCCTCCCTCGCCTTTGGAGCCAGCTCACCACCAGATGGTGAGCGGTTGGCAGCTCAGCTCTTCTCTTCACCTGAGTGTCCAGAACGTGTGGCCTCAAGTCTGGTGACATCACTACAAAATTGATCATCAAACTGTGACCTAGGGTGTCCTGGTGCCAAGTGGACTAATGGATACCCTTTTGTTCGAACATACGAGTGCCCAGGGGGAGTGTTCTCCAACACACCCACTAAAGACTTCAAGAAGGGTGAGTACTCTGAACTGTCATTTGGTACATAAGCACAAGCTATTGTCAAGTCAAGACCTTTTCCCCCACTCAAAGGTGAAGAGAAGCTACCCTTTTGTCGACCAGGGAAAACCCCAATGAGTGGGCACCAAGATGGAGGGGCAACAAGGATGCCCATACTGTCTCGCATCCTCTCCCCATGAGCAACTCCAGAATGGAATAAGATCCAACCCCTCTCGAGATGGGTGGTTCCAGAGCCCAAGCTATGTGTTGAAGTGAGTCCAACTATATCTAATCGGTATCTCTCCACCTCACACTCCAGTTCAGGCTCCTTCCCCGGCAGAGAGGTGATATTCCATGTCCCAAGAGTCAGACTCAGTAGCCAAGGATCGGGCTGACAAAACCCATGCCTTCAGCTGCCACCCAACTCACACTGCACCCAATCCGTATAGCCCTTCCCACAGGTGGTGGCTCTATGGGAGGCTGGACTCATGTCTCCTTTTCGGGCTGGGCCCGGCCAGGTTCCATAGGCAGAAGCCCGACCACCAGACACTCACCTTATAAAGAAGTTCAATAAAAGTCCTGTGGTTGTCCATCTCACCCGATCCTTTGTTTCTTCTTCTCTTATACCAACTACCTTCATGTCCTGCTTCACGACATCCATGAATCGTCTCTTTGGTCTTCCTCTAGGCCTTCTGCCTGGTAGTTCCAACCTCAGCATCCTCCTACCAATATATGTTCTCTGACTGCCCATGAGCTCTAAATACTCCTTACTTAATAGAACTATTTCCTATTTGATAAAACATCTTACACACATCTGAGAAGGTGTCTTCCACTAGTTTTTTGTACCACCCCTCCCAATTTTCTCTCTAACTTTTAGTCGTATCCATTTCCCACCCATAACCAATTGCCTTCCCAATTACGTGACCACCACCAACCGTAGGCCTCCGTCAGTCCCGAAGGACTATGGCTGCGCTCTGGCCAGTATCCCGACTGGTGATACTCCCCAGTGCACAGAGCCTGGGTAGGGAGTAATGAGGGACAGGCTGTTACCCAAGCAGCAAGTCCCCCCCTGTCTCGGCGCCACCGGAAGGATCCAATGGAAAGGCAAGTGCCGATACGACTGGGTTCCAGTGCCGCTGCAGGAGAGAAACTACGGTCAATTTAGAACGGCCAATTAACCTACAGTGCACGTCTTTGGATTGCGGGGGAAACCGGAGCACCCGGAGGAAACCCGCACAAGCACGGGGAGAACATGCAAACTCCACACAGAAACGCCCAGAACCCGGGCCTTCTTGCTGTGAGGCGGACGTGCTAACCACTACGCCACCGTGCCGCCATCCAACCAGGGAGGGGTAAAAACATGCACACACACCCTCTGTAATGTACAATGCTAGCTACCCGCCTCTTTTCGAACTACAGCACATGTACATATTGGGGGGGGTTGTCTAACACTCGGAAACACAACCCCTCATATGAATGAGCTCACAAACACCTATGATTTGTGGGCAATCACTGTGAGTGACAGGTAAGTGTGCGTGTGCCGTCCCTCTCTCCCGTGAGAGCTCGGCCAATTAACTCGGAGCATTAAACCGGATTTGAACTTGCGATCTCCGGGTTAATGGCCCTGCATCTTGTCGATGGTCCACTCGGGAGTTTGATAGTGTGATGATGTGAGTGTGGAGTTGTGCAGTCAACGTTCGGCCCTTGAGCTCTCTTATCTTTCTCTTCTTCAAGGATGCTGTATCACAGCTTTCCTCTACTTCCAGTTTCCTAGGCTATGATAAGAATAACAGTATACCGTACAGCTATGCGTATGTGGCGCAGTAGTTAACACGGCCAGCTCACAGTAAGAAGGTCATGGGTTCCAGTTCCAGCCTGGACATTTCTGTATGGACTTTCCATGTTCTCCCTGTGTTTGCATGGGTTTCCTTCAGGTACTCGTTTTTTCCCACAGTTCAAAGACATGCACATTAGTTGACTCAGCTGTTCAAAGTTGCCCCTGCAATGGTTCAGTTCGCTATTCAGGGTACAGTAGGCCCTTGACCATTCACGGTTCAGCACTCGCGCCCCCGCATACATGCAGATTGGTGACAAACCCGAAAGTAATTGGCATGTGATTCAAATTTAGCCAATGGCTGAGAGCTTTTGCTTCTTCCTCCTATGATTAGTTGCAGATGATGTGTACACCTTTTTTTTCTCCTTTGTGCACATGTCATCAACGTGATTGCCTGAATTGAGAAGTAAATTTTTTAATTTGATTTTAATGATTATTTAAGCCCTATGATGTCACTCACATGCCCTGCATCTTCTCTAGCTTCTGGTAAGGAGCCTAAGCGCGTTATTCATTAATAAATATTATCACAGTACAAAATTAAAAAGTTTTTACTGAATCATTACTACATTTTACTGCGTTATTACTGTATTAATGAGTAAGACTGGACATAGAATGTGTTTAACAAGAATATTTTAGCGCATGTAATATCATACATAGGGTTTTAAAACCGCGTGAATAACTCGCGGATTTTCTTGATCCGCAGGAAGGGCCAGAACAGAACCATCGTAAAAACAGGGGCCTACTGTATACCCAATGTCAGTTGAGATGGACTCAGCCTCCCCGTGACCCTAGTAGGCTTAAGTACTTTGGCAAATGAGTCAGTGCAATTTATCAGTAACAAATAGAGCTTTCTTCTTCATAGAGTTCAGAGTTGAAGTCAGGGCTCTCTGCAGGTTCTGCAGTTCAACCTTCGCAAACTGTCTTCATGGAGCTTGCTGTGCACATGTGTGTTTTCTTGCAGCTCTTCAGCACAAGAGAAGTGAAATCCTAAAACTATGGCATTCAAAGACATTCTAAACCAGTGGTTTTCAAACTTTTTTTGCCACCGCCCCCTTCACCGCCGGACAGAAATACCAGCGCCCCCCCTCCTCCAACGAACGCCAGAACAACGGTAATGTTAAATGTCAAAAGAATTGGTTGATTCTTCAGTCATAAACAGTTTCAAGAGTATAAAAAAAACATTTTAACGAACAAAAATGGTTAACATTTATTTTTCAATCACAAACACCTTGAACTGAACATGAAATAAATTGTAAAACTTAACGAGTAATCATTAACAACTCCCCTGCTCAATGAGATGGGTGGGCTTGGTGCATTGCAATCAAACTGTCAACATCAGGATGAAGGTTTGTCAGGAGCGGTCTCGGATCACCATGCTCTGTTATGTTGAGTTTGTTTCTTTGTTTGGTGAGGAACCTTGACACAGCACTGAATCCCCTCTCAACCAGGCAGGAATCCAGAAAAGCAATGAAAAACAACTTGATGTCTTTCCACAGGTTTGGGTTGTGTTTTCGGATCGCTGTTTGCATCCAAAAGGCTTGGTAAGACGTTTTGAACTTTGGTTTCAGATCCTCGTCATTTTTCAAACTTACAAGTTCCTCTTCTCGATGGGTTGGCACCTCTGTGCTGGGTGCAGTAAACGGATCAATCACACCAACATCACATTTTACTGTCATTGCTCCAACGCCCACTTCACAATTTCAATGCCCCCATCCGACTGTTTACTTGCCAACGCCCCTTCGAAAGTTCATATCGGGGCGGTACTGCCCACTTTGAAAACCACGAATCTAAACAATCTTGCACTTCAGACAGGTTGGCAACAGTTTAGTGCAGAAACACGAGTATCATGCTCAGGTTGACCAGCTAGTGTTTACATTTTGAGGATGTATTTCAAGATCATATTGATTGTTTATCTGTATGTAAATGATAGGGGGCAGTGGTGGTCTAGTGGATAGGGTGCTGGATTGCTGATCCTGAGGTTGGGGGTTCGAGTCCCCACAGGGTTGTCACTGCTCCACCCCCCCACCCCAGTGCAGCTAACTGGGTTATCAAAGGCGGGCCATGTCTGTCACTGTCTATGGTGAGAGGTTCATGTAAAAGAACCATTGCTGACTTTCGTAAAGAGGAGCTGCAAAGCCGTCAGCGTGTTTCTGTTCCTTGCTAAAGGGTTGTGACAGGAAGGACATCCGACGTGAAAACCTACGCCAAATCAAATGTGCGAATCAGATGTTTCGCTGTGGCGACTCCCAAGAAAGGGGAAAAAGCCGAAAGAGAAGAAGAAGATATGTATGTAAATGATCTTTAATTCTATTTAATCCAAATGTATTTAAGATACCATTCATTCATTTTTTGAAACTGCTTAATCCTAATTAGGGTCACAAACAGGCTGGCATCCATCTCAGCCGACTCCGGGCGAGGTCAGAGTACACCCTGGACAGCTCAACAGGCCATCGCAGGGTGGAAACAATCTAATGGCTGTGCAGCTCCTCTTGTTGAAAGGCAGCAATGGTTCTCATGAACCTCACACCATAGACAGTGAGAGACATGGCCGGCCTTTGATAACCCAGTTGGCTTCACTTAGGGGGGCGGGGTGTGTGTGTGTGTGTGTGTGGGGGGGGGGGGTACTTAAGATTATTTATGTTTTATTTAATATTAATTTTACCTGTGTGATGGCCCGTCGAGCTGCTCGGGGTGTACTCCGCCCTCACCTTGAATTGTTCTGAGATGGGTGCCAAACCCGCCGCGACGCTGATTAGGATTCAGCAGTTCAGAAAATGAATGAATGAATAATATGAATGAATGTTTCTCTTTTAACCTACATATACACTTTATTCATCTTCTTATTTGCGGGATATGGCCCTATCATGTCATTACCAGGCTTCCTGCCATTTACTAGACCTTGCTGATAAATCAAAATGGCCTTACGCTGGCAGAGCCTAAAGTAAACCGACACTACGTCTTTGTCATGCCTCGGCTTTGCTCTCACAGAAGTGTTGTTGTGTTTCCCTGCTGCCTCGCAGCACCTAACACGAACAGGTGGCCTTTTGTACATGTGACTTGACTGCGCCTTAAGAAGCTTCAGCCTTTTGGTTATGAAAAGAGCCTTTTTACTCCCTTCTTCTGACATGCCTGATTTCCCAGTGGCCCTTCTGTTTATTACGGAGAATGAAAAGAGCGAGAGAGTAGAACGCGGACAGCCTGGGACAGCCCTATAACCATCAGGCTTTTGTACCCCAACCCTCTCCTTCATTAATCCTTCAAACATTTTTTCTCCCTCCACACATATGCAATATGAGTGTTGAATTCCTGCCTCTGCTTGAAGATTAGAGTTCATAGTGCAGCATTATTCATTTATCCTCCTAAACCTCTTCCAGAACAGAGTGTTCCCTTCTTCTGCTAACACGGCACCGTGACGTTCACAGCAAATCTAAAGCCACAATCTACCCTTTAATATTGGACTCTGAATATATGAGAGTGAATATGTGGTTATGAAACATCTGAGAATATGAGTTTCTTTTATTGCACTCTGTCTGAGGCATAATGAATAACGTACCTCTTTCTTCCCTCGTCAGTGGAAATCTAATAATATATCTAATATCTCTACGAACACCAACTAACTTTTATAATGGGTTTGTGTTGGTTTTGCTCAGTTTTATTGCTTTATCTGATCTGTATGGGCTACATCCCTGTCTGCTTTTTTATTACAGGTCTGTATTATTATTATTATTATTATTATTGTTAATATTATTGTTGTAAATATTATTATCATTCATTCGCATCTTTTCCACATTTCTATGTTCATCGATTAATTTTGGTGGGATTTTCACAGCTGGATTCCCCTCCTGATGCCACCCTTTAGGATAAACATCCGTTCACATCTAAGGCCAACTTGAAATAGCCAGGCAACCTAATGTGTGGTTGGACCGTAGGAGAAAACCAGAACACCAGGAGGAAACCCACACGAGCATGGGGAGCCCTTGCCAAACACAGAGTTCAAGGAACTTCTTGTTGTGCACCGAGAGGGTTCATTATTACAATCCTTTGCCTCCTTATTTTAGTTTTGGATTACGATCTGAAACTTCTCCGTCATGCCTGGGTTATTTAAAACATGACAGGAATTCAAAGTTGAGAACTAAGCAGATTTTGCTTCCTCTTTCTTTCTCTATGTATATAACCGGGATGAAAACAGGCCTTTATGGAAAAGGAGGAATAATGGGCAGAAGTCAAGGGGGCCGCCTAATGGGGGCAGCGACCCTGCCGGGGGGTTCGGGGGGGGGCAAAGCCCCCCAAAAGGTTTGGGGTGATACTTACAAAAAGGAGCTTAAGTGAAGTCTCCTGGAAAGAATATTTTTAAAGAGAACCTTATGAGAATTAATTATTAAAATTATTTTAAAAATATATAATTATATTTTTAGGCCTACAGTGGGCCTAGTTTTAATTTCAAATACTTTAAACCAGGGGTCGAGAACCTTTTTCAATAAGGGGCGGTTCAACATTTTCAACATTTTCCCAAGTGTACAGAGAGTACGCTTTTTTGACTCCCTCCCCGAAAGTGTACAAATAAATGTTGATGATCTCTCGGCAGGATTTTTTAATAAGATATTAAACAAAACAATGGCCAAACCTCTTTTATAAAATAGATCAATGTATTTCCTTGATCAATACTTCTTTTATACACCAGTCAAATAATAATTAAATCAATAAAAAGTATACTTTTAAAGAATTCTTTTTAATGACACCTGCTTTAATATTAATATTGACATTTGGTTTTAAGAATAAAAGTGACATTGTTTTTAATAATATTAGTTTATATTAAAATATAATTCAAAATGTCTGCATTTTTTAATTGCTGATTGGCTTTTGGACGACCACGCTTCAGTTTGTGATCAGCTGCCTTCTGATGTTTCAGCAGCTGATACCGGGTTGGGTAGTATTCATAAATAAACCATTGCACACACGGCGGTTTTGTTTTATGTGCTTGTTGTATAAGTTATCGACCCGAAAGCCGCCATTTCTAAGTGCCCGCCTACACAAAGTGACCGTGACGTCACTGAGTTGATACAAAGTACTACATGAAATATAGTGCATGCATATCACAGCATATTATATGATATAAACAACATGGAACCTCACGCCAACAACACGCACAGTTTTTCAGCAGAAGACGATTCATCTATTACTCTCAGAAGACGAATCAAATATTATAGTTCAACCAAAAACATTCTCAAATATATTTCAAACTACATCTGCAAGTACATGTGCTAAATACATTTACAAATTGATCTAAAGTTATTTATCTATTCAAAGGCACAAACAAATATTAATACATATTTACAGCACAAAGACATACTATTAATTTTATAAAAGTACTGAGCATGAGGCTGCAGATCCAGGCTGGATGGATTATGATTATTTTATCCATTCATTCTCTGTGCATCAATGTTTGTGTTCTAACACATGTGCAGGAGTCGGAGGCGGGACGAACAAACTGTGTTTTATTCTCACACTCGCGCTTTGTTTGATTGACAGTGTTTAGCTATTATTTCTTACTGATAATATTATGTTTGTTGATTGGTCAACTCGGGCGTGCACATGCGCAGTGCCCGTTACACGTTAACTTCCGGTTTACTTCCTGACTCGAGTCATGCAGAACTTATCTCCGACTTTGTCTTCAATAACAGTCATTAAGTTTATAAGATTGTGAATACACACAATTTCTTATCCAGTGGAACTCAACTCCTACATTCGCCCTCATGTAGCCTTAAACTTTAAAAGTTTTAAGCGGTAACACAGATGTTATGTCAATCAGAGCGAATCAAACGATGTTGTTGTTGTGCGTGTACCACTCTTAGGTGGTTAACGAATCGCGCATTGAGAGTTTCAAATGTACATGCACAAAAAATATATATATATTCACGAGCGCATGTATTATTGTTGATTGACATTTTTATAATATTAAAACGCGTACACAGACATATTACCCCCTCCCGTTTTGTTCGCTTAGGAAAATGTTGAAAATGTTGAATGACCTCGAAGAGAGCCAAATAAAAGACATTTTAAAATCTAATCTTCTGAGAGCCATATATATATATATATATATACATACACATATACACACACTGAATACAACTTCTTTTACTTTCGGCTGTTCCCTTCAGGGGTCGCCACAGCAAATCATCCGCCTCCATCTCACCCTGTCCTCTGCATCTTCTTTTCTGACTCCAACGACCTTCATGTCTTCCTTCACCACATCCATAAATCTCTTCTTTGGTCTTCCTCGAGGCCTTCTGCCTGGTAGTTCCAACCTCAGCATCCTACTGCCAATATACTCACTATCCCTCCTCTGTACATGTCCAAACCATCCCAATCTAGCCTCTCTGACTTTGTCTCCAAAACATCTTACATGGGCTGTCCCTCTGATGTACTAATTTCTTATCCTATCCATCCTCGTTACTCCCAGACAGAACCTCAACATTTTCATCTCTGCTGCCTCCAGCTCTGCCTCTTGCCTTTTCCTCAGCGCCACTGTTTCTAATCCATACAACATCGCTGGCCTCACCACCGTCTTGTACACTTTTCCCTTCATTCTTGCTGACACTCTCCTATCGCACATCACACCGGACACTTTTCTCCAACCATTCCAGCCTGCCTGCACACGCTTCTTCACCTCTTTTCCACACTCTCCATTGCTCTGGATTGTTGAGCCTAAGTACTTAAAATCCTCCACCTTCGTTATCTCTGCTCCCTGTAACATCACCGTTCCTCCTGGGTCCTTCTCATTCACACACATGTATTCTGATTTTCTGAGGCTAACCTTCATTCCTCTCCTTTCCAGGGCATACCTCCACCTCTCTAGATTTTCCTGCACTTGTTCTCTGCTCTCACTACAGATCACAATGTCATCTGCAAACATCATAGTCCATGGAGATTCTTGTCTCACCTCGTCTGTCAGCCTGTCCATCACCATAGCAAACAAGAAGGGGCTCAGAGCTGACCCTTGATGCAGTCCCACCTCCACCTTGAACTCTTCTGTCACACCGACAGCACACCTCACCACTGTCTTACATCTCTCATACATGTCCTGCTCCACTCTAACATACTTCTCTGCCACTCCAGACTTCCTCATGCAATACCACAGTTCTTCTCTTGGCACCCTGTCATATGCTTTTTATATACTGAATACAACTAAATTGAAAAAGAAGACCAACAATTTTAGAGTATAATAAGACTGAATTTATTTTAAACGACATTGTCATAATGAAGTTATTTATGAGTAAGAAAAGTAGTTCTTACTATCAATGCTGTAGTGGTCAAAAAATAAGTGAGTGTGAGTACACGATGGCAGCGAAGCGACCGAGGAGCGCAGCAGCACCTCATCCACAAAGTGAGCGGAGGTGATGGAGCGCGGGCTGGGTGTGGCTTTGGCTTTGAAACTATTCATCACTTCATCTTCGCTTTTTATTTACACAGTCACGGAAATTTACGTTGATCAACTATAAAGTAAACCAAATTAAGTCAGTCCCAAAAACAGGTGTACATAAGGGCGTGTACCCACCACTACAGCACTGTTTACTATTAATGCGACTTCTGGTGCTGCATGGTTTTGCTGATGGCTTTATAGTCTGGTTGATACGGGGTGAGGACTCGCATGTGGCAGTGTTTATGTGACAGGAAGCGCGTCCCACGTTTTGGCAATCAGCTGGTCTTGCGAGTTGAAGTTTTCCAGAACCATCTGTTTCACTCCACTAGGCAATATCAACAACCACACAGATAAACAAAACAAGGGTAGCACTTTGCGTATTTGGATTTGGATATAATATTGTCCAGATGACCAGTAATGATGGCACTACCCCCCCCCCCCCCAAAAGATTTTTACACCAGATTTGCATCGATCTCAAAAATGACCCATCTGACTGAGAAAAAGGTGGAAATCCGCAGATTGGCGGAAAAATCCCATCCCTGATATAAGTATGTAGTGTATGTATACAGTGTCCACCACAATTACTGGCACAGGTTATTATGAGTTAAAGGTGTCATCAGGAAATATGTCCCCCAGCCGCGACAATACAACATTATGGATGTCGATGAGAACAAACTGCCAAAATACCAACACAACGATGCCACATGGTACATCTAGCCGCTAAGTTTGATAAAGAAATCTCAAAATGGTTTCTGAGTCGTGGACCAGATTTTAAATGATTACAGACAGACACACAGACATGATGACTGATGACTATGATGACTTCCCCCCATTATATGCCACTGGATAAAGAACTCCCAAATGGTTTTTGAGTTCTGGACTGGAATTGAAGACAGTCCATATTTTTAGATTTTAAACTGGTTGCTATGGAAACATTGATACTGCAGAAATTTTAAAATATCCAAAGGTCACAACTACACTATAATTAAAATAACTGTCAGGTTTCATAAAAAAAAAACAAATCTGGAACTGCCTAGAAACAGAACCACCCATATTCTCACATGGTACATTGGTTGCCAGGGAAATCACAAAATATTAAAAGGCACAATGACACTGCCTAGCACAAGTAACTGCCGAGGGTTTGATTAAGAAATCTCAAAAAATTCTAAATTCTGGTCTGGAATTAAAATGTTAACAGACGGAGAAACCAACATACCGATGGACTTCCTCATAAAAGCAGGATAAAAAGGTTTTTAAAAAATCCACTGTTTATGGTGACGATGTAATGGGAAGAGGTTCTTATTGCAGGAACCAGGGGCGATCGTCAATAAGGGGTCAGAAAGCCGTTACCATTAGGTTACCACAAGGCCATTAGTTCCCGTAGGACTAAGTATAAACCAGACTAAACCAAAAGAGGAACGAAAAACAACCTCATTTAGGCGAACAGGTCTCCTAAAGGGGTACAGCTCGGCAGCCGAAAACAAACAGGAAAATTAAGCCAGAGAAGCTCTTCCCAATGGTGTCAAAAACTAAACAAAAGGCTGCTCAGAGGAACCTAGGTGTGGGCAAACCAAAACTGGAACAACGGCACAGCAATACTAACTGAGACTAGGCTCAGAGAACTGAAATACAGGGATCCCTCGCTACTTCGCACTTCAATTCATGCGGCTTCAGCGCATCGCGTTTTTTTATTTTAAATATTCATTGAATTAAAAAATAAGGAAATTAAGGAAGAATAGGGGAAAACGTTAAGGAAAATGCTGCAAAAACAAGGCCAATTATGCAAAAAACAAACAAAAACCCTGAACAAGCACAAAAGAAGTTACATTTTTATGAGGTGCACATCTGTGTGTGTATTTATATTTTATTTACATCTTATGCATTATTTTTGAATGTTTAATTGTTATTACAAGCATTTACAGCATTGAATATGTATTTATTGATATAATATACACATATATACATGTACATATACATCAGTCGGAGGGGGGGGGGTTGATCCTACTTCACAGAATTCGGTGGTTGTGGGGGGATCTCGGTCCTAATTAACCGTGAAAAGTGAGGGATCCCTGTAAAGCAAAAGCCTATGAATCTACTGGCCACAACAACAAAAAAAGGAAACGTTCAGCCCATTAGATATGAGAAAAACAGAAGGGGGAGGGCACTAAATGGCTGCAGAATTGCCAATCTCTTCGAAAAAGTTTCTCCTTCACCAAAATTACCAGGTTAGTGCATCACATGGTTACAGTGAAGCATAGACAGGGAGGAGGTCAGAGGCCTGTCCATAGACAGAAGTAAAGAGGAACACCAGCTCCCAATTCAGGCATTCCAGCAGGCAGACCACCAACTAGTGGCTGTGACAAGGAACTACTCCCAGATCCACCACAGAAAAACCTTCAACTCCACTTTACTGCAGTTACTCCAGGCTTGTTTAAGCCTCTTGTGTAATTATTGATAAACATTTTATTCTTTTTTTCAAAAGGATTCTCAAGTGTCAGCACTAAGGCTTCAAGAGAGAACAATGTGATGACAGAAACATTTTTCATTTTCTGAATCGCTTCATCTTAATTAGGGTCGCGGGGAGGCTGGTGCCCATCTCAGCTGACTCTGGGTGAGGGCAGAGTACACCCTATACACCTATAGTAGAGACTATAGGTGTACTTTGAACAGCCAAATTTCTGTAAGTTAAACACAGAGCTTCAGTTATTTTATAATAAATAAACAATATTATTAAGGAGGACATGAAGGCAGTTGGTGTAAGAGAAAAAGATGCAGAGGATAGGGTGAGATGGAGGCAGATGATTCGCTGTGGCGACCCCTGAAGGGAAAAGCCGAAAGGACAAGAAGAAGAAGAAGAAGAAGATTTACCGGAAAAATGCTGTTGTGTAAGGAAATTATACTGTAGCAGCATTAGTAATCGCTGCCGCACTGACTCAGTGGTTTAACACTCTGGCTTAATGATCTGAATGCGGAGGGGTCAAGCCTCAGCATCACCAAGCTGTCACCAATGGACCCTTTAGCAAGGCCCTTACCCTGAGTTTATACTGGGTCATGATGTCCACAATTTGAGTAAATTGTGACGAGCGTGGGGGATTGTGGGGTCAAATGTGACGATCCAGAAGTAACTTGGTGGATTCGTGGTGATGACGCTGATCGTCCCACTGTATTACGATTTGATGTATTTATTTAAAGAACATGGGAATTGTGGAAGAGCGCAGTAGAGTTTAACAAACCTTAAGAGGGAGTAAACGGAGCATACCAGAACTTGATGTGCCATTGTAGGGAGTCTTGACGAACTTGGAAACACAATTAAAATTCCATGGAAATCTTTAGTAAAAGTAAAAAATAAATGCATGCGTGAATGAAGAAAAACCAGACAGGCTCCTGCATCCACTTTCCAAAGACCATAAAGCTGTTTGACCTGGCCATTGGTTATTATTTTTATTGTGGATTACAATGAAGTGCATTTAATTCTCTGACTTGAGGAAATAAGAAAAGGAGTTATGGTCCTTGTAAACATGTCTGGAATGAGTACACTGTACAGTAAATGTTTAAGTACAAATAGGATTAATGCATGTAATCAATTACGATATTCAGCACTGTACTGTCATTACTATTATTTACTATTAAGTACTAATTAACAGAGGGGCCAGCGTTCACAATTTTTTTACCCATTGCTACAATAATAAGAGACGAAAAGCTGTCCCATTTCACTTAAAGTAATACGGGATGTGAAAGATGTACATTTGCCTTACAGCAACATAACCTTTTAGTCCTCCAAGCCAATCATGAAATCAGGTGGGTGGGCTTTCTGATCCTTAAATATTCATTAATGATTCAGCTGTGTTGGCATTTCTGTATCATATACCTAGTGACCTTAACTCAGTGGGTACGAACCCAGTTCCAGATCTATCTTACTGCAAGTTTTATCTCCAACCAAAATCTAACACACCTCCAGAAGGTAATCAACAACTTCTTAAGTCAATGATTAGACAACCAGGTCGGCATGATTAGGACTGGAGCAAAAGTCTCCCGAAACAGGATTGGTGACCTCTGTCTTTAAGAAAGAATCTGATCTCCAGATTTACTGAATAAGATCATCTTTAATCAGTGTAGCTGCTTTAAGTAGATTTGTCTTACTGCCAGATTTACTGAAACAGGCTCACGTTCTAGTCTCTCAGGAAACTAAGGTTTAGTTTTCACAGTTTGCACACTAACGTCTAGTAAGACCTGTTTACATTGGCAGAATGAGACCCTCCGTAGGCAAGTCTACCTTCGTTTCCAGCCAGATGTCCTAGGTGCTGTTTGCCTGCTCTTGTTCAAACAGAGCCATAGCTAAGTGTGATCGTGACGCGAGCCCCTCTAAATTACTCAGAACACAGCGATGGTAGATGTCTTCACTGAATCGCGGGTTACAGGCTCGCCGTACATATTTCTGGATCAGAGCTGGTTCCACAGCTCGGAAGACATGTAAGCCTGAGTAGCGCACAAAAATCTCGTAAACGTCCATGCTCTCCAGCAACTCATCGTTGTCCATAATGTCAGACGCCATCTTGGTACGGGTTGACATGTAATCTGCGTTATAAAAACAAGCTTCCTCAAATGCATGCCTATCGAAGCGACCATCTCGGAGTGCCTCTGAAGAAAACGAAGAAGCTGCAGAAGAAGGTTGCTGGTCTCGAAACACCAGAGCTGGGCTGTACTCTTGAAAATGAACAGGGAAGAAGACCTGCCAGTTACTGATGGCATTCATGCGACAACGGTTCAGGAAGTCACCTGTGACCTCAGTCCAGACGCTGGCTAGGAAGAAAAGCGTATCCACTGGATGCTTCTTGGAAATGATATCCATCAGTTTGACCTGTGAGGGGACCTCTGTTTTGACGCTGATCCATGGGATCTTCACGTCACTGTAGCGCTTCTCCACCTCGCTGATCATAGATTTCACACTGGCAAACACATCCGTCTGGCTGACCCTCTGTGCGTCAAAGGGGTCGTACACAAAAAGGAAGGTCAGTAGAGCATTGTCACGTGTGTCCAAAGTGTTCATCACATACGTGTCCAAAAAGTTGCCCACAAAGTCCTGATCCCGTGCAGTCACAGGAAGGATGACCTGCACTCTTGTTGCTTCGGTCACATAGGGCATTGGAATTATCTCTATGGCACTGAGAGGCCTTAATAAGCCCACACGCTTGGCAATGACCTGACTGTGGCCTTTCTGTGTGAAGGCCTGTAGGGCCAGGTCCAGTATATATTCCATACCGCGTGTGGGATCAAAGCGGCGGTAACCATTCAACAAACGCTGCTTCCGGAAACGGAGCTGTGGTTGGTATCGCTCATTTAAATGTTCCACAGCGGTCTCCAATATGGAGTTGACATCCACACGGTCAGCTCCACGGAGCTCACACTTTGGGGAGCTGTCCACACAGGAGTAGATATGCTCTTCTGTGAAATACTCCCAGTTGATTACTTCAAATCGTGTCCTGGGATGGAACGGTGGGTTGACTCCAATGGGCCAGGTGGCACCTGCTTTGCCTTCTGGAGTGAGTTCACTCAGGTTGTTGATTTGAACCTATAACAGAGAAGACAGGACATTAATATCCAGTAAAATCACAGAGTTACAGAGTTCATGTAGCATATATAGTCGGCCCCCTTCTTACGAAAACCCCTGAATACGAAAAATCCAGTATACGAAAAACATTTTCCGAAATTTTTGTCCTCTGTATACGAAACAACTTCCTCTTGCGAAAAGCACCAAATGTGCCATTCAAACATTCAAACAATGTGTGAGTTGTTCTCTCATTGGCTGTCTCCCAACATCCCACCCCACTGGCCTCCCATTGTTTAGGAGGGATGACGCAGCTCCCTCCTATTGCC